>SMDT01001121.1:0-582813 GCA_005392925.1 Aquilaria sinensis | reverse complement strand
CTATCGCCTCCCCCAGCATCAATTCCCCCGAAGGTTTGACCGGGGGGCCTGACGTAGCTCGGAAAGAAGCATTGCCACAGACCTCGGCAGAAGCGAGATCGAGCATGACGAAGTAAGCACTTCGGCTGAAACGCCAGGTTATCTAAATGTGTCGTTGACTCTCTCGGGGAACCGAACATATCACCTTCGGGAGAAAAGAACCAGCTACTGAAAGCAGGAGAGATTCTCCCCGAAGGCGGAACTCCCGAGCTAGAGAACTCCCCAAGCCACTAGCGTGATTCCCGAAGGAGGGCGTCCGTACCAGAGGGCGACCTCGCCCAAAGGACCTCGGGAGTACGGCAGGAGCATTTAATGAGCATTTAAGGAGCCTCTGACAGGTCACCCACACGCTGCCTGAAACGGCGGCCTGACACCCTGGCATCATCCAAGTCCCATCTCAGCCACAAAACTAGGAGCCTACAAACGGCTACCTGTTCCCTACGCCCAAAAAGCACAGAAAGAATCCGACCGAACACGTGTCAGGATCCAAACGGGCCAGGTACTTCTATAAATACTGGGAAACAGGACTTGGCAAGGGGACTCTCTCGCCATCGGCACTCTCGCACAACAGAAAACATATACAGGCCAGACCCCATATCCATTTAAGTGTTATTATTTCACTCACTATCAGGACACTAACTTGGGCGTCGGAGGCTCCTCCCCGGAAAGTCATCCCGGGGACCTCCTAACCCTTTTTTCGGAGTCTTTCAGGTACTTTCCCACCTGGGGAACCTCTCCGTCAGACGTTCTCCCTCCTCGGAAGCTCCCTCGGAATTCACCATGTCGCAAGACAAAGATGCTGAAGGGCATCATTTGGCGCCGTCTGTGGGAACCCACCCTCAGGTTGCCGTCGTTGAAACTCGGCGTTCTAAGGACAAGGGACTTCCGAGGTCCCCCTCCGCGCCTGAAGTCCAACCGGCTACTGAGCAAACTCTTCCAGGGACTTCCTTGTCTGAGGAAGAACGTCCTCTGGTCATCACTATGAGTTTTCTGCGCGACTTCCAGCGTTCTGTTGTGGCCGAAATGGCACAGCAGATAGACAAAAGGTGGCCACAACAAACTCAGGCCCAGAGGCCTCCTTCGCCAGCGCGCCCTCGCGAGAGAAGTTCTAAATCAGCTCATCGTACTTCGGGAAGTGGAGACCCACGAGAGGAATCTTCAACCGAAAACACGCCCCTCGGGGCACGGCTTGTGGGACGGACGGAGTCCAAGCGACCCAAAATCCCGCACCAAAGGAGTTCGTCACCTGAGGCGAGGTCCCCATCCCCGAAGAGAGATGCCGACGATCCCCTTTCCCCGAAGAAGAGCCTAGCGCCACACTCCTTATGGAGAAAATATTGACGAGGTTGGAAAGGGTGGAAAAACAGGTAGCCCGCAGACCTGTCTGGGCCTAACTATCTGAAACCTTTTGTGGCGATGAGTCACCGTTCACCCGAACAATAGTCGAAGCGGCCATGCCCAGTGATTTTCGGGTACCTCGGCTAGAGACATATGATGGCCGAATAGATCCACAGGCCCATCTGACGAAGTACAAACGGAGCATGGTGTTGCACGGGGCTGATGATGCCACTTTATGAAAATGTTTCGAGGTCACCCTTGCCGGCCCCGCTACAGCATGGTACAACTCTCTGGCCCCAGGAACCATCAGAGAGTTCCAGGAGCTGTCCACTGCCTTCACCCAGCAGTTTATTGGGAGTCCTCCTACGGTGAAGATGCCGGTACAGATGTTCGACATAGCGCAAAGGAATGGGGAAACCATCCGTGACTATGTCGAAAGATTTAACCGAGAGGCTCTAAGTGTTCCAGACTTCTGGCCAGAAATACGCATCCTCGCCATGATACGGGGCCTTCGGAGGGACTCGCAGCTATTTTATGAATTTTGCAAAGACCCCCCGGACACGCTCGGTGAATTTTTCCGAAGAGCCGAGCAGCATATGATAGCCGAAGAGCTAAGAATGGGGGGGCCAAAGAACGACCATTCCCGTCCCGAAGGATCAAGCCAGCAAGCCAAGTATCCGACAGAGCAAACAGGACGACCTCGGAGGATCAGGGGAAGGAAGCCTCCTCTGAACTTTACACACCTGAACACCACAAGGACCAACATCCTCATGACAATGGAGAAACAGGGGTCCCAGATTCAGCGACTGAAAGGAATGACCGCTGACAACAAAAAGAATATGAAGAAGTTCTATCAGTTTCATCGTGACCACGGTCATGACACCGAAGACTGCTTCCAGTTGAAGAAGTACATCGAGTCGCTGATTAAGCAAGGTCAACTGCGGCGCTATCTGCGAATGCCTTCGCCGAAGGCAAGGAGAGAGGAGGAAGGAAAGGCTGATGAAGATGAGTATGACTCCGACAGAAGGAGGAACCGAAGTCCAAAAAGGCACCTCCCACCTTCGGCGGGGGTAATACAAACCATCACCACTGGACTGCCATCCTCGGGGAGAAAGAGGAAAGCTAGGGAAATAGCAACGATGGAGTACCAAAATCCATCGAAAAAGCTCACCCGAAGAGATGGTTCCTCCGTCATTTTCCCTCATGACGACCCATTGTTGGTCATGGCAAGAATAGGGAATTGGGACGTCAAAAGGGTATTGCTTGACGATGGATCAAACGCCGACGTCCTATTCTCGCATCTGCTCCCAAGCTTGGGAATATCCAGCATCGACCTCAAGCCTGTTACTTCACCAACCTTTGGAGTAGGACCCTCAGAGCTGCCCGTCCTCGGCTGGATCGACCTTCCCCTGATGATGAGAGGGAGTTCGATCAACGGAAAAGGAGAAATTTTTGCCTCCACAATGACGAGGTTCATTGTCATGGATGTCCCTTCGTCGTACAACGCCATCCTTGGAAGGCAAACACAAGGGAATTTTCACATTCGCCCAGATGTGAAGTACTTAACAGTCACCTTCGCCACCAAGGACGGAGACGCCGAATTTTCATCGACCAAGCCGAGGTCAGAAAGGTGTTTGTCAAAGCCTGAAAGGCCCCAGCAGCCAACTTCGCACAAACCTTAGCAGGAGGGACACTACCCACCGAAGAACCAAAAATGGGCGGGGCGGAAAAGCTTGCAGAAATAGAAACGGAAGAAGTAGAACTTGTCCCCGGCCAAAATACCCGAATAGGGAAAAATCTGGCCGAAGGCGACAAGAAAAACCTTGTATCCTTTCTACTGATGAATAAAGAACTGTTCGCCTACTCGCCAAAGGATATGCCAGGGGTAGACCCTCGCATAATACAACATAGCCTTAAAGTAAGCCCGGAAGCAAAACCTGTCCGGCAAAAGAAGCGAGGCATCTCGGTCCACAAAAGTAAATTCGTCAAAACCGAAGTACAGCGCTTGATGGACGCAAACGTAATTAGGGAGGTCAAGTACCCCGAATGGCTGAGCAATGTGGTTATAGCTACAAAAGAAGGGAGTAGTAAACTCCGGATGTGCATCGACTTCAGAAACTTGAACGATGCCTGCCCGAAAGATTCCTATCCTCTCCCACCGATAGACCAGTTGGTCGACTCAACTGCCGAATATGGGCTCCTAAGCTTCCTCGACGCCTTCAGTGGGTATCATCAAATAAGGATGGATCCCGAAGATGAAGAAAAAACTGCGTTCATCACCGAAGGTGGAACATATTGTTACACTAGGATGCCCTTCGGGCTCAAAAATGCAGGAGCCACCTACCAAAGGCTGATGAGCAAAGTCTTTCATAACCAAATAGGGAGGAACATGGAAGTCTACGTTGATGACATGATAGTCAAAAGTAAGATGCCTAAAGACCATGTCACAGACCTAGAGGAAACCTTCCAGCAACTCAGAATATTCGGAATTCGACTTAACCCCGAAAAATGCGTCTTCGGCGTGACCTCGGGAAAATTTTTGGGCTACATGGTATCAGAAAGGGGCATTGATGCTAACCCAGAAAAAATTAAGGCTCTGCTCGAATTCCGAACTCCTGTCACAGTGAAAGACGTGCAGAGACTCACTGGAAGGATAACCTCTCTTAGCAGGTTCATCTCCAGGTACGGAGATCGGTGTCGGGCATTCTTCAAAGTCCTTACTAAGGCAGCAAGAAGAGAAAATGACCTCGGGGATGGTGACCATCCTTGGAATGAGGATTGCCAAAAAGCCTGGGAAGAACTTAAAATCTATTTGTCTCGACTGCCTACTCTGCGACAACCTCGTGAAGGAGAGCCCCTCATCCTGTACCTCGCTGTTTCAGAAAAAGCAGTGAGCTCGGTCCTTGTGAAAGAGGAAGGGCCGAGACAATGGCCAGTTTATTACGTAAGCAAATCCCTGCACGGCGCCGAGGTCAGGTACCCATTACTCCAAAAAGCCATATATGCCTTGGTGCTGGCAGGAAGAAGATTGCGGCCATACTTTCAGGCTCACCCCATCATCGTCCGAAGTAGTCTGCCTCTACGGGATGTTATGAAAAAATTTGATCATTCGGGAAGGCTTTCCAAATGGTGTATAGAGCTCGGCGAACACGACATTGTTTATGAACCCCGGAAAGCCATAAAAGCTCAAGCACTAGCTGACTTCATCCCCGAAGTACCTACCACCGAAAATAGCCACCCGGATCCTAGCGAAGGTGAGCCAGAATGGACGCTGCATGTGGATGGAGCCTCAGGTTCCGAACACCAAGGAGCCGGAGTGATCATCACAGGACCCGAAGGTCTAGAGGTGATAAAGGCAATCAAGTTCAACTTCAGCGCCACCAATAATGTGGCTGAGTATGAAGCTCTGATAGTAGGGTTGCGCCTGGCCAGAAAAATTGGAATAAGAAACTTGAAGGCTCACAGTGACTTCCAGCTGGTAGTTCGGCAAACGGCAGGGGACTACGGCGCGAAAGACCCAATATTGGCAAAATACCACGAACTGGTGATGAAGCTCATTCGAGAGTTCGACACCATACGCATCGAAAATGTACCTCATCGGGAAAACACCGAAGCAGATTGCCTGGCAAAGGCAAAAACATACACCGAGGTACTAAACCACCCGAGCATTGAAGTACTGAGCATAGTAACTTCGGAAAAGGGCTGGAAAGATCCAATAAAGAGGTATCTTGCGGACAACGCGCTCCCCGAAGACCCCATCGAAGCCGCAAAAGTGCGAAGACGCTCTGGGCGATTCTTCCTAATAGGCGAAGAACTGTATCGGCAGGGATATGCAAATCCTTTACAGAGGTGTGTTGGCGAAGAGGATACTGAAATGATCCTCGAAGAAGTCCACGAAGGCGCTTGTGGTTCACATATTGGAACTGACGCCCTCGCCGCAGTGGTACTTCGCCAAGGATATTTTTGGCCTACCCTAAGAAAGGATGCACGACATTTCGTCCGAAAATGTGAGAGCTGCCAAAAACACGCAAAAATCCAGAGGGCACCCTCGGAAATGGTGACTTCGGCTGACTATCCCTGGCCCTTCGCAGTTTGGGGCATAGACCTCATTGGGCCGCTCCCAACAGCCCCCGGAGGCGTGAAGTTCTGCGTGGTCGCAGTAGACTACTTCTCTAAATGGGTCGAGGCAGAACCATTAGCAACTATCTCAGCTAAAGAAGTGCAGAAGTTCGTATGGAAGAACATTGTATGCAGATTTGGCATACCGAGGATACTGGTAGCCGACAATGGATCCCAGTTTATTGACAAAGGGTTCCAGGACTTTGTCAACGACCTCGGAATAAAGATGCACTTCGCCCCAGTAGCCCATCCTCAAAGCAATGGCCAAGTAGAGGTATCTAATAGGACCATAAAAGATGGTCTGAAAAAGAGGCTAGGGGAAGCAAAAGGGAAATGGCCAGGCGAACTCCAAAGTGTACTATGGAGTTACCGAACAACACCCTGAAGAGCCACGGGGGAAATGCCTTTTTCACTCATTTTCGGTACATAAGCCATCATCCCAATCGAGGTAGTACAACCATCAATTCGAGTACAAGTTTTTGATGAAAATGGAAATGACCTCGGCCTAAGAACCAAGCTCGACCTCTTCGACGAGCACAAAGAAATAGCCGAACTAAGAAGAAAAGCTTTTCAGCAAAGAATGGCCGCGGCCATAAACTTGCGCACAAGGCCAAAAGGAATAAAGAGAGGGGACCTCGTTCTCCGAAAGAATGAATTCGCACCTCGAAAGCCATCCCACGGAGTATTTCGCGCCAACTGGGAACGCCCTTACCTGGTTCTTGCCGAAGTACGAAAAGGGGTCTACAAGCTCGGCGATTCTGAAGGCGTAGAATTGAAAAATACGTGGCATTCGGACGCCTTGAGAAAATTTTACGCTTAGGATCTCGGCAAAAGAGACCGTGCTGCACAAAGAAAGGAAAATTTTCTCTAAAGTATAAAAAGTTTCTTAGCCAAAAAAAAGTTTCTTGGCATGAGTAGTGCGAGTTCCGCAAAGGTGGCCGCTAAAATAAGCAAAAGCGTTATTTTCCGAAGTCTTTAGAGCAAACGTGTTTGGGACAACAGAGGAAATCTGGCAAAAGACTTAGCCAAAATTTTTTTTCGCCATAAGTTGAACAAGTCAGGATTTCGCGAAAGAGGTCACCATGATAAGCACAGACCAAGTTTTTTGAAGTCTTTTGAATGAATAAAAGTTCGGGACAAAGGAAAACCAAAAAATCTCAGGAAAAGACTTAGCCAAATTTTCAAGGTCTTTTTTGAGATAAGTGTGCTTACAAAAAAGATAGCCAAAAGAAGAAGTACAAAAAAGAAGAAAAAAAGGACAATGACCCTAGAACAAACTAAGGCTTCTCGGCGTCCTGGGAGTCTCCGGCTCCTGTGTCCTTTTGCACCACCTTCGGTGCCGGAAGACAAGGAGGCAGGTTTAGATGGTCAATCTTAGACCAGGTCCACCGAGGTCCCTCGGGAATGTTCATGGCCGCCAGAAAAGAGAGATCCAGATCTGGAAACCTCTGAAGGACTTGGTGGCGAACAAGACAGAATCCGTCCTAAAAACCAACCTTGGTCATCTGGTCAAACTTGTCTTTTTCAACCTCAAGCTCCTCGAAGTCCTTCTTCAAATCTGAGACCTTCTACTTCAGCTCCTTCACTTTCTTCTTTTCCGGCTCCTTCTTCATAGCATCGACCTCGGCTTGGAGCGCAGCCTTCTCAGCAAGTGCCTTCGCCAGAAGACCTTCGACTTCTGACTTTTCTTTCAGATGCACCTCATTTGCCGAGATCAGCTCTGCCACTTGGGAGCCGAGGTCAGAAATTTTCTGGGAGGAGTCCCTCAAAAGTTCATCTTTTTCTTTCTGGAACTCTTCCCGAAGGGCAGCAACTTCCTTCTGCGCAGCTTGGGCCAGCTGCAGGTTCTTGATAGCCAGTTCCGAGCACATGGCCTTTGCTTTTTCTATCGCTTCTAGGGCCTTGGCCCGGAACTCAGTCTGCCTCACCACCCGAACTCGGAGAAAGCCAACGTAGCCCAAAAGCTGCAAAAGGATAAAAATGAGGTCGTTGAGACAAAGAGAAAACCAAACACTTAGAAAAAATTCAAAGGAGGAAGGTAGACGAAAAGTGTACCTGAGCGGCGTTCTCGGAAAGCTTCACGGCAAGAGAATCGTCGCCCGGGTGAGCCACAGCAATGGCCTTGAAGGAGGCATCGGTGAGGACCCCTTTTGAGATCTCCGTAGCCATTTGCTGGCAGTCTCCGGAGTACAAATTCATGTCCTCCGTAAACGTACAGAAAGGCTCCTTCGGGATTTTTCCCTTCGGGATACGGGCGTCCCGAAGGGCTCTCCTCTTGGCATGCTCAGCTACCCAACCCGGAGTGAGCAACTCTTCTACACAAATAAAACAAAGGTTGGTCAATAAAAGAAAAATCTCAAACATCATCAAAAAAGAGAAATGCCACAGTTTGTTAAAAAAACAAACCTGCTGGCACCTCGACGACGTCCTCGTCGGAAGCCGGGGCCTCTTCGGCAGAAATCCCCTTGCCTTTTATTCGGAACCGCTCTTCGGCAGAAGGCGCCTCTACCACGGCATCTAGGAGAGCCTGCGAAGGGGTAGGACTTTGAGGAAGGACCTCAGCAGCAACCTCGGGCTGAGGGGCAGTAGCAGCCTCGGGCTCCTCGCCCACCTCTTCGGAAATCCCCGGAAGGGGAGGGGGCACATCCTTCTTCGCCCGTTTAGAAACAGACGGCCCAGCCCCGGACGTTTTTCGTCTTCGGGAGGCTGCTTTCTTTGTTTGATCACCCTTCGCGGGCTGACCAGTGAAAAGGGCTTTGTAGAAAGCAGCAGTGTCTTCGCCCATTTCTGCAAAGGAAGAAAGACATCAGTGTGAGTCTGGAACAAAGTTATAACAATGAGACTAGAAAGTAACTTACTCTCAAAAAAAGTTTCAAAAGAAACTTCCTCCCGAAGGAGTTGCACTAGCCAGGAGTCCTTCCAGGCGATGGCAGGAGCCAGCATGCCGAGGTCCATCTTGTGCTCCCTTACCACCCTGAGCTCCCGAAGGACCTCCTCGGTCATCAACCTCCAATTGATGGGGAAGGGGTAAAGAGGGCGCGAAAGCACCTCGAGACCCCAGTCGGCGACGGCTCGGATGCGACCGTCAAAATCCGCGAATACAGAAGCCAACTCGGGAGTCAGCAGTATCCTCGGATCTACGACGTCGTCCTTTAACCGTCCCTGAGCCCACTTGGTCGGAACACGCGACCAGGCCTCCTCCATCTTCAGAAAGAAAAACTTTTTTTTCCACCCTCACCAGCTATCCTTGGTGGCGAAGGTGAACATAAACTTTTTGCTCCCGGATCCCCGAGGTAGCATAAAATAAAAGCCACCCTTCGGGACCACGTAGAGCTTGTAGTACTGCATAAAAATGACGAAGTGGGGTTCTATTTTGAAAACACCACACATACAGAGGAAGGCGTTGAAATAGCAGTACGAGTTCGGAGGAAGTTGATTCACAGCAATGCCATGAAAGTGGCAAAAGTCGCAAATCAACTTCGGAGGGGGGAACCGAAGTCCGGCTTTCAATTGAGCTCAAAAAATGGTGATCTCATTACTACGGTTTGAAAAACTATAGTGGTCAAGGCGGGGCAACCTCGTAACAGCATACGAGGGAAGGAAAATTTTTTTCTTCCACTTCACTAATTTGGCAGGGGTAGTGCAACAAGGGTGAGAAAGAAGCGGCTGCCAACTCTCAGGAATAGGCATTTTTTGGCTGAAAAACAAGTTCGGAAAAGGCCAAGAACGGACTTCGGGAAAAACTTTGAAAAATAAAGAGTTCTAGAAATCAAAAACCCACCAAATCTTTTGCCGAAATCTGGGTGTGAAGACGCCATCATGAAAGATGACCGGAAAAAAAGCTCAGGTGAAAGAACCACCGCGAAAGGTAGAAGAGAGCAGAAGGAAAACCAGAGCAAAAGCAAAAGCAAAAGAAACAAATGACGAAATGAGCATATATATAGGCCGAGGGGGGTAGGCGAACCAGCGTCATAAGTACTCTGCGAAGGTGAAACGCCGCCATAAATGCCCTTCTGCACCTAAAAAGGCACGCCCGCGGTAATCGATGCAACCCCAGCCAATAAAAAGCCGACACGTGTCAACCATCGCACCAAAAGAGGAACACGCCCTCTGACAGATGTCGCGCCGCTCCAGACTGACATGTCTAGTTACGAGACGCGATGGTTCACTAACCTACAAAAATAAAGAAGTAGGTTACCTCGAGGACACCAAAAGACAGGCTATGGCCGAACAGTCGGTATCTTTGGACAAAAAGGTGTATCTTCGGCACAGAGTGCACTCCCTAGAAACTCCCGAGAAACACCCTGCGAAAGGCAGCAAACCGAAGTCTGCACTTAGGCCTCTTCGAGGAAGGCCTAAAAAAGCTGGAAAGCATATTACTTCGAAGACACCAACAGACGGGCTTTGGAAGAAGAGCCTACGTCTTTCGACGGAAGGTCTGTCTTCAGAGCAAGTTCTGCACTCCAGGCCCAAAGAGGGGCCCTCAGGAAGCAAACAAACCAAAGTCTCCACTTCAGATTTTTTCGAGGGGGCCTGTGATAGCCAAAAGGCTATCGCCTCCCCCAGCATCAATTCCCCTGAAGGTTTGACCAGGGAGCCTGACGTAGCTCGGAAAGAAGCATTGCCACAGACCTTGGCAGAAGCGAGATCGAGCATGACGAAGTAAGCACTTCGGCTGAAACGCCAGGTTATCTAAATGTGTCGTTGACTCTCTCGGGGAACCGAACATATCGCCTTCGGGAGAAAAGAACTAGCTACTGAAAGTGGGAGAGATTCTCCCCGAAGGCGGAACTCCCGAGCTAGAGAACTCCCCGAGCCACTAGCGTGATTCCCGAAGAAGGGCGTCCGTACCAAAGGGCGACGTCGCCCAAAGGACCTCGGGAGTACGGCATGAGCATTTAATGAGCATTTAAGGAGCCTCTGACAGGTCGCCCACACGCTGCCTGAAACGGCGGCCTGACACCCTGGCATCATCCAAGTCCCATCTCAGCCACAAAACTAGGAGCCTAAAAACGGCTACCTGTTCCCTACGCCCAAAAAGCACAGAAAGAATCCGACCGAACACGTGTCAGGATCCAAACGGGCCTGGTAATTCTATAAATACTGAGAGACAGGACTTGGCAAAGGGGCTCTCTCGCCATCGGCACTCTTGCACAACAGAAAACATATACAGGCCAGACCCCATATCCATTTAAGTGTTATTATTTCACTCACTACCAGGACACTAACTTGGGCGTCGGAGGCTCCTCCCGGGAAAGTCATCCCGGGGACCTCCTAACCCTTTTTTCGGAGTCTTTCAGGTACTTTCCCACCTGGGGAACCTCTCCGTCAGACGTTCTTCCTCCTCGGAAGCTCCCTCGGAATTCACTATGTCGCAAGACAAAGATGCTGAAGGGCATCACAAGGCTAAATTAGTTTTTAGACCTCTTTTCAAGACAAGGGCTAAGTTATCCAAACATGCATCAAAGGAATCACCAAAAACCAAAAAATCATCCATAAATACCTCCATGCACCTCTCCACCATATCAAAAAATGTGGCCCTCATGCATCGTTGGAAGGTTGCCGGAGCATTGCAAAGTCCAAATGGCATTCTTCGAAAGGCATATGTATCCCAAGGACTAGTGAAAGTATTCTTCTCTTGATCTTTTGGTGCTATAGCAATTTGATTATACCCCGAATAACCATCCAAGGAGCAATAAAACTCATGTCCCGCCAACTTATCCAAAATTTGATCAATAAAAGGAAGGGGGAAATGGTCCTTCCGGGTAGCTTTGTTAAGCTTCTGGTAATCAAAGCATACTCTCCATTTGGTAACCAACCTAGTAGAAATCCATTAATTGTTATTGTTGCCCACCATGGTCGTACCGCCCTTCTTAGGCACCACTTGCACCGGACTCACCCATTGAGAATCCGAAATTGGATAAATAATGCAGGCATTGAGCAATTTCACAATCTCCTCTTTGACTACTTCCTTCATCTTCAGATTTAACCTTCTTTGGCCTTCAATGGAAGACTTAAAGTCATCTTCCATAAGAATTTTATGCATGCAAATTTCTGGGCTAATTCCCTTGATGTCGGAAATAGACCAATCTATCGCCCCTCTATGGTCCCTCAAAACTTGAATGAATCTTTCTTCCTCCAAAGGGGTCAAAGTAGAGGATATAATCATCGGGAGGGAATCCCCATTGCCAAGATAAACATACTTAAGATCTTTTGGTAATGGTTTTAACTCCAACTTGAGCTCTTCCTTGATTTCACAAGATAAAAGTTGTTCTACCCTTTTTCTTGGAGTTTGCAACCTCCCACAAGAATCAAGAGTTGTTAAGATGCTCATCACTTCATGGTCTTCCTCACTACATGCATTTTCAAACACTAATGCTCTTCCAATAGGATCATCTATAAACAACAAATCTCTTCTATCTTCAATACAAGAATCAATCACACCAATCATATAACACTTAGGCACCTCATCATCAATAGATTTCATGGCTTGAGCAAGATTAAAAGTAATTTCCTCATTATTAGCTTTCAATGTGAGGTTACCTTTTTCCACATCTATGACGGCCTTCCTGGTGGCAAGGAATAGTCTCCCAAGTATGATCGGCATGTTCCGGTCTTCCTCCATGTCTAACACTGCAAAGTCTACCGGAAATATAAATTTGCCAACTTTGACTAGTACATCTTCCAAAACACCTTTTGGGAATGCAAATGACCTATCCGCCAATTAAAGACAAATAGATGAAGGATTCACCTCTCCAAGGCCTAGACTCCTACAAATGGATAAGGGCATCAAGTTAATACTAGCCCCAAGATCGCACAAAGCATTGTCACAATGGAAAGACCCAATATCAAGGGGAATGGTGAAGCTCGCCGGGTCCTTGAGTGTTTTAGGCATCTTCCTTTGAATGATGGCACTTGCTTCTTCTTTCATCAAAATGAGCTCATTATCAAGGAACTTCCTCTTTTTAGTAATCAACTCCTTGAGGAACTTGTTATAAGAGGGCATTTGATTTAGTGCTTCCAAGAAGGGAATGTTAATCTCCAATTTTTTGAATATTTCTAGAAACCTCATAAATTGAGTATCCTCCTTCTTGGGCTTGAACCTTTGGGGGTATGGAAGGGTCGGAATGTGCTTGGGTGCTTCCTTTTGTGTGGGCACCTTTTTAGCCTTGACCTCCACGTTAGCTTCCTTACTTGTGGTTAATGGCACTTGAACATCTTCAATATTCTCCAAAGAAGTTGGCCCTTAGGGAGGATATTCTTCTTGAATGGGTGGCTCCTTAGGTTGAGTCAACACATTTCTCCTACTTCTAAGCATAATAGCTTGGCAAATTCCCTTGGGTTGACATCCGTATCACTTGGTATGAACTTTCCATTTTGGAGTTGTCGCATAGAAGTTGCAAGTTGACCCATTTATGTCTCCAAATTCTTGATTGATGCTTGAGTATTGGCTTGCATCGTCTTCATCTCATCCTCCAATGCACCGATCTTTTTGTTTTGTCCACTTGCCATCCCCCTCACTTCATGCATGAACTCTCCCATCATACCCTTCATGAAATCTTTCAAAGATGCTTCCGCTTCATTAGAGGTTTTGCCTTGTGGTTGCATACCACCTTTGGGATTTGAGTAGTTGAATCCTTCGTGTTGATGACTCCTTGGGAAGAAGTTCCCTCTTCCTTGCTTGGGTTGGTATGGATTCCGATAACCCACAAAATTCACATCTTCCACTTCATCCAAGTCTTCACTCTCCATGGCTTGTTGCAATTTCACTTTATCTTGGTTTTTTTACAACTTGGCTACCATGCTAGTGAGTGCCGAAAGTTGTGCTTGGAGTGAGGTACCTTTGTTAACCTCATACAATCCACTCTCCTTCCTTGCGATCCATTTTCCGCTAAGCTCAAGACTTTTGGCCAAGTTGTTCAATAACTCGAAACATTCCTCCACATCTTTCAATAACAAGAAACCACCGGCGGCGGCATCAACTTGCAATCGAGTATTCAAACTCAAACCATTGGTGAAAAGATGAAGTTTGTGAGCTTGATCAATATCTTGAGTTGGAACCCTCTTCACCATCCTCTTGAAATGCACCCATGCCTCTACGAGTGACTCCTATTCATTTTGCCGAAATGCCAACAATTCATTTTTAAGCTCAAATGCTTTTTGAGATGGAAACAACCTCCGAATAAATGCATCATATAACTCTTGCCAAGTATGAACTGAAGTAGGCTCCAAATTCTCAAACCATTCCGATGCTTCATCCACAAGAGAAAAGGGGAAAAGTCTCATCCTTTTCGCATCTTCACTTACACCATCCAAATCAAAAGTATCACATAGACGAACAAACCTCTTGATATGGTTGTTTGGGTCTTCATCAAGGGTCCCTCCAAATGGGTGTGCTTCTACCAATTGGAGAACATGGCTAGGAATCACAAAAGCTCTCCCTCGAAGTGGCATCGGTCTTATCATACTGTCATGGTCTTCCACCCTTTGAGGTCAAAAGTAATCGAGCATCGGTCTTCCTCTTCTTCTAGCACCATTTCCATTGTCCATTACCTCCTCAACTCCATTGTGATCCATGGCATTGACATTTCTTTCTCGTCCAAGGTTCCTTATATCATCTTCTTGATTTCCTTCCATGTTGACAGAATTGAAGGTACTAGTATCTCCTTCTTCAATCACCTTGCTTCTTAGCTGAAGTTCTCGCAAGCTTCTCTCAATCTCTAGATCAAATGGTAACAAGTGAGAACAAGAGCTCCGGGTCATGCACTAGATGTACCTACAAATTGACCACAAACAAAGAACACACTAACTATAAGGACTAAAATCAAGTGGACAAGAGCAACCAATTTTCAATAACCAAGGTAAAAATCAAAACAACAAAAAACTCCCCGGCAACGGTGCCAAAAACTTTGTTGTGCAATCAAGAGTTTATAAATTTATAACCCTTAAAAACCCGCAAGTGAACGGAATCATCGTGTACTTAAAGGTAAATAAGGGTATCATCCTAAGGGAATTTAGTGATTCTACCTAGATTCAAAAATCAAATTGTTCAAGTTACTTAACTTAAAAACATGAGGGAAGTGAATCTAAAGAAGATGAAAGGACCTAAAAAGAGAACTTAGAATTAGGGCAACTACCTCCCTAGGATTCCACTCCTAACCCTTGCTACCCAAGTAAATTTGTCCTCAAGTATGATTTTCCATGTGTGGTAAAGAGGATCTCACATCAAGTACTTCTTTCTCAAGATGGGTCCTTGCCCACCCTCAACTATCTCAGGCTTTACTCAAGCTCCAATTTTAACTTAGAGTGGCTAAAGAATTAGACCTCTTTTTGACTCCTAGTGATCACCTAGATTATCTCTAATTTAAGTTAACACTATGCCCCTTCCATTTCTCTTTATCACCCATTAACCCTTTCTCAAGAATTAAGTGAACTAGCACATGGGGTATGGTGGCCCACCATCCTTCAATCAATAAGCACAATGAAAGGGACAACACAAGAGAATCTCATACATAACCACAAGACAAATTCATTAAGTAGTAAGGTAAGAAATGTCACCCTTGAGAGATAGAATGAACTACTCACAATCCATAGCAAATGTCATCATCAAACCCATAACAACAATATCCACAAAAATCCAACAAATAAAAGAAGGAAGAGAATAAACCCAAGAAACCCCCTAGAAGATTTAGCTCCCCAAAGATGATCAACCCTTCTTCAAGCTCCCCCAAATGCCTTCTTGATGATTGTTATGGAATGTTATATTATATTTTAGGAATGATAATATTTCTTTCTTTATTCCTAGGGATTTCTCTCTTTATTCCTAGGGATTTCTTTCCTTGTATTCCTCTTTTATCTAATATATAAAGGTCATGTGAGCGTCTTGTATTATCAAGCCCTTTGTTTCTTTCTCTGATATTGTTTAACATGGTATCAGAGCCATAGCCTAACTCTTTCCAGCCTTACGTTTCCACTGCCCTAACCAGTAACCTTATCTATACTTAACCAAACTGAAAACCAAGAACACAGCCACCACCAGGAGTCACCGGTGACCAAACCAGTATCGGCGGTGCTACCGAAAAACCTCCCATGCACCGGCACGTGGGCGTCACGCACCGCCATCCGGCGACCTCCGGTGACGGCGTTCTGATGGGTGTGCTCGCCTTTCTGTGCTAAACAAGTTTCTGGTCTTGTTTTATGTCAGTTATGACCAGAAGTTGAATTTCTTCGTTCTTCAGTCGTTTCCAATCAGTCAGTACATCATCAGCCTAGTTTTCTGTTAGTTTCTGATACTGTCAGTCATCAGTAATCAGAAACATGTCAGGACTTGATGATAAAAGTCCTCAAGGATGTTTTCTGCCGGTCATTGTCCCACCAGCATCACATGAGGAGTTATCTTCGGTTACAGCCCCACAGTAGTTTGTCACGATATCTTAAGAAGAGTATACTAAGTACCTGCAGTATCAGTCCGCACAGCAGACTTTCACTTCTTCTATGGCTTCTATTGTTCATCGAGGTAACCCAACAAACCCAAAAGCTTGTTATTCCTCTAATCTTCCTAGAAATCAACTCTGGTTATTGGATTCTGGTGCTACTGACCATATTTCAGGTAAAATAATAAATTTTGACCATATTTCTTCTTTTCCAGTATCTCATAATAAACTCACCATTGCAGATGGATCCACCACCACCATTAAAGGTGTTGGACCCACCCATCCTTGTCACTCTCTCACTTTACCATCTACTTTATTTGTTCCAAATTTTCCTTTCAACCTTATGTCTATAAGTAAGCTAACCAAACAACTAAATTGCTCAGTTTGTTTTTTCTCTGATCATGTCATCATCCAGGATTTGAAGAGCAAGAAGACGATTGGAGAAGGGCATGAATCGAATGGAATGTACTATTTTGATAAACTGCAGTCATCAGTTGCTTGCCTCACATCGGTATCACCTCAATTAGTTCATAGTCGTTTGGGTCATCCATCTTTAGCAAATCTCAAGAAGCTTGTTCCAGATTTAGTTTCAGCCTCCAATCTAGATTGTGAGTTGTGTCAACTAGGGAAGCATCATCGTGTTCCCTACTTTCCTCGAGTCAATAAAAGGGTTGAAAAACATTTTATGCTAGTTCATACAGATATTTGGGGTCCAAGTCATGTCAAGTCTAAATTAGGTTTTCAATATTTCATAATTTTTTTTGATGATTTTTCTCGAATGACATGGTTGTTTTTAATGAAAGATCGTTCTGAGTTATTTTCTATTTTTTGTACCTTTTGTGCTGAAATTCAAAATCAATTTAATTCTCGAATTAAAATTCTTCGCAGTGACAATGCTAAAGAGTATGTTTCTCACTCAATGTCTAGCTACATGCAGCTAAAGGGGATTACACATAAATCCTCCTGTCCAAAGACATCTCAACAAAATGGAGTAGCCGAGAGGAAAATCCAACACATTGTTGAAACAGCCCGTACCCTTTTAATTCACACGAATGTTCCCAAAAGTTTTTAGGGCGATGCTATTCTTACTGCATGCTTCCTCATAAATCAGATGCCTTCCTCTATTTTGTTCGGTAAAATTCCATTCTCTGTTCTCTTTCCTTCTTAAGCTCCGTTTTCTATTCTACCTCGAATATTTGGGTGTGTTTGCTTTGTTCATCAGCACCAACCTGGTACTGACAAATTAGATCCTAGAGCCTTAAAATGTGTTTTTCTTGGATACTCTCATCTTCAGAAAGGGTACAAATGTTTTTGTCCTTCACTCAATCGATTTTTCGTTTCTGCTGATGTTACGTTCTTTGAAAACACACCTTATTTCTCTAATACTCAATCTGTGTCTGCTGAGACCGATGACTGTTTGCCTTTACAATTTGTACCAACCCAAATAGCTCCTGATGCATCAAACACTAGTAGTATATCTTTAGAGCACATTCCTGATACTGATCCCCCACCGTTAGAGCGTCTGTCTTGTCCTAACCTGCAGGTTTATACTCAACATCCTCTAGTTGAAGTACCACCAGGAGATTAATGCTCATCACAACCGTCTTCTTCATCTTCAATACCTAAGGGTGATGATTTGGATCTTCCAATTGCACTCCGTAATGGGAAAAGGTCTTGTACTTCTCACCCAATCTCCAACTTTGTTTCTTATGATTCTCTATCCCTGTCATACTCTGCTTTTGTTTCCACCTTGTCCTCTATATCCTTGCCTAAGTCTGTTTCAGAAGCCATCTCTTACCCTGGATGGAAACAAGCTATGGAAGAAGAGATGTCAGCTTTGCGGACTAATAACACGTGGAACTTGGTTTCTCTTCCACATGGTCAGACTGTTGTGGGTTGTCGCTGGGTGTTTACTGTAAAGGTTCATCTCGATGGGATAGTTAATCGATTAAAAGCCCGTCTGGTTGCAAAAGGATATTCCCAAGTATATGGCATGGACTATTCAGAAACCTTTTCTCCAGTAGCCAAATTGAGATCTGTTCGTGTCATCATTGCATTGGCTTCTACATATGCATGGCATTTACATCAGTTAGATGTGAAAAATGCCTTTCTTCATGGAGATCTTGAGGAAACTATCTACATGGAGCAACCACCGGGGTTTGTTGCTCAAGGGGAGGTTGATCGTGTATGTCGACTAAATAAGTCATTGTATGGTTTGAAACAATCGCCACGGGCATAGTTTGGTCGTTTCAGTTCAGTTGTTATGGAATTTGGTTTACAGCAATGTGGTGTGGATCATTCTGTCTTTTATCGCCACTCTGAAGCTGGTAAAATCCTTTTGATCATCTATGTTGATGATATTGTTATTACTGGTGATGATGCATCTGGTATTCAATTGTTGAAGGTTTTTCTGCAAACCAAGTTTCAGACAAAAGACCTTGGTCCACTGAAATATTTCTTGGGAATTGAGGTAGCACGGTCTAAGACGGGAATATGTCTTTCGCAAAGAAAGTATGTTCTAGACCTTCTGGAAGAAACTGGTTTGTTGGGAACCAAACCGGTTGACAGTCCCATGGAGCCAAATGTCAAGCTTGATGAGGTGCAAATGACCTTTGACCAAGGTTAAAATAGGAAAAAAACTGTCATTTTCCCATCCCAAATGCCATCCCAAATGGCTGGTAAAAATGTTGTCAAAGTGTGGCGTTAAGTTTGCAAAATTACAAGTACATAAACATCCATGTGTGTAGTTGTGATCTGGAAAGTTTGGTGATTTTAGGAACACATTTGGTATTTTTGGTGGTGCTTATTATGTTATGCAGCAGCTATCCAGCATCCTGTTTTGGAGTGCATTGTGTCTCAAGCATCTCTTGTGACTTGGCTGCGTGTCTTTAGCTTAGTTAAGGCCATGATGTAGTGCGTGGATGCATGTACATGTAAGGCATGTAAAGTTGAAATAAGTATGTGAACATTTGGGGATGGTTTTGTTGTGTATGCTGATGCCCTTCGGCATCTTTGTCTTGTGACATGGTGAATTCCGAGGGAGCTTCCGAGGAGGGGGAACGTCTGACGGAAATGTTCCCCAGGTGGGAAAGTACCTGAAAGACTCCGAAAAAGGGGTTAGGAGGTCCCCGGGATGAATTTCCGGGGAGGAGCCTCCGACGCCCAAGTTAGTGTCCTGATAGTAAGTGAAGTAGGAACACTTAAATAGATAAGGGGCCTGGCCTGTGTATGTTTTCTGCTGCGTGAGAGAGTGTCCATGGCAAGAGAGAGCCCCCCATTATTTATAGAAATACCTGGCCCGTTTGGATCCTGACTCGTGTTCGGTCGGATTCTTTCTGTGCTCTTTGGGCATAGGGAACAGGTAGCCGTTTGTAGGCTCCTAGTTTTGTGGCTGAGATAGGACTTGGATGATGCCTGGGTGTCAGTCCGTCGTTTCTGGCAGCGTGTGGGCGACCTGTCAGAGGCTTCCTAAATGCTCATTAAATGCTCCTGCCGTACTCCCGAGGTCCTTTGGGCGAGGTCGCCCTCTGGTACGGACGCCCTCCTTCGGGAATCACGCTAGTGGCTCTGGGAGTTCTCTAGCTCTGGAGTTCTGCCTTCGGGGGAGAATCTATCCTGCTTTCAGTAGCTGGCTCTTTTCTCCCGAAGGAGGTATGTTTGGTTCCCCGAGAGAGTCAACGACATATTTAGATAACCTGGCATCTCAGCCGAAGTGCTTACTTCGTCATGCTCGATCTCGCTTCTGCCGAGGTCTGTGGCAATGCTTCTTTCCGAGCTACGTCAGGCCCCCCGGTCAAATCTTCGGGGGAATTGATGCTGGGGGAGTCGATAGCCTTTTGGCTATCACAGGCCCCCCTCGAACAAAGCCGAAGTGGAGACTTCGGTTTGTTCACTTCCTGAGGGCCCCTCTTTGGGCCTTGAGTGCAGAACTTGTTCCGAAGACAGACCTTCCGTTGGAAGACGTAGGCTTTTCTTCCAAAGCCCGCCTGTTGGTGTCTTCGAAGTAACCTGCTTTCCAACTTTTTTAGGCCTTCCTTAAAGAGGCCGAAGTGGAGACTTCGGTTTGCTGCCTTTCGCAGGATGCTTCTCGGGTGTTTCTAGGGAGTGCACTCTGTGCCTAAGATACGGATTATTCGACCATAGCCTGTGTTTTGGTGTCCACGAGGTAACCTACTTCTTTATTTTTGTAGGTAAGTGAAACGTCGCGTCTCGTAACCAGACGTGTCAGTCTGGAGCGGCGCGATGTCTGTCAGAGGGCGTGTTCCTCTTTTGGCGTCGGCTTTTTGTTGGCTGGGGTTGCATCGGTTACCGCGGGTGTGCCCTTTTAGGTGTAGAAGGGCATTTATGGCGACGTTCCACCTTCACACAGTACTTATGACACTGGTTCGCCTACCCCCCTCGGTCTATATATATGCTCATTTCGTCATTTGTTTCTTTTGCTTTTGCTTTTGCTCTGGTTTTCCTTCTGCTCTTTTCTACCTTTCGCGGCTGCTCTTTCACCTGAGCTTTTTTTCCGGTCATCTTTCACGACGGCGTCTTCACACCCAGATTTCGGCAAAAGATTTGGTGGGTTTTGATTTCTAGAACTCTTTATTTTTCAAACTTTTTCCCGAAGTCCGTTTTTGGCTTTTTCTGAACTTGTTTTCCAGCCAAAAAATGCCTATTCCTGAGAGTTGGCATCCTCTTCTTTCTCAACCTTGTTGCACTACCCCTGCCAAATTAGCGAAGTGGAAGAAAAAAATTTTCCTTCCCTCGTATGCTGTTACGAGGTTGCCCCGTCCTGACCACTATAGTTTTTCAAACCATAGTAACGAGATCACCGTTTTCCAAGCTCAATTGAAAGCCGGACTTCGGTTCCCCCCTCCGAAGTTGATTTACGACTTTTGCCAGTTTCATGGCATTGCCGTGAATCAACTTCCTTCGAACTCGTACTACTATTTCAACGCCTTCCTCTGTATGTGTGGTGTTTTCAAAATAGAACCCCACTTCATCCTTTTTATGCAGTACTATAAGCTCTACGTGGTCCCGAAGGGTGGCTTTTATTTTATGCTACCTCGGGGATCCGGGAGCAAAAAGTTTATGTTCACCTTCGCCACCAAGGATAGCTGGCGAGGGTTTCTTTCTGAAGATGGAGGAGGCCTGGTCGCGTGTTCCGACCAAGTGGGCTTAGGGACGGTTAGAGGACGACGTCGTAGATCCGAGGATACTGCTGACTCCCGAGTTGGCTTCCGTATTCACGGATTTTGACGGTCGCATTCGAGCCGTCGCCGACTGGGGTCCTGAGGTCCTTTCGTGCCCTCTTTACCCCTTCCCCATCAATTGGAGGTTGATGACCGAGGAGGTCCTTCGGGAGCTCGGGTTGGTAAAGGAGCACAAGACGGACCTCGGGATGCCAGCTCCTGCCATCGCCGGGAAGGACTCCTGGCTAGTGCAACTCCTTCGGGAGGAAGTTTCTTTCGAAACTTTTTGTGAGAGTAAGTTACTTTCTAGTCTCCTTGTTATAACTTCGTTCCAGACTCACACTGATGTCTTTCTTCCTTTGCAGAAATGGACGAGGACATTGCTGCCTTCTACAAAGCCCTTTTCACTGGTCAGCCCGCGAAGGGTGATCAGACCAAGAAAGCAGCCTCCCGAAGACGGAAAACGTCCGAGGCTGGGCCGTCTACTTCTAAACGGGCGAAGAAGGATGTGCCCCCTCCCCTTCCGGAGATTTCTGAAGAGGTGGGCGAGGAGCCCGAGGCTGCTACTGCCCCTCAGCCCGAGGTTGCTGCTGAGGTCCCTCCTCAAAGTCCTACCCCTTTCGCAGGCTCTCCTAGACGCCGTGGTAGATGCGCCTTCTGCCGAAGAGCGGCGCCGAATAAAAGGCAAGGGGATTTCTGCCGAAGAGGCTCCGGCTTCCGACGAGGACGTCGTCGAGGTGCCAGCAGGTTTGTTCTTCTAACAAACTGTGGCACTTCTCCCTTTTGATGATCTTTAAGATTTTCTTTTCTTGACCAACCTTTGTTTTATTTTTGTAGAAGAGTTGCTCACTCCGGGTTGGGTAGCTGAGCATGCCAAGAGGAGAGCCCTTCGGGATGCCCGTATCCCGAAGGGAAAAATCCTGAAGGAGCCTTTCTGGACGTTTACGGAGGACATGAATTTGTACTCCGGAGACTGCCAGCAAATGGCTATGGAGATCTCGAAAGGGGTCCTCACCGATGCCTCCTTCAAGGCCATTGCTGCGGCTCACCCGGGCGACGATTCTCTTGCCGCGAAGCTTTCCGAGCACGCTGCTCAGGTACACTTTTCGTCTATCTTCCTCCTTTGAATTTTTTCTAAGTGTATGGTTTTCTCTTTGTCTTAACGACCTCGCCTTTATCCTTTTGCAGCTTCTGGGGTACGCTGGCTTTCTCCGAGTTCGGGTGGCGAGGCAGACTGAGTTCCGGGCCAAGGCCCTAGAAGCCATAGAAAAAAACAAAGGCATGTGCTCGAAACTGGCTGTCAAGAACCTACAGCTGGCCCAAGCTGCGGAGAAGGAAGTTGCCGCCCTTCGGGAGGAGTTCCAGAAAGAAAAAGATGAACTTTTGAGGGACTCCTCCCAGAAAATTTCTGACCTCGGCTCCCAAGTGGCGGAGCTGATCTCGGTAAATGAGGCACATCTGAAAGAAAAGTCAGAAGTCGAAGGTCTTCTGGCGAAGGCGCTTGCTGAGAAGGCTGCGCTCTAAGCCGAGGTCGACGCTATGAAGAAGGAGCCGGAAAAGAAGAAAGTGAAGGAGCTGAATAAGAAGGTCTCAGATTTGAAGAAGGACTTCGAGGAGCTTGAGGTTGAGAAAGACAAGTCTAACCAGATGACCAAGGTTGGTTTTTAGGACGAATTCTGTCTTGTTCACCACCAAGTCCTTCAGAGGTTTCCAGATCTGGATCTCTCTTTTCTGGCGGCCCTGGACATTCTTGAGGGACCTCGGTGGACCTGGTCTAAGATTGACCATCTGAACCTGCCTCCTTGTCTTCCGGCGCCGAAGGTGGTGCAAAAGGACGCAGGAGCCGATGACTCCCGGGACGCCGAGAAGCCTTAGTTTGTTCCAGGGTCATTGTCCTTTTTTTCTTCTTTTTTGTACTTCTTCTTTTGGCTATCTTTTTTGTAAGCACACTTATCTCAATAAAGACCTTGAAAATTTGGCTAAGTCTTTTCCTGAGATTTTTTGGTTTTCCTTTGTCCCGAACTTTATTCGTTCAAGAGACTTCGGAAGACTTTGTCTGTGCTTATCATGGTGACCTCTTTCGCGAAATCCTGACTTGTTCAACTTATGCCCAAAAATTTTGGCTAAGTCTTTCGCCAGATTTCCTCTGTTGTCCCGAACACGTTTGCTCTAGAGACTTCGGAAAATAACGCCTTTGCTTATTTTAGCCGGCCACCTTTGCGGAACTCGCACCACTCATGCTAAGAAACTTTTTGGCTAAGAAACTTTTTATACTTTAGAGAAAATTTTCCTTTCTTTGTACAGCACGGTCTCTTTTGCCGAGATCCTAAGCGTAAAATTTTCTCAAGGCGTCCGAATGCCACGTATTTTTCAATTCTACGCCTTCGGAATCGCCGAGCTTGTAGACCCCTTTTCGTACTTCGGCAAGAACCAGGTAAGGGCCTTCCCAGTTGGCGCG
The DNA here is from genome assembly GCA_005392925.1 of Aquilaria sinensis. Classification (NCBI taxonomy): domain Eukaryota; kingdom Viridiplantae; phylum Streptophyta; class Magnoliopsida; order Malvales; family Thymelaeaceae; genus Aquilaria; species Aquilaria sinensis. The sequence continues at coordinate 559,246 of SMDT01001121.1, read as the reverse complement.
AAATACTCCGTGGGATGGCTTTCGAGGTGCGAATTCATTCTTTCGGAGAACGAGGTCCCCTTTCTTTATTCTTTTTGGCCTTGCACGCAAGTTTATGGCCGCGGCCACTCTTTGCTGAAAAGCTTTTCTTCTTAGTTCGGCTATTTCTCTGTGCTCGCCGACGAGGTCGAGCTTGGTTCTTAGGCCGAGGTCATTTCCATTTTCATCAAAAACTTGTACTCGAATTGATGGTTGCACTACCTCGATTGGGATGATGGCTTTTGTACCAAAAATGAGTGAAAAAGGCGTTTCCCCCGTGGCTCTTCGGGGTGTTGTTCGGTAGCTCCACAGTACACTTTGGGGTTCGCCTGGCCATTTCCCTTTTGCTTCCCCTAGCCTCTTTTTCAGACCATCTTTTATGGTCCTATTAGATACCTCTACTTGGCCATTGCTTTGAGGATGGGCTACTAGGGCGAAGTGCATCTTTATTCCGAGGTCGTTGACAAAGTCCTGGAACCCTTTGTCAATAAACTGGGATCCATTGTCGGCTACCAGTATCCTCGGTATGCCAAATCTGCATACAATGTTCTTCCATACGAACTTCTGCACTTCTTTAGCTGAGATAGTTGCTAATGGTTCTGCCTCGACCCATTTAGAGAAGTAGTCTACTGCGACCACGCAGAACTTCACGCCTCCGGGGGCTGTTGGGAGCGGCCCAATGAGGTCTATGCCCCAAACCGCGAAGGGCCAGGGATAGTCAGCCGAAGTCACCATTTCCGAGGGTGTCCTCTGGATTTTTGCGTGTTTTTGGCAGCTCTCACATTTTCGGACGAAATGTTGTGCATCCTTTCTTAGGGTAGGCCAAAAATATCCTTGGCGGAGTACCACTGCGGCGAGGGCGTCAGTTCCAATATGTGAACCACAAGCGCCTTCGTGGACTTCTTCGAGGATCATTTCAGTATCCTCTTCGCCAACACACCTCTGTAAAGGATTTGCATATCCCTGCCGATATAGTTCTTCGCCTATTAGGAAGAATCACCTAGAGCGTCTTCGCACTTTTGCGGCTTCGATGGGGTCTTCGGGGAGCGCGTTGTCCGCAAGATACCTCTTTATTGGATCTTTCCAGCCCTTTTCCGAAGTTACTATGCTCAATACTTCAATGCTCGGGTGGTTTAGTACCTCGGTGTATGTTTTTGCCTTTGCCAGGCAATCTGCTTCGGTGTTTTCCCGATGAGGTACATTTTCGATGCGTATGGTGTCGAACTCTCGAATGAGCTTCGTCACCAGTTCGTGGTATTTTGCCAAAATTGGGTCTTTCGCGCCGTAGTCCCCTGCCGTTTGCCGAACTACAAGCTGGGAGTCACTGTGAGCCTTCAAGTTTCTTACTCCAATTTTTCTGGCCAGGCGCAACCCTGCTATCAGAGCTTCATACTCAGCCACATTATTAGTGGCACTGAAGTTGAACTTGATGGCCTTTGTCACCTCTAGACCTTCGGGTCCTCTGATGATCACTCCGGCTCCTTGGTGTTCGGAACCTGAAGCTCCATCCACATGTAGCGCCCATTCTGGCTCACCTTCGCCAAGATCTGGGTGGCTATCTTCGGTGGTAGGTACTTCGGCGATGAAGTCAGCTAGTGCTTGAGCTTTTATGGCTTTCCGGGGTTCATAAATAATGTCGTGTTCGCCGAGTTCTATACACCATTTGGAAAGCCTTCCCGAATGATCAACTCTTTTCATAACATCCCGTAGAGGCAGACTACTTCGGACGATGATGGGGTGAGCCTGAAAGTATGGCCGCAATCTTCTTCCTGCCAGCACCAAGGCATATATGGCTTTTTGGAGCAATGGGTACCTGACCTCGGCGCCGTGCAGGGATTTGCTTACGTAATAGACTGGCCATTGTCTCGGCCCTTCCTCTTTCACAAGGACCGAGCTCACTGCCTTTTCTGAAACAGCGAGGTACAGGATGAGGGGCTCTCCTTCACGGGGTTGTCGCAGAGTAGGCAGTCGAGACAAATAGATTTTAAGTTCTTCCCAGGCTTTTTGGCAATCCTCATTCCAAGGATGGTCACCATCCCCGAGGTCATTTTCTCTTCTTGCTGCCTTAGTAAGGACTTTGAAGAATGCCCGACACCGATCTCCGTACCTGGAGATGAACCTGCTAAGAGAGGTTATCCTTCCAGTGAGTCTCTGCACGTCTTTCACTGTGACAGGAGTTCGGAATTCGAGCAGAGCCTTAATTTTTTCTGGGTTAGCATCAATGCCCCTTTCTGATACCATGTAGCCCAAAAATTTTCCCGAGGTCACGCCGAAGACGCATTTTTCGGGGTTAAGTCGAATTCCGAATATTCTGAGTTGCTGGAAGATTTCCTCTAGGTCTGTGACATGGTCTTTAGGCATCTTACTTTTGACTATCATGTCATCAACGTAGACTTCCATGTTCCTCCCTATTTGGTTATGAAAGACTTTGCTCATCAGTCTTTGGTAGGTGGCTCCTGCATTTTTGAGCCCGAAGGGCATCCTAGTGTAACAATATGTTCCACCTTCGGTGATGAACGCAGTTTTTTCTTCATCTTCGGGATCCATCCTTATTTGATGATACCCACTGAAGGCGTCGAGGAAGCTTAGGAGCCCATATTCGGCAGTTGAGTCGACCAACTGGTCTATCGGTGGGAGAGGATAGGAATCTTTCGGGCAGGCATCGTTCAAGTTTCTGAAGTCGATGCACATCCGGAGTTTACTACTCCCTTCTTTTGTAGCTATAACCACATTGCTCGGCCATTCGGGGTACTTGACCTCCCTAATTACGTTTGCGTCCATCAAGCGCTGTACTTCGGTTTTGACGAATTTACTTTTGTGGACCGAGATGCCTCGCTTCTTTTGCCGGACAGGTTTTGCTTTCGGGCTTACTTTAAGGCTATGTTGTATTATGCGAGGGTCTACCCCTGGCATATCCTTTGGCGAGTAGGCGAACAGTTCTTTATTCATCAGTAGAAAGGATACAAGGTTTTTCTTGTCACCTTCGGCCAGATTTTTCCCTATTCGGGTATTTTGGCCGGGGACAAGTTCTACTTCTTCCGTTTCTATTTCTGCAAGCTTTTCCGCCCTGCCCATTTTTGGTTCTTCGGTGGGTAGTGTCCCTCCTGCTAAGGTTTGTGCGAAGTTGGCTGTTGGGGCCTTTCGGGCTTTGACAGACACCTTTCTGACCTCGGCTTGGTCGATGAAAATTTCGGCGTCTCCGTCCTTGGTGGCGAAGGTGATTGTTAAGTACTTCACATCTGGGTGAATGTGCAAATTCCCTTGTGTTTGCCTTCCAAGGATGGCGTTGTACAACGAAGGGACATCCATGACAATGAACCTCGTCATTGTGGAGGCAAAAATTTCTCCTTTTCATTTAATCGAACTCCCTCTCATCATCAGGGGAAGGTCAATCCAGCCGAGGACGGGCAGCTCTGAGGGTCCTACTCCAAAGGTTGGTGAAGTAACAGGCTTGAGGTCGATGCTGGATATTCCCAAGCTTGGGAGCAGATGCGAGAATAAGATGTCGGCGTTTGACCCATCATCAAGCAATACCCTTTTGACGTCCCAATTCCCTATTCTTACCATGACCAACAATGGGTCGTCATGAGGGAAAATGACGGAGGAACCATCTCTTCGGGTGAGCTTTTTCGATGGATTTTGGTACTCCATCGTTGCTATTTCCCTGTCTTTCCTCTTTCTCCCCGAGGATGGCAGTCCAGTGGTGATGGTTTGTATTACCCCCGCCGAAGGTGGGAGGTGCCTTTTTGGACTTCGGTTCCTCTTTCTGTCGGAGTCATACTCATCTTCATCAGCCTTTCCTTCCTCCTCTCTCCTTGCCTTTGGCGAAGGCATTCGCAGATAGCGCCGCAATTGACCTTGCTTAATCAGCGACTCGATGTACTTCTTCAACTGGAAGCAGTCTTCGGTGTCATTACCGTGGTCACGATGAAACTGATAGAACTTCTTCATATTCTTTTTGTTGTCAGCGGTCATTCCTTTCAGTCGCTGAATCTGGGACCCCTGTTTCTCCATTGTCATGAGGATGTTGGTCCTTGTGGTGTTCAGGTGTGTAAAGTTCAGAGGAGGCTTCCTTCCCCTGATCCTCCGAGGTCGTCCTGTTTGCTCTGTCGGATACTTGGCTTGCTGGCTTGATCCTTCGGGACGGGAATGGTCGTTCTTTGGCCCCCCCATTCTTAGCTCTTCGGCTATCATATGCTGCTCGGCTCTTCGGAAAAATTCACCGAGCGTGTCCGGGGGGTCTTTGCAAAATTCATAAAATAGCTGCGAGTCCCTCCGAAGGCCCCGTATCATGGCGAGGATGCGTATTTCTGGCCAGAAGTCTGGAACACTTAGAGCCTCTCGGTTAAATCTTTCGACATAGTCACGGATGGTTTCCCCATTCCTTTGCGCTATGTCGAACATCTGTACCGGCATCTTCACCGTAGGAGGACTCCCAATAAACTGCTGGGTGAAGGCAGTGGACAGCTCCTGGAACTCTCTGATGGTTCCTGGGGCCAGAGAGTTGTACCATGCTGTAGCGGGGCCGGCAAGGGTGACCTCGAAACATTTTCATAAAGTGGCATCATCAGCCCCGTGCAACACCATGCTCCGTTTGTACTTCGTCAGATGGGCCTGTGGATCTATTCGGCCATCATATGTCTCTAGCCGAGGTACCCGAAAATCACTGGGCATGGCCGCTTCGACTATTGTTCGGGTGAACGGTGACTCATCGCCACAAAAGGTTTCAGATAGTTAGGCCCAGACAGGTCTGCGGGCTACCTGTTTTTCCACCCTTTCCAACCTCGTCAATATTTTCTCCATAAGGAGTGTGGCGCTAGGCTCTTCTTCGGGGAAAGGGGACCGTCGGCATCTCTTCGGGGATGGGGACCTCGCCTTAGGTGACGAACTCCTTTGGTGCGGGATTTTGGGTTGCTTGGACTCCGTCCGTCCCACAAGCCGTGCCTCGAGGGGCATGTTTTCGGTTGAAGATTCATCTCGTGGGTCTCCACTTCCCGAAGTACGATGAGCTAATTTAGAAATTCTCTCGCGAGGGCGCGCTGGCGAAGGAGGCCTTTAGGCCCGAGTTTGTTGTGGCCACCTTTTGTCTATCTGCTGTGCTATTTCGGCCACAACAGAACGCTGGAAGTCGCGCAGAAAACTCATAGTGATGACCAGAGGACGTTCTTCCTCAGACAAGGAAGTCCCTGGAAGAGTTTGCTCAGTAGCCGGTTGGACTTCAGGCGCGGGGGGGGACCTCGGAAGTCCCTTGTCCTTAGAAGGCCGAGTTTCAACGACTGCAACCTGAGGGTGGGTTCCCACAGACGGCACCAGATGATGCCCTTCGGCATCTTTGTCTTACGACATGGTGAATTCCGAGGGAGCTTTCGAGGAGGGGGAACGTCTGACGGAAATGTTCCCTAGGTGGGAAAGTACCTGAAAGACTCCGAAAAAGGGGTTAGGAGGTCCCCGGGATGAATTTCCGGGGAGGAGCCTCCAACGCCCAAGTTAGTGTCCTGATAGTGAGTGAAGTAGGAACACTTAAATAAATAAGGGGCCTGGCCTGTGTATGTTTTCTGCTGCGCAAGAGAGTGTCCATGGAAAGAGAGAGCCCCCCAGTATTTATAGAAATACCTGGCCCGTTTGGATCTTGACACGTGTTCGGTCGGATTCTTTCTGTGCTCTTTGGGCATAGGGAACAGGTAGCCGTTTGTAGGCTCCTACTTTTGTGGCTGAGATGGGACTTGGATGATGCCTAGGTGTCAGTCCGCCGTTTCAGGCAGCATGTGGGCGACCTGTCAGAGGCTCCTTAAATGCTCATTAAATGCTCCTGCCGTACTCCCGAGGTCCTTTGGGCGAGGTCACCCTCTGGTACGGACGCCCTCCTTCGGGAATCACGCTAGTGGCTCTGGGAGTTCTCTAGCTCGGGAGTTCTGCCTTCGGGGGAGAATCTCTCCTGCTTTCAGTAGCTGGCTTTTTTCTCCCGAAGGCGGTATGTTTGGTTCCCCGAGAGAGTCAATGACATATTTAGATAACCTGGCGTCTCAGCCGAAGTGCTTACTTCATCATGCTCGATCTCGCTTCTGCCGAGGTCTGTGGCAATGCTTCTTTCCGAGCTACGTCAGGCCCCCCGGTCAAATCTTCGGGGGAATTGATGCTGGGGGAGTCGATAGCCTTTTGGCTATCATATGTGAAGGTGGTACACAAGCTGTCTAAGTGTGAATGATTGGCTACTTGATTGTAAATTCTTTTTTGACCATATAAAGTTGCTATATGCAAGAGAATGCAATTATTATATGTATTGGACATGTATGAGATAGCGTTGGGGGGCTTATCCTTTGTGAATGAAGTGTTTGCACACTTAGGAAATTTTTTATGGGCATAATGGTCATGAAGTGGATAGAACTTTGACAATGCACTCAAAGTTCTATATCCCCCCTGTGTAGGGTGAATGTTGGAATGAAATTTTGACCACACCTAGATCACATCTATAGGTTTAACTGGGATTTAAAATTATTGTATTTGAAGCTCTGTAGCTAAAGTTATGAGATTGAAAATTTGGCTAATTTACTGTTCATTTGGTTAGAATTTTGTAACCAACTTAAAAAATCCATAACTTGGTCCATATGTGGGCTATTGATGTAAAAAAAAAAATTCCTTAGTATGGTCTAAGTTTCTACTTGATAATGGAGTGAAGAAAATATGGTGTAGAAGGCTATATTGATACTGTTTTTGAGAGAAGTTCAGGTGTAGTGGCTGGAAACATGAACTTAACAATATTGCCTAAAGTGTGGTAGCCAAGATTAATACTTGTTTGCTGCCACGATCTACATAAAATGTGAGTATATGTGTAATGGGTTGCCAATATGCATGTATTAAAATAGTGCCCAAGAGGGCCACTTGGGTATGCACATTAAGGGTATTGTTCTAATGGCCTACAGGACATATCAATCCTAGGATTTTAAATGCAAAATTTTGGCACAATAACTAGACTACCCTAGAGTGGGTAACACCTTCATGTTCACTCAATTACCATCAACAAAAGGAAGTATCGAAGTATGTGACTCACATGCAGGGAACCTTAACGACTTTAGGTCAAAGGACTACATATACCATGATCACTATAATAATCACTTATCACACTCATATATTGATCCATGTAGCATTTTCATGGTAGGTTAGTCCAATATGCAAGTTCTCCAACTTTCACCTGTATGTAGACTACATATCTCATATTAGTCACCATATATGCTAGTCTTAATGTATTATTGCAACCCACTTCCACAATAATACTAGACCAAGCATGTTTAAGAATACTATTATTCTAGGGTTATTATTATGGTTGATTATGTTACGTAGAAACAAACAACAAACACAATTATTGGAATAATGCCTCAATAAAATATTTTTGACTTAATGTGGAAAATACAATCATCTCATGATTAGCTTTTGTGCAAAACACTAACATTCTCCCACTTGCACTAAAGCCATTCATCTATGTATCTAATCCCAAATGGATCTAGAATGACTATCATGCTTTTGCTATGTGAGGGATTTTGTCAGTGGATCAGAAATGCTAATGTCTATCAAGGTCCTACATATGCTCACATCACCCCTTTCAATGATCTCCCTAATGAGATGATAGCATCAGAGTATGTGTTTGGATTGCTAGTCAGATCATGGTTCCTTAGCTTGTGTAATTGCTCTATTGCTGTCACAATAGAGCTCCATTAGGTCGGCAATGCTTGGAACCACTCCAAGTTTTATGATGAACTTCTTGATCCATGCTCTTTCCTTCACAGCATCAGAGGCGACAACGTATTGAAATTCTGTTGTAGAGTCAATTATTGTCTCTTAGTTTGAACTTTTCCAGCTTACATCACCACCATTAATGCAAAACGCATAACCAGACTGTGATCTAAAATCATCTTTATTGGATTGGAAGCCAACATCAATATAACCCCTTACAATAAGATCATCTTTGCCTCCATAAACTAAGAATGCATCTTTATTCCTTCTCAAGTACTTGAGGATATCATTAACAATTGTCTAATGACTCTCATCGAGATTTGATTGGTACCTGCTAGTCATGCTCAAGGCATACAAGACATCAAGATGAGTACATATGATGGCATACTTGATAAATCCAATTACTAAGGCATATGGAATCTTACTTATGTGTTCTCTCTCCTTAAGTGTACTAGGACATTAAGATATTGATAGATTTATGCCATGTGACATGGGCAAGAACCCTTTCCTGGAGTCTTGCATGCTAAACTTCTTTAGCACCTTGTCAATGTAAGTACTTTGACTCAGGCTAAGCAGTTTTCTATATCTATCTCTATAAATCCCAATGCCTAACACATAGGTTGTGTCACCCAAGTCTTCAAAAACTATAGCTCAAGGGTGTCATTCTTGATTAGTATGTCATCTACATACAACGCCAAGAAGACAATAACGCTCCCACTAACTTTGTTGTAGACAAATGGTTCATGTTCATTTATGATGAAACCAAACTGTTTCATTGCTTCATCAAAATGAAGATTCCAGCTCTAAGATGCTTGCTTTAGTCCATAAAATGGACCTTTGCAACTTGCACACTTTATTGGCATTCTTTAGAGTGACAAAATGTTCAGGTTGTGTCATGTACACATCCTCAAGTACCTTTCCGTGAAGGAAGGTTGTTTTGGCATTCAAATTCCAAAGCTCATAATCATAGCATGCAGCAATAGCCAATAAAATTTAGATCAATTTAAGCACGACAATTGGTGAAAAAATCTCATCATAGTCAACACTATGAATTTGCATGAAACCTTTTGCAACCAATCATCCTTTTAAGGTAATCTCATTACCATCTATGTCAGTTTTCTTCTTAAAAACTAATTTGCAACCAATGGGATTTACCCCTTCAGGTCGATCAACCAAAGTCCAAACTTGCTTTTCATACATGGATTCCATCTTAGACTTTATGCCCTTTAGCCACTTCTTAGAATCTGGTCCTGACATAACTTGTGTTAGTATTGTGCCCAAAAAGCCAATCATGAGATGATTGTATTTTTGCACATTGAGTCATGATATTTTATTGAGGCATTAATCCAGCAATTATGTTTGTTGTTTTGTTTCTGCGTAACGTAATAAGCATAATTGTAACCCTAGAATAATGATATTCTTAAACGTCCCTAGTCTAGTATTATTGTGGAGCGGGTTGCAATAATACATAATGACTAGCATATGTGGAGACTAATATGAGATATCTAGTCTACATATGGGTACAAGTTGGAGAACTTGTGTACTGGACCGACCCACCATGAGAACACTTCATGGATCGTTATATGAGTGTCATAAGTGATTCTCATAGTGATCATGGTATATGTAGTCCTTCGACCTAAGATCATCAAGGTTCCCTACATGTGAGTCACATACTTTGATACTTTCCTTTGTTGCTCGTAACTGAGTGAACTTGAAGGAGGTCATTGGGTATGTCACATATCATGCGGAGGGATTTGTATGATCAAGATGGGATTTGTCCCTCCTATGTAACGGGAGTGATATCTTTGGGCCCCTTGATAGAGTGAGACTTAGAAAAATGCATGGCCATGCTCGGATGAGTTGATATATGATATCAATGTCATCAGTTTAAGTTGGTCTACTCGGTAATCAAGAAACCAAAGATTGGGCTATACGAGAGTGACACATTCCATGTCTCGTGCTTAGTCTTGATATCTTGGACAAAGGGACAATGGCATATATCGGTGATGATCATAAAGGTTTAGTCGAATCACCGACAATCTTGTCACTTGGGTAGCAATGATGTGTTGCTAGACACCGCTCATTGCTTATGATCATAAATGTGATTTATGATCATTGCCAATGTGGTAAGAGCCTATTGGGTCGCACACATAGAGCTATTTGGATCATTAGAGTGCATGGGCTAATTATTTGGGTTATGGTTTCACTTTAATTTCGTATTAATAATGGGCCCAAGTGAGTTGAGCCATTATTAAGCCCGAAATTAAATCCTAATTGGATTAGGGCTTTGAAACCCATTAGGCCTGGAAGTTGAGTCTCACTATAAATACAACTTTTAAGTGAGAAATTCGCAGGTCTCCTTGCCCTAGCCTCCCAAAAGGACAGCCACACTCTTCTCTTGCAATTCCTTGGAGGACGCAAGCTAGCACTGCGTGCGCAAGAGAAACGCATCTGCCGGGACGTGGTGGAAGCGTGGTGATCCCGAGAGGCTCGTGTGGATACCATAGAGAGCCTGAACACGTCAACTGTTCAGGTTTTGTGATTCGACTCTACAGTTGAGTGAGAGATCTCAACCGAAAATTAGGTATGAAATTTTCGAACACCCGGTTTACCCCGTTTCACTTGGATCCTGGAGGGTTTCGGTTAAATTCCGCTGCGCTGTTTGGCTCCCGAAACCCAACAACTTGTTGGTGGTTTATGGGTTCATCTTGATCCATGAGCATCACATCACTAATATGAGTCATGAGAAATCAATATCTCTTAGGCACACGCCAAATCCTTCCAGACCCATGTAGGCTTTCTGCTACAGGAACAGACACCTGAACCACAACATCTTGTAGTGGCTGCTTAGGTTCCATTTTAGATTTAATGTCCCCTTGTTGTTCTCAAATTTCTTCGAGTTCTACTTTCCTCCCACTAGTTCATTTTGAGAAAAACTCTTTCTCTAGAAAGACACTAGCGCAAGCAACAAATACTTTATACTAAGAAGTATTGTAGAAATAGTAACCTTTTGTTTATTTTGGGATACCCAACAAAAACGCATTTACAAAATTTGGGACCTAGCTTATTAGAGGATTGATGTTTCACATAAGCTTCGTAGGCCCAAATCTTCATAAAAGACAGACTAAGATGCCTTCCACTCCATATCTAATATGGCATCTTTTGAATTGATTTATGTGGAACTTGGTTTAGTGTGAAAGTAGTAGTCTCTTGAGCATATCCCTAAATAGAGTTTGGAAGGTCAGCTTGACTCATCATAAATTGAACTATGTCTAACTAAGTTCAATTTATCTTTTTAGATACATTATTCTCTTGAGGTGTACCAGGTAGAGTAAGTTGTGATACTATACCACACTCCTTTAGATAGTCAATAAATTCTCAGTCCAAGTATTCTCTACTTTGATCAGATTGAAGTACTTTGATACTCTTCCTAAGTTGATTATGTACTTCATGTGTAGACATGGGCCCACATATGTCACTATGTAGGAGCCGTAGTAAGTCATTTATGCTTTCACTTTGCCCAATGAAAGTAGTTTTGGTCATCTTTCCCAATAAACCTGACTAGCATGTCTCATATCACTCAAAATCAAATAAGTCTAAGAGTTCATCCTTGTGGAGCTTGGATATGTGGTTCTCATTTATATGGCCCAAAGGACAATGCTAGATGATGCCTGATGGCATCTTCATTGCGTGACATGCTGGCCATAAAGGAGAGACTTCCAGCAAGATATCTGCAAGACCTTGAAGAATGAGATTAGGAGCTCCCCGGAGTGTGTTTCCGGGGAGGAGCCTTCGATGCCCAAGTCAGTATAAAAAATTGAAGTTGCTAAGAGCCAAGAGTAAGAAAGCGAGAGTCCTATGTGTTATCACCTAAGAGCCTCCCAAGTATTTATAGGAGGCCAGGAGGAGGAGGCCATTATGCCCGACATCTGTAGATTAGGACACCTGATCGGCCAGATTCGGTCTTACTTTCAGAGGGAGGTGTCTACAGCTGGACATAAGCGATTATGCTCAGAGGGTAAGGTCGTGTGCAGGGCTTTTGTCAGAGATCCTCCAATTGTATTTGTCATTTCTCTCTAAGACCCATTCGAGGATTTGAGATCTTTTTGGGCAAGGAATTCCCCTGAGGGCTACTGGAAAACGCACTTCAGATTAGCAGTCCATATTTAGAAGACATATTTTTTGTTAAGTGTGATGGACCTATCTGCTTGATGTAGGTAATGCCCACTCTCAAGAGTGACAGGCAGTCTTTTTCCTGGAGTCAGCCATATAAATATCTGAGGGTGGCATAGAGAAATCTCCCAAGGTTAGTTGTGTATTTCTCTCAAAGTGGTGGTAGGTCTGCTAGTGATTAGGTCATTTGGGTAATAACCCTTCGGCTATCACATGCCCCCCTCTGGAAGACCGAAGTTGTGCCTTCGGTACTAATCATCTGGGAGCATGTTACAAAAATCCTGCCCTTGTGATGTTGAAGCTATTCCTGGCAGAAGAACTTATTTCTACCTAGGTCGTCCCATTGGCTTAGTCAGTTCTTTGGTCCAAGACCTTTCCTTTTGCTAATGTAGTACTTTCAGCATTATATTAGGCCTTTTGTGTTCCATTTTCTGAGTTTGAACCCTTGGTGAGGACATTGCTTCAAGCCAATTTCTCATTTCTAGCGAAGTCACACTTTCGGCACCTTAGGAGTTTACCATTTACCTTCAGCTGAATTCTTAATTCTGGAGAGGTTACACCTTCGGCTTAAGGTTTTTATCCCTTTATTCTACAAATGAACTGTCCTATCTTCTGACTAAGCAGTCATGTCATCTTAGGTTTCACAATATATACCTACTAGGTCAGAAGGTGTGCCCTTGCTTCTTATGTCATGTGACACGTGTCACTAGGTCATTTATTGTACTATATGTCCATTACATTGGTTATGTCTCTTCACTTGGAGAAGGTCATAATGGCGCCGCTTTGTTTGCCTTCTTTGGGCTATATAAAACCATCTCCCTTTAAAGTTTTTTTCTTTCACTCTTCTACTTTCATTCCTCTTATTTTCTAACTCTCTTACACTTTCCAACTTTTTCTGACGGCAGCGTTAGCGGAGGACTGATTTTCAAAAGTTTCTTGCAGCAGTTCTCATAGGTTAATGTCTCTGAGGTCAATTTGTTTTTCTAGTCCCATTTTCTCCCATTATTTACGAGGTTAGGGTCCTTCTCTCCTGAACATGTCTTCTTCTCAAGTCGAGGTTCGACGTTCTCCCAAGGGTTGGGCTCCACTCGACTCTCTGTGCCACCTCAAAAAAGCTGAAGAAGTGGTCAGCCAAATTTTTTCTTTCTTCTTACGCCATCACTAGGCTGTCCGGCCCTAGTGTGCCTAGCTGCTTCCTCATCATAACAAGGTTACCATCTTCAGAGCAAAATTGGAGGTTGGCTTTCGGCATCCACCACCGAAAATGGTTTGCAACTTTTGCCAATTTCATCGCATAGCCATTAACCAGCTACCCTTGAACTCTTACTCCTACTTTAAATGCCTTTCTTTACATGTGTGGGGTCTTCAAAATATAGCCCAACTTCATCTTTTTCATGCAATACTACAAGCTTCACCCTGTCTCGAAGGATGGCTTCTACTTTTTGCTCCCTTAGGGATTTAGGAGCAAAAAATTCACTTTCACTTTCGGCACCAAAAATAGGTGGTGAAGGTGGCAAAAAAACTACTTCTTCATGAAGGTAGAAGAGAGATGGAAGGACATTCCCATGAAGTAGGCTTTTCGGATGCTTGACATCGATGTGATGGATCCATCAAACCTGCTTACTCTCGAACCTGAATCTCAATTTGAGGAATTTGACACCCGTATTCGAACAATAGCTGACTGGTCAGACCAAGCTTCTTCGTGTCCACTGTTCCCCTTCCCAATCAAATGGAACCTTATGACCCAAAAGTACTTCGATAGCTCAGGGTCATCAAGGAGCATATCACTGACAAGAAAATGCCAAAACCAATAGTGGATGAGAAGAAGTCTTGGCTGGTCATGCTTCTTCAAGGCGAACTCTCATATTCAACCCTTCTAAAGAGTAAGGTTCTTTCCAAATTGTTAATTGGGATTTCTCTGTACTTACACTGATATTTTTCTCTTTGCAAAAATGGGTGATAAGTCAATAGCTTTTTGCAAGACTCTCCTCCTTGGCCAAGCCGAGAAAGGGGAGCAAAAGAAAAAAGCCCCAAAAAGGAAGAATGGGCCAACTGGACAGTCTTCAACTGTGAAGACCTAAAATTTGAAGGAGGACTCACTCCCTCATCCCCCCAAAGAACATACGGTGGATTTGGGCACTTCTGCCGAAGGGGTGGATCCCTCTCGAGGGGCGGTGGTCTTTTCTATCCCGCTGAGCCTGGATGCTACTATGGAGACCCTAGGGACTGTGGTGGAGATTTCGGCTGAAGAACTAGAGGAACGCTGAAGGAGGAAGGGCAAGAAGATTCTAGCTAAGGTCCTCGACATTAGTGACTCAGATGGAGAAGACGCTGAACTTCCACTAGGTTTGTCTCTTAACCATTCATCTTTGAATTTTGGTTTTTTTGGCATTTTAGACTTTATAGATGGATGGCTAAGAGACAATGTAATAAAGGAACTTTGGCATGCTTTTTGTCGAGGAACAGGCCTAGGTGGAATGGATAATAGAGCACATTTGGAAGAGGGCCCTTTGGGATTCGAAGATCCCAAAGGATAAAATGCAAAGGGAACCTTTTTGGACATTCACCAAAGACATGGACCTATTTTTAGAGGATTGTCAAAAGAAGGTTGTTCGGATGGCGAGGGGCATTATGAAAAATGCCATTTTCCAAACCCTGACCGAAGAGTGCCCGAATGAGGAAGTGCTTGCTAGTTAGATTTCTAAGCACCTTACTCTCGTACACCTTTGTAAGTTGCCTATAACTCACATCAAGTCTTTTTTCCTTACAGCTGATGGGCTACGGGGCCTATCTTCGGGCATGGGTGACCAAGCAATCTTCCATCCGAAGTCAGTCAGAGGACAACTTGGCCAAGGCCAAGGAGATGTTCATGAGCTCATGCGTGAAATACGGTGAGCTCAACAAGATCACCAAGGAGGACTTGGCCAAACTTCTCCAAAAAGTGCTTGAAAGCCATAGGGAGCTCTTTGATGAATGCTCCTCCAAAATAAATGACTTTGGGGCAAAGGTCATGGAATTAAGCTCAAATGAGGAGGACCTTCAATAGCAAAGGGAGGATGTTGTAGCTAATTTCAACAAGGCAGTGGAGATCAACGCCGAGCTCTTTGCCAAAATTGATCAACTGAAGAAGCAAAAGAAGAAGAAGAAGAAGGCTGATAAGGAGATACAGGCACTAAAAAAGAAAGTTGAGCATCTGAAGGCTGAGAAGCCTAGGGTAGAAGGGTCGGGGAAGTTCTCATTTCAAGATGGCTTTTGCCTTTCTCATGATCAGATGCTCCTTTGATATCCTGACCTTAATGTCTTCTTTCTTAAAGCTCTCGATATTCCCGGAGGACCATCCTTGCCATGGTCAAAGATGGAGTTCCTGAACCTCCCGGGGCTTCCTCTCTTGGCTGAAGGTGCTAACGATGACAATGAGGAAGATGTCGAGGATACAGATGCCAAAGAACCAGAAGATGGGCAAAATAACCTATAGAGGTTAGTTTTTTTTTTTTTTAACTTTGCACCTTTTAATGGGATTGCCTTCATTTCTCTAAATTTTGGCTAAGTCTATAATTGGCACTATCTTCTGTGACTATTGCTTGACTTCAAAATTTCTTTGATTTATTTTCACCACCTTCAAGTGACTTATAACCTTCGATTCAGCAACGTTCAACACATTCGGTCATGTACTACCCTCGGTGAAAATACTATCAAGGGTTCAAAGCGTTAGCCTTTCCTTTTTGGAGAATAGTGAATATTTTCCTAAGTGTTTTAGAATAGAATTGAAGTAACGTTTTCAGGAAACTTGCTATGCGCAAGAACACTTAGGTACTTTTGAATTCCACCATATTCGGGAAAGCTTGTACAAGATTACTTAAGTACTTTCGGAGACAACCATATTTGGCTATCTTTCTTTAGAAGATTACCATGTTTGGCTATGCTCCTTTGGTAAGCTTGCACAAGATTACTTAAGAACCTTTGGAGATAGCCATACTCGGCTATACCCCTTCAGAAAATTCTCATAATAAAGCTCCTTCCTTGGAAATTTTCTAGGTGTAGAATTTTTCCAAAGAGCCTAAATGCCATGTGCTTTTAAACTCTTATCCCTTGTTATTTCCAACCTTATAGACTCCTGGCCAAACTTCTTTGAGGACCAAATACGGTCCTTCCCAATTTGCCCGCAGTACACTAGGAGATGGTCTTCGAGATTCTAGTTTAGCCCTTTGGAGAACGAGGTTTCCTTTCTTGATCCTTTTAGGTTTGACATGCAAGTTCGTAGCAGTGGGTACCCTTTTCTAAAAAGCTTTTCTTTTGAGTTTGGCCATCTCCCTATGTTCATCAATCATATCTAACTTGGTCCTTAAATCGAGGTTGTTCCTTTCTTTGTCGAACACCTGTACTTTGATAGACGGTTGTACGACTTTGACAAGGATAATGGCCACGATATTAAATACGAGTGAAAAAGGTGTTTCACCAGTAGCTCTTCTAGGAGTTGTTTGGTAACTCCATAGTAGACTCGACAGTTCATTAGGCGATTTTCCCCTGGCCTTTTTCAATCTCTTCTTGAGACCATTTTTTATTGTCCTATTGGACACCTCAACTTGTCTATTGCTTTGAGGATGGGCAACTAGGGTGAAATGTAGTTTTAATCTGAGATTGGTGATGAACTGCTGAATCCTATGTCAACAAACTACGGACCATTACCCACCACTATGACCCTCAGGAAACTGAACCTGCATATTATATTTTTCCATACATATTTTTGGATATCTTTTGCCAAAATTGCTACTAGGGGTTCTGCCTCGATCCACTTTGTGAAATAATCTACTGCAACTACGTAGAACTTGACTCCTTTTGGGGCCATTGGGAGATGACCAATAAGGTCAATTCCCCATACTGTAAAGGGACAAGGGTAGTTCGTTGAGGTTATTGCTTTTGAGGGTACTCTTTAGATGGGTGCACGCTGTTGGCCCTTATCACATTTTTTTACGAATTCCCTCACATCGTTCCTTAGCGTAGGAAAGAAATATCCATGCCAAAGTAGCACCCCAGCCAGGGCATCAATCCCAATGTGAGATGCATCCCAATGTGAGATCCACAGGCTCCTTCATGGACTTCTATGAGGATTGTCTCAATTTCTTCTTCACTTATACACCTTTGCAGTGGATTTGCATACCCTTGCTGGCACAATTCTTCCTCAATCATGAAGTACTTTTTGGAGCATATATGCACCTTCGCCACTTCCTTTGGATCAAGGTGTAGGGATGAACTGACTAGGTATTCCTTTATAGGATCTTTCCACCCCTTCTTTGGTGTAGTGAACACCATTATAGCTATGCTCGGGTGGTCAAGCACCTCAGTAGACTATTTTGATTTTGCTAATGTGTCACTTCAACGTTCTCTTTCTGAGGTATGTTTTCCTTGCTTACCTTGTCAAACTCTTGGATCAATTTTGTGACGAGGTCATGGTATTTCCCCAGATTGGGATTCTTGGCACCATACACCCCTGTCGTCTGTCAAACAACCAACTATGAGTCACTATAAGCCTTTAGATTCTTTACATGACTCTTTTTGCCAGCCGTAGTCCATCCTTGAAGGCTTCATATTCGGTGATGTTGTTAATGACCAGGAATCCGAACTTGATAGCTTTGGCCACTTCCATCCCTTTGGGACCTCAGAGTATTATCCCTACCCCTTGGTGTTCTGACCCTGAAGCGCCATCTACATACAAACCCAATTTGACTTCCTCATTTTTTAGGTCATCCAGAGCAACAGTTTTAGGGAGTTTAGTAATAAAGTCCACTAAAGCCTAACCTTTTACGGCTTTTCTTGCTTTGTATGTGATATCATATTCACCGAATTTGATACACCATTTTGACAATCGACTAGAATGGTCCACCTTTTTCATGACATCCTGAAGGGGTAGGTTACTTCGGACAGCGATAGAATGTCCTTGGAAACAAGGTTGAAGCCTTCTACTTGTCAAGACAAAGGCATAGATGGCCTTTTGCAGCAAAAGGTACCTGACTTCAGCATGGTGTCAGGATTTGCCAACACAATATACTAGCCACTATTTTCCTCCTTTTTCCTTCACCAGTACTGAACTTACCGCTTTCTCAGTGACTACGTGGTATAGGCTAAGAGGCTCTTCTTCCTGTGCTTGCCAAAGTGTCGGCAGATGGGTTAAGTAGCTTTTAAGTTCATTGTAAGCCTTTTAGAAATCTTTGTTGGAAGGATGTTCCTCGGGGCCAAGGTTGCCTTCATTTTTTGCTTCTTTGTGAGCACTTTAAAGAATGATCGACACCGATCTCCATATTTGGAGATGAATCTGCTAAGGGCCATTATTCATCCTGTAAGCCTCTGCACATCTTTGGTCATTGTGGGAGTTCAGAATCTTAGTAAAGCTTTAACCTTTTCTAGATTGGCATTAATACCACTTTCAAGTACCATAAACCCAAGGAATGTGCCAGTAGTGACCCCAAATACACACTTTTTAGGGTTAAGATGGATTCCATATTTTTGAAATTGGTGGAATGTTTCCCCCAAGTCTACAATATGACTACTATATTTTTTACTCTTAACTGTGATATCGTCGACATCCTCTGTTCCTATTTTTTCAAGATCATTCTTTTCACTTTCTGTCTTGTCTTTGCTAGACACGCTCTTCTCTCTTCAAGTCTATATGTGAACTTTCACCGGACTCTGTCTTGCTTTCAGAAAAACTTTTCTTACTTCGGCTTGATTAATGAGTATTTCTACATCTCCCTCCTTCATGCTGAATGTGATAGTCAGGTACTTCACATCTGGACGAATGTGAAGACTGCCTTGTGTTTGCCTTTCGAGGATGGCATTATATAAAGATGGGACATCTATGTCAATGAACCTTGTCATAATGGAAGCAAAGAGTTCTTCCTTGGTCTGGACTGAGCTGCCCTTTAGCATTAGGGGATAGATCAATCCACCCGAGTACTGGGAGTTCCGAGGGACCAACGCCGAAGGTAGGCGAGGTAATGGGTTTAAGATCACCTTTGGAAATACCTAAGTTCAGTAATAAATGGGAGAACAAAACGTCGGCATTTGACCCATCGTCAATAAGCACCCTCTTGACATCCTAGCTTCTTATCCTTGCCATGATTAGGAGAGGGTCATTGTGTGGAAACTTCACTGTAGACCTATCTTTTTGAACAAGCTTTTTAGTTGGGTTGTCGAATTCCATCATCATGATTTCCTGAGCTTTCCTTTTCCTCTCAGCCGAGGGTATTCCTATTATGATTGTCTGGATTATACTTACCGAAGGTGGCGGGTGCTTCCTGTGACTCTGTTTCTGACGTCGGTCAGAATCATAGTCCTCATCCTCTCCTTTTCTATCTTCTTCCTTTCTTTCTTGGGCCTTGGACAATGGCATACGCAAATAGTGATGAAGTTGCCCTTCCTTAACCAAGGATTCAATACACTTTCTTAGTAAAAAGCAATCTTCGGTATCCTGCCCATGGCCCTGATGAAATTGACAGAATTTCTTCATGTTTTTCTTGTTGACCGAGGTCATGGCCTTTAGACGCTGGTTTGTGGTTCCTTGCCTTTCTAGGGCCATCAGGATGCTCGTTCTTGTAGTGTTTAGGGGGTGAATGATACTAGCCTTTTCCCCTTGCTTTCCGAGGTCTACCCCCTCGATCGGTGGGATACCGAGGTTGGTGGCCTTGATCCTTGAAGTGAATATGGTTGAACTTTGTGCTGCCCATTCTTAGCTCCTCGGTTGTCATGTGTTGCTCAGCCCTTTGGTAGAATTCTCTGAGTGTGTTAGGAGGATACTTGGAGAACTCACAGAAGAGTTGTGAGTCCCCCTTAGCCCCCTGATAATATCAAGGATTCAAATTTCAAGGTGGAAGTCCAGTACACTGAGGGCTTCTCGACTAAACCTCCTGAGATAGTCCCAAATGGTCACCCTATTCTTTTGTGCTATGTCGAACATTTGGACTGGCTTCTTCAATGTTGGCCTACTTCCGATGAACTGCTGGGTGAAGGCAATGGACAATTCTTGGAAACCCATTATGGTTCTGAGTGCCAGTGAGTTGTACCACACAGTTGCCGGTCTTGGGAGATTGACTTCAAAACATTTGCGGAGGGTGGCATCATCGGCACCATGCAATACCATGCTCCTCCTGTTCTTTTTTAGATGGGCCTAGGGGTCGCTACATTCATCATACGTCTCCAGACATGGTACTTCAAAATTGCTGGGCATTGGTGCCTTTACAATAGTATGGATGAAGGGGGATTCCTCCCCTATGAAGGTCTCCAATAGCCTCGACCAGATAGGCTTTCGAGAGGCCTGTTTTTCCACTTTCTCCAATATCTCAAGGATTTTCTCTAACAGGATAGTAGTGCCTTGGTCTCCTTGCTACCTGTGAACCATTAGCAAGGGAGAATAATGTCATCTTCTCGATCAATAACTTCACTGGCACAGGGATAGAGACTTCATATCCAAAGATAAACTTCACCGGCGGGAGGTCTTGGGCTCTTTTGACCTTGCTCCTGCTGCATGTCGTCCCTGGGATGGTAGATTCTCCATTGAGGATTAATCATGAGGACTTTTACTGCTGGAGCTCCAGCAAGGTGACTTATGGTTTTTCTCTAGACCGGTGTTTGGAAAAGGTGCCCTTTTTAAAAGTGCTTGTGACCACTTTTGGTCGAGTTGTTGTGTCATTTCAGCCACAATAGAGCGTTGAAAGTCATGTAGAAAACCCATTGTGACCATTAAAGGACACTTGTCCTTCGTGAGGGAAGTCTTCATTGCAAGCTGTTCAGTCATTGCTTGAGTCTCCAGCACAGACTAAGACCTCGAGAATCCCTTGTCCTTTGAATGCCGAGTCTCGACAACAGTGACTTGGGGGTGAGTTCCCATATATGGTGCCAAATGATGCTCGATGGCTTCTTCATTGTATGACATGCCGGGTCTGAGAAAGATACTTCCGGCAAGATATCTGCAAGACTTTGAAGAATGTGAGTTAGGAGCTTCCCTAAGTGTGTTTCTAGGGAAGGAGGCTCCGACGCCCAAGTCAGTATATGGGAGAGAAGTTGTTTAGAGCCAAGTGTAAGAAAGAGATAGTCCCGTGTAATATTACCTGGGAGCCTCCCAAGTATTTATAGGTGGCCAAGAGGAGGAGGCTGTTATGCCAAGCATTTGTAGATCAAGACACATGTTTGGCTAGATTCAGTCTGTACCTTCAGTGGGAGGTGTCTATAGTTGGACATAAGCGGTTATGCTCAGAGGGTAGGGGCATGTATAGGGCTTCTGTCAGTGATCTCCCAACTATATTTGTCATTTCTCCCTAAGATCCCTTCGGATAAGGAATTCCCCTAAGGGCTACTAGAAAATCCCTTGGAATCAGTAGTCTATCTTCAGGAGACATTTCTTCTGTTGAGGGTGATGGACCTATGTTTCCAAGGTTGGTAATGTCCACTCTTGAGGGTGACAGGGAGTTTTTTTCCTAGAGTCGGTAGTATAGATATCCGAGGATGGTATAGAAAATTCTCCCAAGGTTGGTCATGTATCTCTCCAAGGGTGGTGACAGGTCTACCAGTGATTAGGTCATTTGGGCTATAACCCTTCGGCTATCACTAGAGATTGGTTGGGTTCAAATCATTCAATCTGATCTTCATGGTACTCACATTACAAATTGGATTTTTGAGTTTTAGAACATACAAACGATTGCTAATTTGAGCACTACCATAAAATATTTCATTCAAATAAATCGAACATCACTTGTCCTTTATTACAAATGGAAAAACCTTTCTTTTCCAAGCAAGAAATAAAAAATCAAATTTCTATTAATAGTAGGCACATAGTAGTGATTGTCGAGTTTTAAAACCAATCCACTAGGCAAAGTGAGAGCATAAGTCCTTCCGGCTAATGTAGCAACTCCTGCCCAATTTGCCACATGTAGGTCCACTTCACCTCGGGCCAATCTTCTACTTTTACTTAGGTCCTGCACATTTGTACAAATATGAAATCAACATCCAGTATCCAATACCCGATGTGAAAAAGTAGAAAAGTTAGCCTCTATGACAAAAATACTTGTACGGGAAGTCTTACTTCCTTTCTCCTTCTTGAGTTCCTCAACATGACTCACCTATCTCATGGGATTAAAATCCCATATAAATACATCATAGCATGGCTATGCATTTCCTTAGTCTTACTTAATCAAGGGGCCTGAAGATATCATTCACTTTACATAGGAGGTACAAATTCCATCTTGATTATACAAAACCCTCTCCATGATATATGACATTCACAATGACCACTTTCATGTTCACTCAGTTATGAGCAACAAAAGGAAGTATCAAAGTATGTGACTCACATGTAGGGAACTTTGATGACTTTAGGTCAAAGAACTACATATACCATGATTACTATGAGAATCACTTATGACACTCATATAACGATCCATGTAGCGTTCTCTTGGTAAGTTGGTCCAGTACACAAGTTCTCCAACTTGTACCCATATGTTGACTATGTATCTGATATTAGTCACCACATATACTAGTCTCAATGTCTTATTGCAACCCACTTCCACAATAATACTAGACCAGGGATGTTTAAGCATACTATTATTGATAGGTTATAATTATGTTTCATTATGTTACAAAGGAATAAACAACAAACATAATTATCAGAATAATGCCTCAATAAAATATCATGACTCAATGTTCAAAACACAATCATCTTATGATTGACTTCTGGGCACAACATTAACATGACAATTCAACGAAAACAAATCATTGCAACTCAAATTCATGCTCTTTCTTATTTCTTAAATATCCTATCCAATGTCACACCAAAAGAATACCATGTCCTAAAATTGATTGAATTCCAATCCACATAAGAGTAATAAGTAATTCTAAGTAATCAATTAATCAATTAAAGATCCTTTCAAGTCTAACGTATCAGAAAATCAACCATGCATAAAATTTTTTTTTACCAACCATTGCAAACCATACTTGAACTTCCACAACAATAACCATTTTAGCCAATACTCGCAAATCATGCTAAAAACTCAACCAACATTGAAAGGCATGTGAAATCAATCAAATAACTCAAATAACTCAGTCAAGCATTGTAAATCAAAACTTGGTCATGCCATTTCTTCACCTTCTCCTTGTAAATTCTTGAATTCTCATTTGTAGAGTTTTTCCATTCATACGTAGAGTGTCATGCCATTTCTTCACCATCCTCTTGTAAATTATGGAATTCTCCTTGCTTGATTCAAGAGTCATGCCATTTTTTCACCTTCTCCTCGTAAATTATGGAATTCTCATGAATAGAGTTCCATCACTCATCAAATTCATTCAACTGTAATAACCATTTTTTCACTTGCATGCTCAAAGTTATGATTATTGCTTTTTATAGCCCAATATGCTCTATGCTCCAATTTCATTGAGAGGTGACATGCTTTTTTGTATACTAAACGATATGGATTAGTCCCTTTTGGTGCTTTGTATGCTGTCCTATAGGCCTAGTACAAATCATCTAACTTAAGTTACTAGTCCTTCCT
Organism: Aquilaria sinensis; assembly: GCA_005392925.1. NCBI lineage: Eukaryota > Viridiplantae > Streptophyta > Magnoliopsida > Malvales > Thymelaeaceae > Aquilaria > Aquilaria sinensis. The sequence continues at coordinate 535,796 of SMDT01001121.1, read as the reverse complement.
ACATAGTGAGACCACCTTTTCTAGTATCTGTTTAACCTCTCTATTAGATGACCAGGCTTGACCACTAGCTCGAGGATGGTAAGTAGTAGCCATTCAGTAAGTAACTCCAAATCTATGCATAACCTTTTCAAATTAGGCATTATAGAAATGGGTGCCTCTATCACTAATAATGGACTTTGGGGTTCCAAATCGAGTAAATAATTGCTTTAGAAATTTAACCATGACTTTAGCAACATTTGTTGGTAGGGCTCGTGCTTCCACCCACCTAGAGACATAATCAACACCTAATAGGATATACTTATTCCCAAAAGATGAAGGGAATGGATCCATAAAATCAACCTTTGAAATATTAAGGACTTCACATACTTAAATTCTATGCTACTATATCTCACCACAGCGAGAAATATTCTTGGTCCTCTTGCAATTGTCAAGGCTACATATTGTCTTGCATATCTGAAGAAGGTAGGCTAATAGAAACTAGGCTCCAACACTTTCCATGCTATATTTCCCTAGTAGTATCCCCTAGCCAACCCATTATGATAGTGCTCAAGAATTCTTTTCGTGTCTTTGTAGGCTACTCATTGGTGAATGATTTAATCTGCACACATTATAAAAAAAATGGTTCATAGCAGAAATAATATATTAGCTCCGAAAAGAACTTTTTTTTTTGGTTGATATGTCATGCCCTTGGGTAATTCCCTACATACCACGTAAGTAGCATAGTTAGCAAAACAAGGGTCATCGATAACCTTCAAACTAAGCATGTAAAGATGTTCATCTGGGAATGAATCATTAATATCTTTCTCTTTGATTAGCTCCGCTTCGGGGTGTTCCAGCCTAGAATGATCATTGGAGGCTAAATTCTCTATACCTTTCTTGTCTAAATTATCTAATTCAAACTCCTGAACTAAGAGGACACATTTGATGAACCTAGGCTTTGCATCATTCTTATTGAACAAATACTTCAAAGTAGAATGATCAGTATACGTAGTAACTTTAGATAGAAGCATATATGACCCGAACTTGTTGATTATGAAAACTAAAGCTAATAACTCCTTCTCGATGATAGTATAAAGTTATTACGCACTAGTCAATGTTTTGCTAGCACAATACATATGTTGGGAATGCTTATCCTTATGCTAACCCAAAACTACACCAATTGCCCAATCACTAGCACCACACATTAACTTAAATAGGAGAGACCAATCAGGAGATACCATTACAAGGGCATTAGTGGGATGGTCCTTCAGAGTATTAAAGGTAGAAAGGCATTCATCATTCAAATCAAATATTGCATCTTTTCCTAGTAACATTGTGAGTGGTTTTAGTGTTTTAGAAAAGTCCTTAATAAACCATCTATAGAAGCTTACATGACCTAGAAAGCTCCTAGTTGCTTTTATTGAAGAAGGTGGGGAAAGTTTAGAAATTGTTTCTATCTTTGCTTTGTCCACTTTTATACCCATACTAGATATTTTATGATTGAAAACTATCCACTCTTAAACCATAAAATGGCATTTCTCGTAAATAAGCACTATATTGATTTTCTTACTTCTTTCTAATACTTTATCTAGATTATGGAGACATTTATCAAATGAACTTCCATGAACAAAAAGTCATCCATAAATACCTCCAACACATTTTCCATTAAATCATAAAAAATAGCTAGCATGTTGATAGTTGAAAGGCCAGTGCCTGGGAGCCAAATTCAGCCTAAACAAGAAGAGGGCATGCATTGGCTATATCTAAGTTGACCACCCTTAGAATAAGGGGAACATACCTCAAAACAAAGAAGGTTGATAAAACCCCCTTTAAGCCCTTCAACACTACACTAAAGGGCCCCTAAGGGAAAAGCTCACACGTCACCCCTAACTCCACCAACAAGGTAGTTACCATACTACCTTGGGCCTGTGTTAGAGGCCTACCACCTAGCAGCTCAACCAAGCTAGTTGGTGATACCCTCTATAAACTACAGTCTCCAGGTTTCCCCTATATCTGGCAGTCCATAGATCTGGCAGTCCATATGGTCGACCATCCTTCTGGCAGGTTCAATGGCCCATCTTTGCCTTGCCTTATAAATACCCTAGGCACCTCCCAGGTAAGTGGACACACTCTTTACATCCCTCACCATACCTCTTACATTTCCCTCTTATATCTTTCCTTACCTGGGTGTTGGAGACCCCCTTCTTTGAAAATACTCCAAGGAACCCCTCTAGCACCTTTTTTCCTTTGTCTCATAGGCTCCTCTAGACCTAAAGGCCATCCACTCCCTCATACGAAGTCAAGATGTTAGACATCAAAGATGTGCTAGATCATCATTTGGCATTGTTTGTCGGAACTAAGTCCCAGGTTGCCACTATGGAGACACGCAGTTCTATGGACAAAGGGTTTCTTAAGCCCCAGTCCGTGATGAATCCTTACTTTGTGATGAACACATATTTGCCACCAAAGTCCTTACTTCTTAAGGAGGAATGACCCCTAACGGTCATTATGGGCTTCTTGTGTGATTTCCAATGCTCCATAGTGGTTGAGATGTTCCAAAAAATAGATCAACACTTTTCCTAAATAAAGTATACTGTGAAGGAAACTTTCCAAGAAAATCCCATTGACCAAGGTGACAAATTACCTTACCAGAGCTCTTTAATGAAAGACCTATTGAGCCGGGGGAAAAAGGGAGGGCCCTCATGTTCAATGGTGAATAGGCTTTCCTACAGAAAAAGCCCTTCTCCCTAGGAAATGAGTTACTCCCCATGCCTCTAAAGGGTCACCATCAGGAGGAAGAGGAATTTCCCAAGGCCTTAATAAAGAAGCTTTTAGATAGACTAGATAGGGTGGAAAAATAAGTTTCCTGGATGCTTGTCAAGTCATAACTTTCCAAAACCCTACATGCAAGATATCTATGTTCGTCCGTGCCCTCACCGAGGCACTAATGCCTAGTGACTTTCAAGTCGCCAGGTTGGAAAACTAGGGTGGCCTAAGTAATCCACAGGCCCATCTTACAAAGTATGGGAAAAGCATGATGTTGCACGAGGCTGATGATGCCACCCACTATAAGCACTATGAGCTCACATATTCAAGGCTAGCTATATCATGGTATAACTTTTTGGCACCAAGATCAACCTCAAGGTTCTCAGAGCTCTCCACAGCATTCACACAATAATTTATAGGTTGTTGCTCAATGGCAAAGATGCCCATTCATACGTTCAACATAACCTAGAAAAATGGTGAAACCATCTGGATTATGTTGAAAGGTTCAATAATGAGGTTCTAAGTAACCTAAACTTTCACCTGAGATCTGATACTAGTGATGGCTAGAGACCTTTGGACAAATTCTTAGCTGTTCTATGAGTTCTCCAAAGACCCCCCAAAAACATTGGGGGAGTTTTACTGGAGAGCTAAACAACATATGATTGTGGAAAAACTCCAAATGGGAGGACCAAAGTATGAGAGCCAGTCCCATGAACCTCAGTCTGCTCAACCTTGATTTTAGGGGGAATGAAGTAGGTGATCTCAAAAAAATTGATGGAAAAGCAAACTTACATTTATTCCTTTGAACATACAAGGACCAACATTTTGATCGCCCTAATAAAACAAGGAGCAACAATCCAGTGTTTGAAACTAATAAGTTTGAAAAACAAGAAGAATATGAAATAGTACTATTAGTTTCATAGGGATCATGGCCATGATATTGAAGATTGCTTCAAACTCATAAAATACATTAAGTCCCTAATTAAGCAAGGGCAACTTCGGTGTTTTCTCTACCTATATTCATATAAGTCTTGAGAAGAAATGTATCAGGAGAGAAGGTGTGACAGTGAAGAATATGACTCTAATAGATGTAGAAGTAACAGCCACCGACACTGGTTGGAGTCATATAGACTATTACCATTAGTATACCCTACGTTGAAAGAAAGAGGAAGCAGTGAGAATTTGCTCTTATGGACTTCAACAACTTGACAATCAAGCTACTTTGTAGGGATGGGTCATTTGTTAAGTTCCCCCATAATGATGAAACTGAAATTTGTAAGGTATTTGCCAAAGCAAGACAGGCACTAGTAAAGATCCATACTTAGAATTTGGAGAAAATTACCATGGATGAAGGCAAGCTAGTAAAGGATGGCAAAGATGGGTATGAGAAAGTAGAAATTAAGGGCTTAGAACTAATCCTAGGCTGTAGTACATCAATGTGGAAAAACAAAAATGAAGAGGAAAAGGCTAAGCTTGTAACTTTTCTACTTTCAAATAAAGACTTATTTGCTTACTCACTGAGGGGCATGCCCGAGATAAGTTTGGACATAATTAACCTAGTTTTAATGTCAATGCTAATGCCATGCCTGTTCTATAGAAAAAACAAACCTCGCCCTGAATAAGAAGGACATCTTTAAAAAGGAGATATAACGAATCTTCGATGTAGAGGTAATAAAAAAAGAAAAATACCTTAACTAGCTTAGAAACATCATTAAAGCCACCAAAGAATGAAGTGATAGACTTCAAATGTGCATCAATTTCAAGAAGGTGAACGACACTTGCCTGAATGACTCATATCCTCTACCTTCAATTGATCAACTTGTGGATTCCATTACTAAATACGGTTTATTGAATTTTCTAGATTCTATTAGTAGATATAAAAAAATTTGAATGGATCTTGCCGATGAAGAACAAACATCCTTTATCAGCAAAGGGCCTTCAGCTATGTCCACTTGCCCTTAGGACTAAAGAATACTAGAGCCATATATCAGCAGCAGATGGATAAGGTGTTTGCCAAGTAGATATTGTGAAATATGGAAGCATATGTCAATGACATGATCATGAAAAGTAAACATCTAGATAAGCATATTAATGACCTAAGTGAAAAGTTTCAACAACTTAGACAATTAGGCATATGATTAAACCCTGGCAAAGGTGTATTTGGGGCTATGCATAGCAAGTTCCTCAGATTCATGGTTTTGAAAAAAGGCATAGATGCCAAGACCAAAAAAGTTAAGACTTTGCCTGATTTAAGGACACCTAAGACTCTCAAAGATATACAAAGACTTGTGCACAGGATCACAGCATTAAGTAGGTTCATATCACAGTACAGAATCAATGTTGCCAATTTTTCAATATGCTAACCAAGGCAGCCAAGGAATTGGTCGAAGGTGATGATGATCCGTCTTCTTGGAATGAAAAATGTCAAGAACTTGGGTTAATCTAAAAGACTACCTAATAAAGATGTCGACCCTTTGGCAGTCAAAAGAGGGAGAAACCCTCATACTTTACCTCACAGTTAGGAACAAAGCAATAAGCCCGATCCTTGGCAGGGAGGAAGATGGCAAAAAAGTAATGGCTAGTGTATTATATGAGGAAGACCCTACACAAATCAAAGTATGATATCCTATCTTACAAAACTCAGTCTATGCCTTGGTCCTACCAGGAAAGAGACTTTGACCATACTTCGAAGGTCACACCATCATAGTCCAAAGTAGCCTACCCTTGCAAGACATAATGAAAAGGCAGACCATTCGAAATGCCCATCCAAATGGTGCGTAGAACTTGAAGACTATGACTTCTTATACAAACCAAAGAAAGTGATAAAAGCCCAAGCACTAGTAGACTTTATGGCCAAACTCCCAAATAATAAGGAAACTGCCAAAGGCATTCCCAAATAGGAGGACCTAAAATGGTCACTCTTTGTAAATAGAGTATCAGGCTCAGAAGATCAAGGCACAGGAATCATACTTTAAGGATCTGAAGGGATGGAAATGGCTAAATCTATTAAATTTGGTTTCCAAGCAACCAACAATGTGGCAAATACGAAGCACTAGCTAGAGTTAGCCCAAAAAATTGGAATCAAGTCATTATGAGCTTTTAGTGATTCCTAACTCCTAGTTTAGCAATTAAAGGGGGAGTATGAGGTCGAGGAGCTGAAGTTAAGAAATACTTAAACCTCATAAATGAAATAATTCAAAAGTTTGAGAAAATGTGAATGCAAAAGTTATCTCAAAAGGAAATTGTTGAGGTAGATGTTTTAGAAAAGTCTCCTAAACATACTAAGATACACACTGCCACATGTATATTTATCATTTCACTTTTGGTAATAGATAAGGGGTGGAGAGCTTCATTAAAGAATTACCTAGCTAAAGGACTTCTGCTAGTTGGCCTTCATGAATTAGCAAAAATAAGACAATGGTCATGAAGGTATTTTTTTATTAGAGAAGAATTGTATAGACTAGGCTACTCTAACCCACTACAAAAATACATGGGTGAAGAAGAAATGGAAATAGTCCTAAGAGAGGCCTATGAAGGAATGTGTGGATTGTTCATTAGGATGAATGTCCTCTCTGGTGTGCTCCCTTGACAAGGATACTTTTGGCCTACCATCAGGAAAGATACATGAAAATTGGTTAATAATTGTGAAAAATGTCAACAACATTCTCCAAGATGAACGTTGCCTTCAAAGGTGGTGACATCGGCAAACTACGTATGTCCCTTTCCAATGTGGGGTATAGACCTTATTGGTCCCTTGCTTATGGCCCATAGGGGGATCAAATATTGTGTAGTGGATATTGATTACTTTAGTACGTAGAAAGAAGTTGAACCTTTGTCCACATTATCGGGCAAGCAAATAAAGAATATTGTCTGGAAAAACATCATTTGCTGATTCAGGTGTCTGATGGTGCTGGTTGATGATAATTGCACCCAATTTATTAACAAAGGCTTTCCTAAGTTTGCAGCTAACTTTGGCATAAAACTACATTTTGCCTTAGTAGCACATCGACAAAGCAACAAGCAAGTTGATGTATCTAAAAGGACCTTAAAGGTTGGGAAGAAGAAAAGGCTAGTGGAAGCAAAAGAAAGGTGGCTAGGGGAGTTCATGAGGATATTTTGAAATTACTAAATGATGCCAAGGAAGGCAACAAAAGAAACTCCCTTTTCTCTCACATTCAGAACTGAAGCTATAATGCCAGTTGAAATTATGAACCGCTCTATTTGAGTAGAAATCTTTGATTGAAACTAAAATGACCTTGACTTAAAAACCAGATTAGGTGGGTCAAGGAGTATAGGGAAACATTAAAGCTAAGAAGAAAAGCCTTCTAGCAAAGTATGGCTGCAGCTGTAAACCTAAAGGTCAAGCCTAAAATGATAAAAGTTAAGGATTTGGTACTTCATACTTCTAAGGTAGAACCTAGATGACCATCCTATGGCCTCTCTCATGTGAACTAGGAAGGCCCCTAACTCATTAGTGAAGAAATTAGACAAGGGGTCTATAAACTCCAAGATGCCAAAGGAGTAAAATTGAATAATACTTGGCATTCGAACTCCTTAAGAAAGTACTATGCTTAGAGAGTACTTAAGAAAAATTGCTTAGACGAACAACTATATCTGACATTGATGTAGCTTTACTGAATGAATGAAAATGATTAGACACTAGGAAATTTTTTTTGCAAGCTTTAATTTTAAACGGTGGAAAAAGTCGACAAAAGGGTGACTAGTCTAGCCAACAAGATTGTAAAAGAAATTAGAGTTGCAAAGTTGCTAAGCAAAAGTTAAAGGAAACAAGCTTAAGTTGCATAGTTCCCAAATAATGAACTGTAAAAGAAAGCCAGGTATCAGAAAAAGGAATTCCGTTACATAGATAATTTTTTACAAAAAAGGGGCAAAAAGAAAGAATAATCCTAAGCTACTCCTGGTAACCATTCGCCTAGTCTTCCGACTAATCTCTTGAAGTGCGTTCTACATTTCCTTCATCATCCTTCTACTGTTTATTCTATCCAGCAATCCCAAGGAATTCTCGCTTGGACAATAAGACCCCCTTTGGTATGTTAAGGGCATTGAGGGAGGAGACATTGAGGTATAGATAATGGCTGAGGATTTGATAATGATATAGGCAAAACCCATCTTGTTAACTAATATTTACCATATTTTCCACCTCATCTTTGGACTAGCCAAATTTCCATCTCCTTCTTCTTCTTTTCACAAGACTTTTTCATCACCCCAACTTTACCCATGAGGTACTCCTCCTCTTGAAGACCTTCAAGAAGTTTAGAAGCCAGGTCATCATTCTCTTTCCAAAGGGCCTTACACTTAAAAGTGTGCCCTACAAGCTTGCTCCAAAGATTGGCCATCTTTGAGGAGAAGTTCTTATATAGCATCTCCATCCCCTCAGTAATTTCTTGACAAAATGAAGATACTTTATCCTCAGCAATTTTCCTTAGTTAACCAAACTTGTTGCAAATGGTCGCCAAGGTACACTTGGTTTACACAAGTGTTTTTTTCTGTGCCAGAAAGAATCTCTATCTACTTGGGCAACCATACTTGGAAATACCAACACATTATAAGAATCTATGGAGAAAGCACTAAGTCAAAATAGGAAAAACAAAAGAAGCTGAGCTAGTGAAATTTTTCTAAGTATTGCCTTAGCAGTAAGCTCGGTGTGGCAAGCTACCAGGATCTTCTCATTCAGATACATGTCCATCAAAGCCTAGAAGGTAGCATTGGTCTTCATCCTCCTTGCCATTTAGGTGCCCATCTTCTAGCAATCCTTAGAGAACAGGCCTTTGTCCTCCATGAACCTCCAAAAAGATTCCCTAAGAACCTTCCTTTAAGGGATCTTGACGTCCCTTGAGTGTTGCCTCCACTCACGAGCCATAACCCTATCTAGCTTAGGTGTTTGCCCTACACAATAATGCCAAATTTCTACTCTTGGGCTGGTCCCCAACCAGTCATTTATAAATCTTACTATGTCAATAAAACAAAAACTCATAGATGAAAAGTTAGCGACTAAGCCTAAGGGAACCTTGACTTGAGCAATACACTCAGAATCGTTAAGCTCTTTCACCTTAGCTGGGATCATCTTCCCCTTCTCTTATTGTTGATTTTTGGCCTTTGAAACATTGGATAGTTAAAGTACCAAACCTAATGTATCCATGGTGGTCACTGGGTGAAGAAGTGTGTCTTATACTTTAAATTTGACAGCCTTGATTAGGGCTATCTCAGTGACCTTAGGAGTGAAAGAGGGAGCCTCCTTAACCTTCTTCACACTAGGATCCCCAACACTTTTTCACTTTTTCCTCTTAGGGGCCTTTTTCTCTTCATTCTCATCCTTGCCTTACGTAAGGAACATTCTTTTGTAAAACTCAGTGTATCTATTAGACATCTCTATAAAAAAAAAAAAGAAAAGCATCAATGTAAGTACACATCAATGAAAAATCCTAAGTGAAACAAAAACTTACTCTTTAAAAATTTAGGATACGAAAGCTCTTCTCAAAGTAGTAGCACAAAAAAGGTGTTTGCCTTGTCTAGCTTGGGCTAGAGCATATTGTGGTCGATCAGATGCTCCTTCACAACCATGAGCTCCCTCAACACTTCCACTAACATGAGGTCCTACTTGGTGGGAAAGGGGTATGGGTCACAAGCAATTGGAGCATTATCCCAGTTTGCCACCCTTTGAATTTGGTAGTCCAGGTCAATGAATATTTTCTAAAGATATTTGATTAGTTATTTCGACAGTTCCCCTACATCGGCAACAAGTAACCTTAATCCCACTCCGCTGAAATTCCCTAAGATTTTGGCAACTCAGTGAAGAAATACTTTTTTTGCTAAATTTTCCTACTACCTTTGGTGGTGAAGGTCAACATGTACTTTTTGCTTCTGGTACCCAGATGAAGGAGGTAGTAGAAGGACCCATTCGGATAAGGATGCAACTTGTAATATTGCATAAAGATTATAAAGTAGGGCTCCACCTTAAAATATCAACACATATAAAGGAAAGCATTAAAGTATGTGTATGAGTTTGGGGAAGCTGGTTCACCACTATTTCATGGAAGTTAGCGGTCTGCTTTAGGGGAGGATATTAGAGACCCACCTTCATCTACATCTGAAAAACCATAATCTCCCCCCTTTGAGATTGATACCTCAACTCATCTTGTTTGGGGACACAGAGTTTCACATATGAAGGTAGGAAACACTTGGTGCACTATTTCTGTACCTACTCCAGAGTAGTTTAACTTAGATGCACATCAAGGGAGTTCCGAATCTCCTGAAAGGAAGTGTTAGAAACATTAGAAATCTGGGGTTGGAGGGCCATGATCTTAACCTCAAACAAACCATAACCTACTTTGCCTAGAAAGGAAGGAGAAAAGGAAGACCTCAGATGAAGCGACCTACGTAAGTGCTGGGTTACGGGAGCCAAACAGTGCAGTGGAATTTAACCGAAACCCTCCAGGATCCAAGTGAAACAGGGTAAACCGGGTGTTCGAAAATTTTCATACCTAATTTTCAGTTGAGATCTCTCACTCAACTGTAGAGTAGAATCACAAAACCTGAACAGTTGACGTGTTCAAGCTCTCTATGGTATCCACACGAGCCTCTCGGGATCACCATGCTTCCACCACATCCCGGCAGATATGTTTGTCTTGCGCTCACAGTGCTAGCTTGTGTCTTCCAAGGAACTGCAAGAGAAAAGTGCGGCTGTCCTTTTGCGAGCCTAGGGCAAGGAGACCTATGAAATTTCTCAGTAAAAGTTGTATTTATAGTGAGAGTCAACTTCCAGGCCTAATGGTTTTCAAAGCCCTAATCCAATTAGGCTTTAATTTCGGGCTTAATAATGGCTCAGCTCTTGGGCCCATTATTAATATGAAATTAAAGTGAAACCATAACCCAAATAATTAGCCCATGCACTCTAATGATCCAAATAGCTCTATGTGTGCAACCCAATAGGCTCTTACCACGTTGGCAATGATCATAAATCACATTTATGATCATAAGCAATGAGCGGTGTCTAGCAACACATCATTGTTACCCAAGTAACAAGATTGTCGATGATTCACTAAACCTTTATGATCATCACCGACATATGCTATTGTCCCTTTGTCCAAGATATCAAGACTAAGCATGAGACATGGAATGTGTCACTCTCGTATAGCCAAATCTTTGGTTTCTTGATTACCGAGTAGACCAACTTAAACTGATGACATTGATATCGTATATCAACTCATCTGAGCATGGCCATGCATTTTTCTAAGTCTCACTCTATCAAGAGGCCCAAAGATATCACTCCCGTTACATAGGAGGGATAAATCCCATCTTGATCATACAAATCCCTCCGCATGATATGTGGCATACCTAATGACCTCCTTCAAGTTCACTCAGTTACGAGCAACAAAGGAAAGTATCAAAGTATGTGACTCACATGTAGGGAACCTTGATGATCTTAGGTCGAAGGACTACATATACCATGATCACTAAGAGAATCACTTATGACACTCATATAATGATCCATGTAGTGTTCTCATGGTGGGTCGGTCCAGTACACAAGTTCTCCAACTTGTACCCATATGTAGACTACATATCTCATATTAGTCTCCACATATGCTAGTCATTATGTATTATTGCAACCCGCTCCACAATAATACTAGACTAGGGACATTTGAGAATATCATTATTCTAGGGTTACAATTATGTTTATTACGTTACGCAGAAACAAAACAACAAACATAATTGCTGGATTAATGCCTTAATAAAATATCATGACTCAATGTGCAAAAAATACAATCATCTCATGATTGGCTTTTTGGGCACAACACTAACAATCTCCCACTTGCACTAAAAGCCAATCATCCATGTATCTAATACCGATGGACCTAGAATGGCTATCATGCTTCTGCTGCGTAAGGGGCTTTGTCAGTGGATCAGCAATGTTGCTGTCTGTCGAAGTCCTGCATATCCTTACATCACCCCTCTCGATGATCTCCCTGATGAGATGATAGCGTCGGAGTATGTGTTTGGATCGCTGGTGAGATCGAGGTTCCTTAGCCTGTGCGATTGCTCCATTGTTGTCACAATAGAGCTCTATCGGGTCGGCAATGCTTGGAACCACTCCAAGTTCAGTGATGAACTTCTTGATCCAAACTGCCTCCTTCGCAGCATCAGAGGTGGCAATGTACTCAGATTCTGTTGTAGAGTCAGCTACTGTCTCTTGCTTTGAACTCTTCCAGCTCACAGCACCACCACCAATACAAAACACATAACCAGATTGTGATCTAAAATCATCCTTATCGGATTGGAAGCTTGCATCGGTGTAACCCCTTACAATGAGCTCATCTTCACCTCCAAAGACCAAGAATGCATCCTTAGTCCTTCGTAAGTACTTAAGGATGTTCTTAACAGCTGTCCAGTGACTCTCACCAGGGTTCGATTGGTACCTACTCATCATGCTTAAGGCATATGAGACATCAGGACGAGTACATATCATGGCATACATGATAGATCCAATTGCTGAGGCATATGGAATCTTACTCATGCACTCTCTCTCCTCGGGTGTACTCGGACACTGAGATCTAGAAAGAGTTATACCATGTGACATGGGCAAGAATCCTTTCTTGGAATCTTGCATGCTAAACCTCTTTAGCACCTTGTCAATGTATGTACTTTGACTTAGGCCAAGAAGCTTTCTAGATCTATCTCTATAGATCTTGATGCCTAACACATAGGCTGCTTCACCCAAGTCCTTCATAGAGAAACATTTCCCTAGCCAAGTCTTCACAGACTGTAGCTCAGGAATGTCATTCCCGATGAGTAGTATGTCATCTACATACAACACCAAGAAGACAATAGCGCTCCCACTAACCTTCTTGTAGACACAAGGTTCATCTTCATTTTTGATAAAACCAAACTCTTTGATTGCTTCATCAAAATGAAGATTCCAACTTCGAGAAGCTTGCTTCAGTCCATAAATGGACCTTTGCAACTTGCACACTTTATTGGCATTCTCAGGAGTGACAAAACCCTCAGGTTGTGTCATGTACACATCCTCAAGTAGCTTTCCATTTAGGAATGCAGTTTTGACATCCATTTGCCATATCTCATAATCATAGTGTGCAGCAATAGCGAACAAAATTCGGATGGATTTAAGCATAGCAACTGGTGAAAAAGTTTCATCATAGTCAATACCATGAATTTGCTTGAAACCTTTTGCAACCAATCGTCCCTTAAAGGTAATCACATTACCATCCATGTCAGTTTTCTTCTTGAAAACCCATTTGCACCCTATGGGTTTTACCCCTTCAGGTGGGTCAACCAAAGTCCATACTTGGTTTTCATACATGGATTCCATCTCGGATTTCATGGCCACTAGCCACTTCTCAGAGTCAGGCCCCGACATAGCTTGTTGGTAGGTTGTGGGCTCATCCTGATCCATGAGCATCACATCACCAGTGTGAGTCATGAGAAATCCATATCTCTCAGGCTCACGCCGAATCCTACCAGACCTACGTGGGCTCTGTGCTACAGGAACAGACTCTTGAACCACAACATCTTGTGGTGTCTGTTCAGGTTCCATTTCAGGTTCGATGTCTCCTTGTTGTTCTTGAATTTCTTCAAGTTCTACTTTCCTCCCACTAGTTCCTTTAGAGATAAACTCTTTCTCTAAAAAGACACCAGTTCGAGCAACAAACACTTTTTGCTCAGAAGGATTGTAGAAATAGTAACCCTTTGTTTCTTTAGGATACCCAACAAAAAGACATTTTTGAGATTTGGGCCCTAGTTTGTCAGAGGATTGACATTTCACATAAGCGTCACAGCCCCAAATCTTCATAAAAGACAAATTGGGATGCCTCCCACTCCATATCTCATATGGTGTCTTTTGAACCGATTTAGATGGAACTCGGTTTAGTGTAAAAGCGGCTGTCTCTAGAGCATGTCCCTAAAAGGAGTTTGGAAGGTCAGCTTGACTCATCATAGAGCGAACCATGTCTAACAGAGTTCGATTTCTCCTTTCAGATACACCATTCCATTGAGGTGTACCTGGTGGAGTGAGTTGTGATACTATACCACACTCCTTCAGATAGTCAAGGAATTCTCGATCCAAGTACTCTCCACCTCGATCTGATCGAAGCACTTTGATACTCTTCCCGAGTTGATTCTCTACTTCATTCTTGAATTCTTTGAACTTTTCAAAGGATTCTGACTTGTGTCTCATAAGATACACATAGCCATATCTGCTGAAGTCATCAGTGAAAGTAATGAAGTATTGGAAACCTCCTCTAGCTTGTGTAGACATAGGGCCACATACATCACTATGTATGAGTCCTAGTAAGTCATTAGCCCTTTCACTTTGCCCTGTGAATGGGGCTTTGGTCATCTTGCCCAACAAACATGACTCACATGTCTCATATGATTCAAAATCAAATGAGTCCAAGAGTCCATCCTTATGGAGCTTGGATATGCGGGTCTCGTTTATATGGCCCAAGCGACAGTGCTAGAGATAGGTCGAGTTCGAATCATTTAATCTGACCTTCTTGGTATTCACATTATAGATTGGATCTTCGAGGTCTAGAACATACAACCCATTGCTAAGTTGAGCACTGCCATAAAAGATTTCATTCAAATAAATAGAACAACATTTGTCCTTTATTATAAATGAAAAACCTTTCTTGTCCAAACAAGAAACAGAAATCAAATTTCTACTAATAGTAGGCACAAAGTAGCAGTTGTCTAATTCTAAAACTAATCCACTAGGTAAAGTGAGAACATAAGTCCCTACGGCTAAGGCAGCAACCCTTGCTCCATTTCCAACACGTAGGTCCACTTCACCTCGGGCCAATCTTCTACTTCTACTTAGATCCTGCACATTTGCACAAATGTGAGATCCACATCCAGTATCCAATACCCAAGATGAGGAAGTAGAAAAGTTAGCCTCTATAACAAAAATACCTGAAGTGGAAGTCTTACTTCCCTTTTCCTTAGCAAGTTCTTCAAGATAGAGCTTGCAGTTGCGCTTCCAGTGTCCAGGTTGCTTACAATGGAAGCACTCCCCTTCCTTTGCCACACCACCCTTTGGTTTCAGTGCAGCTGAAGAAGAATTGGCATTGGACTTTCCATTAGCTTTATCCTTCTTCTTGTTGGCTTTTCCCTTTCCCTTGCCCTTTTGAACCATCAAAATGGGCTTAGCCTTCTTAAGGTTTTGCTCAGCAGTTCTCAACATGTTGAGCAATTCAGGGAGGGACTTGTCAAGGTCATTCATGTTATAGTTCATGACGAACTGACTGTAGCTTTCAGGCAACGATTGCAAGACTACATCAACAGCCAACTCTTTCTGAAGAGCAAATCCCAAACTCTCAAGATTCTCAATGTACCCAATCATCTTGAGCACATGAGGACCCACGGGACTTCCCTCAGACATCTTGCACTGAAACAATGCCTTAGAGGTCTCAAACCTCTCATGCCTAGCTTGCTCTTGGAAAAGCATTTTGAGATGTTCGATCATATCGAACGCCCCCATGTTCTCATGTTGCTTCTGAAGCTCAGATTCCATGGTAATAAGCATGAGGCATGCAACATCCAAAGCATCATCAGAATGCCTCTTGTGAGCATCCCTTTCAGCTCTTGGAGCAGTGGCAGCAGGCTCATTCGGAATGGGCTGCTCTAGGACATAAGCCTTTCTCTCTTGCTTGAGGACTATCCTCAAGTTTCGGTACCATTTGAGAAAGTTGGTCCCATTCAGTTTTTCCTTCTCAAGGATCGATCGCAACGAAAGTGTCGATGTGTTTTGTGCCATGGTTATCTACAACAGTAAATATGCAGTGTAAGAGCCATGTATTTTAATTCATTTAATAAGGACTTTTATTAAATGATACTCCCACTATTTTCCTCAAAATAATAACCCTCGATATTATTTCGGAACACCTCAGCGCTAAGGTATTCTAGTGGGCCAAGATCCATATTTGACCACAACCTGAGTCAGCTTTGGCTTTTCTCTCAAGTTACAGCTATTTAGGTAGGCAACTCCTTGCCAATTGCATCTTATGCAACTCTTGGATAGTTGGGTGAACAACACTTGTCCAAGCTCATCTCATGAACTTAAGCCCAACTCTATGCCTCTAAGTCCCTAATCCTATTAGGATGACTTAGTTAAGTCAAACCCAAAGTTAGTAGTTTGGATATCACTATTATCCCATCGTGCCTTACCAAGATGAACATAGGTGCTTTACTTTGGCAAACCCACCTAATGTTGATCAAAGTCTTGACGAGTGCCAACATTTGGAAGGCATCACATTTAATGACTTAATATTTGTTTGAGGGATTTTTCTTTTGATCTCACCAATTTGTTATCTCCGGTTGTCTTATACATGCATCACATACAAATATAAAACATGCATCTCATGCTTACAAGAAAGTAAACGTGACATGGTTATAGCCCAAACTATGCGATATTCTCAAGCCAATGAGAATATCATAAAAGCCTAAGAAAAGAAAAGGGTCTTCACAAGCTCCTTCTCTTCCTTTCTTGGTTGCTCTTTTGTTGTCACCTCCTTGGACATACCACCTTGGATGATCCTTGGACATACCACCTTGGATGATCCCATAATGTACCATTACATTAATAATAGAAACCTCGAGTTACATTCGAGGGGAGTAAGGTGAGAAAAGAATGTACAATGAGAGTAACAAGAGAAGGCATGACTCGCAGGCCGTATTTACAAGTACAACCAATCAAGGGCTATAACCATGCACCATGCTTCAACCATCAATCAGCATAACATGCCAAATCTCATTCAACAAATGCATGCCAATTTTCGCGAGTTGATTAACCAGTTTTATTTATGTGGCGCTTCGCATACGGCGGTCCCGCTGGCCGGTCAGCGGGCGGTGGTTCCACTGACCGGTCAGCAGACGGGGTCAAGGGGAGCCGCCCTTGCAGGGGGTTGCGAGGGGGGCAGTGCCCCCCCGGCGCAAAAAATTGTCTTACAATTGCTTTGCCCGAGATCTTCTATTTCGAGCAAGTAGGCACCCGAGACTCCTCCATTCGAGCCACCAAAAATACCTTACTTTCGGTGCCCGAATAGGCCGAATCCGAACCAAGCTAGGGTTTTTGCAACTATTGCAAGAATCCTAATCCATATAGGTATCTCATACCTATCAATTTCAGGTTAATCTCATTAACCAATTAGTGTCGTTTCTTCATATATGTCATATGTTCATTACGAGTTCCGGTTTCATGCATCATGAATCAATCTAATTAATCATGGCCGAAAGCAACCGAACACATAACATCATGCGATTCAACATTCAATCCCGATTTAGGGTTTCACCAGTAGCTCTGATACCACTATTAGGTTTCGGGAGCCAAACAGTGCAGTGAAATTTAACCAAAACCCTCTAGGATCCAAGTGAAACGGGGTAAACCGGGTGTTCAAAAATTTTCATACCTAATTTTCGGTTGAGATCTCTCACTCAACTGTAGAGTCGAATCACAAAACCTAAACAGTTGACGTCTTCAAGCTCTCTATGGTATCCACACGAGCCTCTCGGGATCACCACGCTTCCACCACGTCCCGGCAGATGCGTTTCTCTTGCGCTCGCAGTGCTAGCTTGCGTCCTCCAAGGAATTGCAAGAGAAGAGTGCGGCTGTCCTTTTGGGAGGCTAGGGCAAGGAGACCTACGAATTTCTCACTAAAAGTTGTATTTATAGTGAGACTCAACTTCCAGGCCTAATGGGTTTCAAAGCCCTAATCCAATTAGGCTTTAATTTCGGGCTTAATAATGGCTCAACTCTTGGGCCCATTATTAATACGAAATTATTGTGAAACCATAACCCAAATAATTAGCCCATGCACTCTAATGATCCAAATAGCTCTATGTGTGTGACCCAATAGGCTCTTACCACGTTGGCAATGATCATAAATCACATTTATGATCATAAGCAATGAACGGTGTCTAGCAACACATCATTGTTGCCCAAGTGACAAGATTCTCGATGATTTGACTAAACCTTTATGATCATCGCCGATATATGCTATTGTCCCTTTGTCCAAGATATCAAGACTAAGCACGAGACATGGAATGTGTCATTCTCCTATAGCCCAATCTTTGGTTTCTTGATTACTGAGTAGATCAACTTAAACTGATGACATTGATATCATATATCAACTCATAAGAGCATGGCCATGCATTTTTCTAAGTCTCACTCTATCAAGGGGCACGAAGATGTCACTCCCGTTACATAGGAGGGACAAATCCCATCTTGATCATACAAATCCCTCTGCATGATATGTTGCATACCCAATGACCTACTTCAAGTTTACTCAGTTACGAGCAACAAAGGAAAGTATCAAAGTATGTGACTCACATGTAGGGAACCTTGATGATCTTAGGTTGAAGGACTACATATACTATGATCATTAAGAGAATCACTTATGACACTCACATAATGATCCATGTAGTGTTCTCATGGTGGGTCAGTCTAGTACACAAGTTCTCCAACTTGTACCTATATGTAGACTACATATCTCATATTAGTTGATGCCCCAAGGCATCTTCGTTTGCTGTCATGTTGACAGGTGGAGAGACTTCCAGAGGAGGCGAGCGCCTGGAGCTCTGGTTTCCCAGCTGAGTGTGCCTGAAAAGCTCAAAGAAGAGGTTAGGAGGTCCCCGGTTTGCTTTTCCGGGGAGGACCCTCCGACGCCTAAGTCAGTTTTCTGAGTGAAGGTGGAGGAAGAACACTAAGGGATCAAGTGTCTTGCCTGTTTTGTGTTTTCTCAAAGGGAGGAAAATGCCCATCCTTTGCCCAGTCCCTTTTCCTAGTATTTATAGGAGTAGATGGTCCGTTCAGATCATGACACGTGTTCGGTCGGATTTGATCTGTGCTTTTGGACCTAGGGGACAGGCAGCCGTTTGCAGCCTCCTTTAGCCCTGGACCCGGACAGGTTGTGTCAGGACTGGGGCGGCTGCGGCGTGTCAGTTCGCCGTTCTGATGTGACGTGTAGGGCTTGTGGGCGACATGTCAGAGGCTCCTTAAATGCTCATACCGTACTCCCGAGGTCCCCTGGGCGAGGTCGCCCTTCGGTGCGTGCACCCTCTTCGGATTCTATCCGTCTTTCGGTGCGAGCACCTCCTTCGGGATCTATCCCATAGTTCTGGGAGTTCCCTTGATGGACACCTTCTTCGGGACTCACACCCATAGTTCGGGGATTCCCTTGTTCAGGTGTTTCTTCTCCTCTTTTGGGGGTTCTGGGGAAGATTCCTCTTCAGGGCAGTCAGTTTGGCCCCTCGATGGAGACGGTGTTATCCTCGGAATTCCTGACGAGCTAACCGAAGTCTCGAGCTCATAGTGTTTGACTTCGCACCTTCCGAGGTCAGTGAAAAGATCCTCTCTTGGGTGACGTCAGACTCCTCGGCCAATATTCTGGCAGGGAGTTACTACCGAGGAGGCAATAGCCTTTTGGCTATCACAGGCCCCCCTCCGAAAAGCCGAAGTGAGAAACTTCGGTTCATCGGTTTTCGGGTCCTGTGGCTATGATATCTGCGCCGAAGACGCCTTCTTCTGCTTGAAGCGATGGGCAGCATTTTTGCGTCCTCGAGGCGCGAGAAGATAGGCTGTCCCTGTGCCGAAGATACACCTTCTGCCCGAAGTCACAGGCTGTCTTTTGGTGTCCTCGTGTCGAGGGAAGATAGGATAACCTTGTACCGAAGATACACCTTTTGCCCGAAGTCACAGGCTGTCTTTTGGTGTCTTCGAGGTAACCTACTTTTTTGCCTTTATAGGTCTGCTCATGCGTCGCGTCCTGTGTCCTAGCAGAGTCAGTCTAGGGCGGCGCCTCTAGACCAAATGATGTCAGAGGGCGTGCTCGACGTGATGGGTCTGGCGCGATGGATGACACGTGGCACGTTTGCTGCGCGATGGCTGACACGTGGCACACTATTATTGGGTGAGAATGCACTGAGTACGGCAGGCGCGACTTTTCAGGCGCACTTAGCAGTTATGGCGACGCTTCGCCTTCCGAGGGGTACTAATGACGACGGTTCACCTGGCCTTCTCGGCCTATATATACCAGCCCTGTCATAACCCTCTTTTTGCTTCTGCTTTTGCTTTCTTCTGCCTTCTAATTCTCTCCCGATTTTCCGCGGCGGTTCTCCTTTTTCAGGCGTTTTTCCGACCACTTTTCACGACGGCTTCCAGAAATCCAGATTCCGGCAAGACCTTTGGTGGGTTTTAGTCCTTTTGCTTTTTTCAAAGCTTCTTCTTTGTTTTTTCCGAACTCGTTTTCATCATGCCTGTTCCCGAGAGTTGGCAACCTCTTCTTTCTCACCCCTGCTGCACTACTCCGGCAAAATTAGCGAAGTGGAAGAAAAAGTTTTTCTTACCCTCTTACTCTGTGACGAGGTTGCCCCGTCCTGACCAATTTCCTTTCTCCAACCGAAGTGATGAAATCACCGTTTTCCGAGCCCAACTGAAGGCCGGACTTCGGTATCCCCCCCCGGAGATGGTTAGCGCGTTCTGCGACTTCCATGGCATTGCCGTTAACCAGCTCCCACCGAACTCGTACTGCTATTTTAACGCCTTCCTCTGTATGTGCGGCGTTTTCAAAATAAAACCTCACTTTGTAGTTTTTCTTCAGTACTACAAGCTCTTCGTGGTCCCGAAGGGTGGCTTCTACTTTATGCTACCTCGGGGATCCGGGAGCAAAAAGTATACGTTCACCTTCGCCACCAAAGACAGCTGGCGAGGGTGGCAACAAAAATTCTTTTTCTTGAAGAAGTCGGAGGCTTGGTCGCACTTCCCGACCAAGTGGGCTCAGGGGAGGCTCAAGATGGATGTTGTTGACCCGAAGATACTGCTAGACGCCGATGTAGCACCTATCTTTGAGGACTTCGACAGGCGCATCCGGGCCGTCTCTGACTGGGCTGCCGAGGTCCCTCCTCGTGCCCTTTACCCCTTTCCGATCAACTGGAGGCTCATGACCGAAGAGGTCCTTCGGGAACTCAAGGTGGTAAAGGAGCATGAGACAGACCTCAACATGCCGAAACCGGCTTCTTCGGGGAAAAACTCCTGGCTCGTGAAACTCCTTCGGGGGAAAGAGACTTATGAGTCTTTTTACGAGAGTAAGTTACTTTCTCATTTTTTCCTTCATAACTTCATCTTGGACTTACACTGATCTTCTTTTTCTTTTTTCAGAGATGGGCGACGACGCGGCTGCCTTCTACAAGGCTCTTTTTACCGGGCAGGCCGAGAGGGGCGAACAAACAAAGAAGGCCGCCTCTCGGAGGCGGAAACAGACTTCGGGCGGCCCTCCTTCCAAACGGGCAAAGAAAGCTGCTCCTTCCTCTCTTCCGCAAATTCCGGAGGAGGTAGGCGAGGAGCCCGAGGACCCTGCTGCCCCTTTGCCCGAGGTTCCTTCTGCCGACGTCCCTTCTTCCGACGTCCTTCCTCAAAGCCCCACGCCTTCGCATGCTCTTTTGGAGGGCGATGGGGAGGAGACCCCTTCTGCCGAGGAGCGGCGCCAAATAAAAGGCAAGGGGATCTCTACTGAGGCGACGTCGATTCTTGACGACGACGTTACCGAGGTGCCAGCAGGTTTGCACTTTTGTCGAACCAACCTTTTGTTTCTTGCAAATCCTTAAGACTTTTCTGGCCTTAACCAATTTTTCTGCCTTGTTGTGCAGCGGAGGTGGCCGCTCCTGACTGGGTTGCCGAACACGCCCGCAAGAGGGCCCTTCGGGATGCCAAAGTCCCAGCAAGGGAAAGTTCCGAAGGAGCCCTTCTGGACATTCACGGAGGACATGGATATGTACTCCGAGGACTGTCCTGAGATGGCCAGGCAGATGTGCAAAGGGGTGCTTACCGAGGCCTCTTACAAGGCCCTTGCGGCGGCTTACCCAGGTGACAACTCTTTGGCCGCCAAACTCACTGAACATGCCGCCCAGGTACGCTCCATTGTTTTCTCAGTGCCAATTTCACCTTTGCTTTTTCTCCAAGTACTTAGCATCATTTTTCCCTTTGTTTGCTTTTTTTGCAGCTGATGGGGTATGCTGGGTTTCTCCGAGTTCGGGTGGCGAGGCAACAGCATACAGGGCCTCGATCTTGGATCTTTATGACAAGACAAAGGCCCAATGTTCGGCACTAGCTGCCGAGAATGCTCAGCTGACGCAGGCTGCTCAGAAGGAAGTTGCTGAGCTTCGGGAGGGGTTCCTGAAGGAAAAGGAGGAACTTTTGAAAGACTCCTCCCAGAAGCTTTCCGACATCGGCTCCCAGGTGGCGGAGCTGACTTCGGCTATAGAAGGCGATTCAAAAGGATAAGTCAGAAAGTGACGCTCTCCTCGCGAAGACGCTCGAGGAAAAGGCCCAGCTCGAAGCCGAGGTCGAATCTCTGAAGAAGCCTTCAGAAGAGAAGAAGAAGATGAAGGGATTGAGGAGAAAGCTCAAGGATCTGGCAAGGATTACGATCTGGAGAAGGACTACGCGGATTTGGTGGTCAAGAAGCGGGAGTCCGATGATATGACGAAGTTGGGCTTTCAAGACGGCTTTTGTCTTGTCCGGCACCAAATTCTGCAGAAGTTCCCAGATTTTGACCTCTCCTTCCTGGAAGGCATGAACATCCCCAAGGAGCCTCGGTGGACTTGGTCCAAGATCGAGCACTTGAAACTGCCTCCTTCTCTCCCGGCGCCGAAGGCTACTGACAAAAGCACAGAGGCTGGCAGTTCTCAAGACGCCGAGGTTCCTTAGTTTGTACTAGGGCCTTTTGTCTTCATTTTCTTCTTCTTTTTTGTAGTCTTTCAGCAACTTTCTTCTCTGTAAGCACTCTTTGGCTTAATAGATAAAAATTTGGCTAAGTATTTTTTGCCAGATTCTTTTGTTTCCCTTTGTCCCGAACATAATTCGCTCGAGAGACTTCGGAAAACCATACTTTTGCTTTCCTTTGTCCCGAACATATTCGCTCAAGAGACTTCGGAAAACCATACTCTTGTTTTCCTCGGCGATTGCTTTCGTGAGACTCTTGTTTTGTACTTCCTCAGAACTTTTTACTTAGACAAATTTTTCCAACTTGTACAATACAACTTTCCCACCGAACTTTTTAGGCATAGAATTTTTTCAAGGCCTCTGAGTGCCAAGTATTTTTTAATTCTATGCCTTCGGCATCACCGAGCTTATAAACTCCTTTTCGTACTTCGGCAAGTACCAGGTAGGGTCCTTCCCAATTTGCGCGAAGTACCCCGTGGGATGGCTTTCGGGGTGCAAATTCAGCCTTTCGGAGAACGAGGTCTCCGTTCTTTATTCCTTTTGGCCTGGCGCGTAGGTTTATGGCTGCTGCCACTCTTTGCTGGAAAGCTTTTCTTCTCAGCTCGGCTATTTCTCTGTGTTCGCTGACGAGGTCGAGCTTGGTTCTTAGGCCGAGGTCATTCCCTTTTTCATCGAACACTTGGACTCGTATTGACGGTTGTACTACTTCGACAGGGATGATGGCCTCTGTACCGAAGACGAGTGAAAAAGGCGTTTCCCCTGTGGCTCTTCGGGGTGTTGTTCGGTAGCTCCATAACACGCTTTGGAGTTCTCCTGGCCATTTCCCTTTTGCTTCTCCCAATCTCTTTTTCAGACCATCTTTTATGGTCCTGTTAGATACTTCCACCTGCCCATTACTTTGGGGGTGAGCTACTGGGGCGAAGTGCATTTTTGTCCCGAGGTCGCTAATGAACTCTTGGAATCCTTTGTCTATGAACTGGGATCCATTGTCCGCTACGAGTACCCTCGGTATGCCAAATCTGCATACGATGTTTTTCCATACGAACTTCTGCACTTCTTTTGCCGAGATAGTTGTCAGAGGTTCTGCCTCGACCCACTTAGAGAAATAGTCTACTGCTACTACGCAAAACTTTACGCCTCCAGGCGCCGTTGGGAGTGGCCCAATGAGATCTATGCCCCAAACTGCGAAGGGCCAAGGATAGTCTGCCGAAGTCACGAACTCTGAGGGTGTTCTTTGGATGTTCGCATGTCTCTGGCAACTACCACATTTCCGGACGAACTGCTTGGCGTCCTTTCTCAGGGTAGGCCAGAAGTATCCTTGGCGAAGTATCACTGCTGCGAGGGCGTCGGTTCCGATGTGCGAACCACAGGCACCTTCGTGAACTTCTTCGAGGATCATTTCAGTATCCTCTTCACTAACACACCTCTGTAGTGGATTTGCATATCCTTGCCGATATAGTTCTTCTCCAATTAAGAAGAAACGTCCGGAGCGCCTTCGCACTTTTGCGGCTTCGCTGGGGTCTTCGGGGAGTGTGTTGGTTGCGAGATACGTTTTGATTGGTTCTTTCCATCCTTTCCCCGAGGTCGCTATGCTTAACACCGCGATGCTGGGGTGGCTTAGCACTTCGGTGCAAGTTTTGGACTTCGCCAAACAGTCTGCCTCAGCATTTTCTCGTCGGGGTACGTTCTCGATTTTCATGACGTCGAACTCCCGAATAAGCTTTGTTACCAACTCATGGTATTTCGCCAAGGTCGGGTCTTTCGCGCCATAGTCCCCTGCCATTTGCCGGACCACCAGCTGGGAATCACTATGGGCTTTCAAGTTTCTCACGCCAATTTTTCTGGCCAGGCGTAATCCTGCTATGAGGGCCTCATACTCGGCCATGTTGTTGGTGGCGTTGAAACTGAACTTGATGGCCTTCATTACTTCTAGGCCTTCGGGGCCTCTGATAATCACTCCAGCTCCCTGGTGTTCGGATCCTGAGGCCCCGTCAACATATAACGTCCATTCTGGCTCGTCTTCGCCCGAAAATGAATGTCCCTCCTCGGTGTTTGGTACTTCGGCGATGAAGTCTGCCAAAGCTTGAGCTTTTATAGCTTTCCGGGGTTCATACGTGATGTCGTGTTCGCCAAGCTCTATACACCACTTGGAAAGCCTTCCCGAGTGATCAACTTTCCTCATAACATCCCGTAGAGGCAGGGTACTTCGGACGATAATGGGGTGAGCCTGAAAGTATGGCCGCAGCCTTCTCCCTGCAAGCACTAAGGCATATATAGCTTTTTGAAGCAAAGGGTACCTGACTTCGGCGCCATGCAGGGACTTGCTGACATAGTAGACCGACCATTGCTTTGGCCCTTCTTCTTTCACGAGGACCGAGCTCACAGCTTTTTCTGTGACGGCGAGGTATAATACGAGGGGCTCTCCCTCCCGAGGTTGCCGCAGAGTCGGCAGGCTGGCCAAGTAGACTTTGAGTTCTTCCCAGGCTTTTTGGCAATCTTCATCCCAAGGATGACCATTCCTTCCGAGGTCGCCTTCCATCTTTGCTGCCTTTGTGAGGACTTTGAAGAAGGGTCGACACCTATCTCCGTACCTGGAAATAAACCTGCTCAGAGAGGTTATTCTTCCGGTGAGTCTTTGCACGTCTTTGACTGTGGCAGGAGTTCGGAATTCAAGCAGAGCCTTAATCTTCTCGGGGTTAGCATCGATGCCTCTTTCGGATACCATGTACCCAAGGAACTTTCCCGAGGTCACCCCGAAGATGCACTTCTCAGGATTAAGGCGGATCCCGAAGGCTCTGAGTTTTTGGAAGGTTTCCTCTAAATCTGCAACGTGGTAGCCAGGCAGTTTGCTCTTGACTATCATATCATCAACATACACCTCCATGTTCCTCCCCATTTGGTCTTTGAAGACCTTGTTCATCAGCCTCTGGTAGGTGGCTCCTGCATTTTTGAGTCCGAAGGGCATCCTGATATAGCAATATGTTCCTCCCTCGGTGATGAAGGCAGTCTTCTCTTCATCTTCGGGGTCCATCCTTATCTGATGGTAACCACTGAAAGCGTCCAGGAAACTTAGGAGCCCGTACTCGGCAGTTGAGTCTACCAGTTGGTCTATTGGCGGAAGAGGATATGAATCTTTCGGGCAAGCATCGCTCAAATTTCTGAAGTCGATGCACATCCGGAGCTTAATACTTCCTTCCTTTGTGGCAACTACCACGTTGCTTAGCCATTCGGGGTAGTTTACCTCCCGGATAACGCTAGCGTCTATCAGATGCTGGACTTCGGTCTTGACGAAGTCACTTTTGTGAGTTGAAATGCTCCGTTTCTTTTGCCGGACAGGTTTTACTTTCGGACTCGCTTTGAGGCTATGCTGGATTACGCAAGGGTTTACCCCTGGCATGTCCTTCGGCGAGTAGGCGAACAGATCTTTATTTGTAAGCAGAAAAGATACAAGTTTTTCCTTGTCTCCTTCGGCCATGCTTTTCCCTATTCGGGTGCTATGGCCTGGGACAAGCTCTACTTTTTCTGTTTCCGCTTTTGTGGGATCTTCTGCATCGCCCCTTTCCAGCTCTTTTGCTTCTACAGCATGTGCTAAGTTGCTTGCTGGAGCTTTTCGTGCTCTGACGAACACCTTTCTCACCTCGCCTTCATCAATGAAGATTTTTGCGTCTCCTTCTTTGGTGGTGAAGGTGACGGTCAGGTACTTTACATCAGGGCGAATGTGCAAATTTCCCTGTGTCTGTCTGCCGAGGATGGCGTTGTATGACGAAGGAACGTCCATGACTATGAACCTTGCCATGGTAGAGGCGAACAACTCAGCAGTTCCTTTCTCCGAAGTTCCTTTCATCATCAAGGGGAGGTCGATCCACCCGAGGACAGGTAGCTCAGATGGTCCTACGCCGAACGTGGGTGAAGTAACAGCCTTGAGGTCACTCCTGGATACGCCCAAGCTTGGCAGCAAATGTGAGAACAAGACGTCTGCGTTTGACCCATCGTCCAGCAGTACCCTCTTGACGTCCCAGTTTCCTATCCTCGCCATTATCAGCAATGGATCGTCATGGGGAAATACGATGGTGGAGCCATCCTCGCGGGCCAATTTTTTCATTGGGCTCTGATATTCCATCACCGCTATCTCTCTGGCCCTTCTTTTTCTTTCCGAGGATGGAAGTCCGGTTGTGATCGTCTGTATTACTCCTGCCGAAGGTGGAGGACGCCTTCTCGGACTTCGGTTCCTTCGCCTGTCCGAATCGTAATCCTCGTCATCGGGCTTTCCTTCCTCCTCTTTTTTCCCTTTCGGGGAAGGCATTCTCAAATAACGCCGAAGCTGGCCCTGCTTTATCAGTGATTCAATGTACTTTTTCAACTGAAAGCAGTCTTCGGTGTCATGACCGTGATCACGGTGGAACTGACAGAACTTCTTCATGTTCCTTCTGTTGTCAGCAGTCATGCCCCTTGGCCGTTGGATTTGAGCCCCCTGTTTTTCCAACGCCATAAGGACGTTAGCCCTCGTGGTGCTCAGAGGTGTAAAGTTTTGGGGCTTCCTTCCTCCTACTCGCATTCTCCGAGGTCGGCCTAACTGTTCCGTTGGACACCGGGCTTGCTGGCTGGACCCTTCGCCACGAGCGTGAATATGGTCAGCCTTCGGTCCAGTCATTCTCAGCTCTTCGGCTGTCATATGTTGTTCAGCCCTTCGGTAGAATTCTCCCAGCGTGTCCGGGGGATCTTTGGAGAATTCATAAAACAAGTGCGAATCCCTCCGGAGGCCCCTCGTCATGGCGAGGATGCGGATTTCGGGACGAAAGTCCGGAACACTGAGGGCCTCTCTGTTGAACCTCTCGACATAGTCACGGATGGTCTCCCCGTTTCTTTGTGCTATGTCAAACATCTGGACGGGCATCTTCGCCGTCGGCTTGCTCCCAATGAACTGTTGGGTGAACGCTGTGGACAGCTCCTGGAACCCCCTGATGTTTCCGGGAGGCAGGGAATTGTACCAGGCAGTTGCTGGTCCTGCGAGGGTGACTTCAAAGCACTTGCAGAGTGTAGCATCATCAGCCCCGTGTAGCACCATGCTGCGTTTGTACTTTGTTAGGTGGGCCTGGGGATCAGTCCGACCCTCATAGGTCTCTAGCCGAGGTAGCCTGAAGTCACTTGGCATGGCCGCCTCGACCACTGTTCGGGCGAAAGGAGTTTCATCTCCAGAGACGGTTTCAGTTAGCCTGGCCCAAACAGGCTTGCGTGCCACCTGCTGTTCCACTCTCTCCAGTCTTGCCAAGACTTTCTCCAGGAGGAGCGTAGCACTGGGCTCCTCTTCCTGGTGCTTGGAGCTTCTTGGGTAAAAGGACTGTTGCCGTCTCTTCGGAGAGCGACTTCGATACCGAGGTGAGGGGGACCTTGCCTCTGGTGATAAACTTCTTCTGGACGGGACTTCGGGTCGTTCAGACCTCGCTCTTTCCGCCAGCCGTGCTCCGAGGGGCAAGTTATCTGTCGAGGATTCTTCTCGTGGTTCCCCACTTCCCGAGCTATGATGGGTTGCCCTTGGGCTTTTCTCCCGAGGTCGTGCTGGCGAAGTGGGTTTTTGCGCCTGGGCCGGTTGCGGCCATCTTCGGTCTATTTGTTGTGTCATTTCAGCCACAACAGACCTCTGAAAGTCTCTTAAAAAACCCATGGTGATGACAAGAGGGCGTTCCTCTTCAGGCAAGGAAGTCTCTGGGGGACTTTGTTCGGTAGCTGGTTGGGTCTCAGGCGCGGACGGGGACTTCGGGAGTCCTTTGTCCTTCGAACGCCGAGTTTCGACAACAGCTACCTGGGAGTGGTTTCCCACAGACGGCGCCAAATGATGCCCCAAGGCATCTTCGTTTGCTGTCATGTTGACAGGTGGAGAGACTTCCTGTGGAGGCAAGCGCCTGGAGCTCAGGTTTCCCAGCTGAGTGCGCCTGAAAAGCTCAAAGAAAAGGTTAGGAGGTCCCCGGTTTGCTTTTCCGGGGAGGACCCTCCGACGCCCAAGTCAGTTTTCTGAGTGAGAGTGGAGGAAGAACACTAAGGGATCAAGTGTCTTGCCTGTTCTGTGTTTTCTCAGAGAGAGGAAAATGCCCTTCCTTTGCCCAGTCCCATTTCCTAGTATTTATAGGAGTAGCTGGTCTGTTCAGATCATGACACGTGTTCGGTCGGATTTGATCTGTCTCTTTGGACCTAGGGGACAGGCAGCCGTTTGCAGCCTCTTTTAGCCCTGGACCCGGACGGGTTGTGTCAGGACTGGGGCGGCTGCGGCGTGTCATTTCGCCGTTCAGATGTGACGTGTAGGGCTTGTGGGCGACATGTTAGAGGCTCCTTAAATGCTCATACCGTACTCCCGAGGTCCCCTGGGCGAGGTCGCCCTTCGGTGCGTGCACCCTCTTCGGATTCTATCCGTCCTTCGGTGCGAGCACCTCCTTCGGGATCTATCCCATAGTTCTGGGAGTTCCCTTGATGGACACCTTCTTCGGGACTCACACCCATAGTTCTGGGATTCCCTTGTTCAGGTGCTTCTTGTTCGGGGAAAACCTCTTCGGGGCAGTCAGTTTGGCCCCTCGATGGAGACGGTGTTGTCCTCGGAATTCCTGACGAGCTAACCAAAGTCTCGAGCTCATAGTGTTTGAGTTCGCACCTTCCGAGGTCAATGAAAAGATCCTCTCTTGGGTGACGTCAGACTCCTCGGCCAATATTCTGGCAGGGAGTTACTACCGAGGAGGCAATAGCCTTTGGCTATCATTAGTCTCCACATATGCTAGTCGTTATGTATTATTGCAACCCGCTCCACAATAATACTAGACCAGGGACATTTGAGAATATCATTATTCTAGGGTTACAATTATGTTTATTACGTTACGCAGAAACAAAACAATGAACATAATTGTTGGATTAATGCCTTAATAAAAATCATGACTCAATGTGGAAAAAATACAATCATCTCATGATTGGCTTTTTAGGCACAACACTAACAGTAAGTGCCCCCTAGCAAACAAAACAAGCTAGTAGAACACTGCAAAAACCCTGCCAAAAATTTCACTGTGAACTAACCTTAGCTAGAAAAGGAAACAATCAAGAGAGGAAAAGACGAACTTTAAAGCAAGAGAAAGTAAGGAAATGAGAAGTGATCTCGAGAGCAAAAGAAAGTTAGGAAATGAAAAGTCAGGAACTTTTGACTAAGAAAGGGGCATAAACATCCTAAAGAAGGCAAGTGAAGAGTCATAATTATGATGAAGCGTTAAATAGCAAACTACTCATTTGTGCCAACGGGACGCATTTGTATAAATGCAATGAATGATAAAGGGACAAGGGATGGCCGAAGGCATAAGGCCACAAGGTTTACCCAAGGTCCGTCCAAGGCTTGATACTTTTGCTATGTACAACAACCCCTGAATACCTATATTTAAGCCTAAATCCATTTGCTGTATGGCTCACCACCTGCCCCGATCCCGATGTCTTGAATAAGGACAAACACTGTTACAAAGCTACTCCCAAGGGCATGCAAAATGCTCACCAAGACCTGTGTCAAAACAGCTGGCTGTTGAGATAGTTGGGATGATGTAGACCCTTGTCTCCCAATCCAGCCGAACATGTGTATGGTATATTTGAGGTTTCACCCGTGGGAGACTGTATATCAGGTACTACTCCAAGTATGTTGAAGTACTCTATTCTAGTGTACTTACTGAATACTCTCAGATATATTACCCTCTTACTTGGGTGTTAGAGAATCCTCCCCGGAAAATACTCTAAGGATTCTCATCACCTGCTTTTCTAGTGTCTATCAAGGACAACAACTGATAGAAATAGCCACGCTCACAGATATCAATGCAGAGCTTAAATGGCGAGGCCCCCAATGACACCAAGTAGGGCCATCTATGGGATCATAGGTGCACCTCATTGTGGTGATGACTCAGGCGTTTAAGAGCAAGCCCCGTCACAAAACCCCACCTGAGCAGACTCCATCCCCAT
The DNA here is from genome assembly GCA_005392925.1 of Aquilaria sinensis. Classification (NCBI taxonomy): domain Eukaryota; kingdom Viridiplantae; phylum Streptophyta; class Magnoliopsida; order Malvales; family Thymelaeaceae; genus Aquilaria; species Aquilaria sinensis. Next base: position 505,333 of record SMDT01001121.1, on the reverse strand, counting down.
TGGACGAACAAATGGATGACCTTGTAAGCCGGCTCAAGGATGACCACCCACTGACATTGATAATGGGATTCCTGTGGGAATTCCAATGTACCATAGTTACCAAAACAGCCCAACATTTTGGACATAATGCCTCAAGGAGACCTTTTGGGAGGGATCCTTCGCCAGAGAAATCCTCAACATTGGCAAAAAAATTCACCTCCCACATTATAAGGCAATACACAAAGTGATTCTCACACTGAGAGCATTCCGTGCCATAGCATAAAGCACGTTCAAAAGGAGAAAGGCCCGGTCATTTATGAACAGAAATCTACCCACCAAACTTCCTTTTCCATGAAGGCATGGCGAAGGCCGATTATACCTCTTCCTAAAAAAGGTGCTGGAAAAAATGGATAACATGGAGGAATAAATCACAAGAAAGGCTTTTACCGACTTCAGGGTAGTCTAGTTATGGTGCCAAAATTGTGCATTTAAAACTCCCAGGATTAGTATGTTTTGTAGGCCATTAGAACAATACCTTTAGTGTGCATACCCAAGTGGCCCTCTTAGGCACTATGTAAAAGTATGCATGTTGGTCCAACCATTATACACATATTTATATTTTATGCACACCATGGTAGCAAGGAAGGAAAAAACTAGCACAAGTCTTAATCTTAGCTACCACACATTAGGAAATCTCATTAAGTGTAAGTGACCAACTACTGCACATAAAACTTCCTCCACAAAAATGTATTAATCTAGCCATATAACCCCATATTTTCTTTGCCTCATTATAAATTATAGTCTTTAAGAAAACCAAGAAATTCGGTTTTATATCAATAGGGCACCTATGGACCAAGTTATGGATTTTTTAAGTTGGTTACAAAATTATGACCAAATGAACAGTAACTTAGCCAAATTTGCAATGCCATATCTTTGGATATAGGGATCCACATTCAGAAATTCTAAATCAAAGTTCAATCTCTAGATGTGCTCTAGATGTGGACAAAATTTCATACCAAGATTCAATCTACACAGGGAGATATAGAACTTTGAGTGCATAGTCAAAATTCTGGTCACTTTATAACCATTTTGCCCATACAAAATTTCATAAGTGTGCAAACACTTCATTCACAAGGGGTAAGCCCTCCAAGGGGTAAGCCCTCCAAGGCTATCCCATACATGTCCAATATACATAGGAATTCCATGCTCTTGCATCTAACAACTTTATGTGTTACCACCTCAACAAATGGGAAAATTACAGTACAAAGGCATGATGGTTATAAACCATTATATAGTGTTCACCATAGTGAATGAAATCTGAGGGGTAAACTAAATAATCTACACCTCCTTCAAAGATTACAATGGTTACTTGGTGCTACAGGAATCCCTAGAAGATTGCTTGTTTTACAAGTAAACTATGGGTCTTATTGCAAGATTTCAAGACTTGGGTACTCAATTTTATAACTCTAAAAGAGAGATTTTGGAAGGATTTGAATATTATGGAAGCAATTTTTGGAGGCTAAATTACATAAAGGAAACAAAAGCTATGATCCAAGAACCTAGGACAACTAGGTGTACAATTGTTCCCAATAATAACTTAAGGATGGGATAACTTTTGACAAGAGTCAAAGATGGCCATTTCTAGGATTATCCCAGCCTTTTATTTCCAGGTTCTAAGGTAAAAAATGTGGGCTAAATATTAGCCAAAAAGTCCTTGCTTAAGGCATATTTATAGTGACCAAACTGAAGGTTAAGGTTAAACTAATTAAATCAAGTAAAATATCTTGATTTCTTGCCTTTCCTTGGCCATTTCGACCATAACCTGCCACAGCCTCCTTCCTTATCTCCTCCATAGGCTTCCATTGACACCACAGCTCAAGCTCTCAAGAAATCAAAAATGAAGGCAATCGTATGCACCAGGAACAAGAAAAACCCTAATTTTCGGGTTTGTTGTGTATCTCTTGAAGATTTCAGCTTTCACAGCTCAGGTAAGGGTTTTATCTTCATGTTTCATGGTTGTTTACTGTCTTAAGATGATGATCAAGCATCCATGAAGCTATGACCATGCTTGGAAGAGAGCAAAAAGCTCAAGGAACCAAGTATGGGTTAAGGGGGAGTGCATGAACAAGGTTCCAGCCTTACTGTTTTTCATGCACTAAGATGGCGGTGTTTACAGGGGTTTCTAGAGCCCAAGTTAGTACTAACTAAGACCAATTAACCTCCTAAGATCAAGCATTAGTTTGAGGAGGGCTGCCATAGAGATTACATATTGTTTATTTGATTGTTTATGGACTAACCCTAATGATGTATTGCTGCCAGCATTGCATTTGATTGTGTTCTATTTTGTTGTGCATTTGGATGGCTATATTTTTGTATATGTGCTTTGTTTTTGTGTTTTTATGTCTTTATATTTCAGGTATGTTTCTAGGAGTTCAAGTTTCTAATGATAAGCCCTTATTAAGTTTCATTCAAGAAACTTACCCTCTTTCTGTCTATTTCAGGTCCAGAAGAAAGATCACATTCAAACTGACCTTTATCATTTGCGTTTTGATCTGAAATTTTAGTTACATTAACTTACATGTGTCTAGTTATGATCTGAAAATTTTGGTGATTTTAGGAGCACATTTGGTATTTTTAGTGATGGTACTTATCGTGTTGTGCAGCAATTGTCCAGCATCATGTTTTTGGAGTCCATTGCATTTCATGCACTCCTGTAACCTAGGGTGTGTATCTAGTTGAGTTAAGACCCTTTTGTAGTGTATGTATGTATGTACATGTAATGTATGTAAAATGTGACAAGTATGTGAACATTTGAGTAATGTTGTGGCTATGTATGTGATGTGGTGCAAAGCTGCCTAAGTGTGAATGAAAGGCTACTTACTTGTAAATTCTGTTTTGGCCACATAAAGTTACTAGATGCAAGAGAATGTAATTCATTTATGTATTGGACATGTATGGGATAGCCTTGGAGGGCTTTATCTTTGTGAATGAAGTGTTTGAATGGTTTGGAAAAATTGTATGGGCAAAATGGTCCAAAAGTTACCAGAATTTCGACCCTGTACCTAAAGTTGAATATCTCGTTGTGTAGAATGAATCTTGGTATGAAATTTTGGCTACAACTAGAGGAGATCTAGAGGTATAACTGGGATTTTGAATTTTTGGATTTAGAGACTTGTAGCCAAACATATGATGTTGTAAAGTTGGCTAAGTTACTGTTTACGTGGTCAGAATTTTGTAACCAACTTAAAAAATCCATAACTTGGTCCATAGGTGGGCTATTGATGTAAAAAAAAATTTCTTGGTTTGATCTAAGTCTCTAGTTGATAATGGAGCAAAGAAAACATAGGGGGTACATGGCTACAATGGTACAGTTTATTAGAGGAAGTTTGGGTGCAGTGGCTGGAATTTTTGAACCTGGTAAGAATGCTTAATGTTTGGAAGCCAAAACTAAGACTTGTGCTAGTGTTTTTCTTCTTAGCTGCCATGGTGTGCATAAATGTGAATATGTGTATTATGGTTAGCTCAAGAGGGTCACTTGAGTATGTACACTAGGGGTATTGTTATGATGACCTACAGGACACACCAATCCTGGGAGATTAAATGCACAATTTTGGCACCATAATGGGATTACCCTAGAGTGGGTAAGAGAAGTTGGTATCAGAGCATGGTTTGTACCTGTACATAGCATAGAGTTGCATTGCATGCATCTACATACATGAACTCAGTTTGGTCAGCTGCTAGTGTAAAGTACCATTGAAATACCTATGATCTTTATATGTGCTCTATGATGAATCATCAATGCAAGAAGTGAACATGGTTGCCACGAGGAGAAGGGAACCACCTTGAAGGCCTCCTATTGATTTTGGGCAACAAAGAAATGGATAGAATAGAGGGAATCAAAGGCAACAGGGGGTACCAAACCCTGAAGTGCGTTAGGTTTGGTTAGAGCTTCAAAGGAACTTAGCTCTAATCAATGAAAACTTAATGAGGCTGATTCAAGCACAACAGCAAGGAGTCCAAGTAGCTCCAGCAGAACCAGTTCAGGATGCACAACAACAACCAGAATAGGGTACTAGAAACACATCTGAATATGTTCCTTTTGGAAGCTTGAAAGATATAAATGATGAGATCGTTAAGGAGGAAGATGAAGCCAGGAGAAATCCAAGAAGACGACAACTAAGGTCTGAGATTGGTCAGGTATCCAAGACCAATCCCTCAGTCTATGACCATTTCTCCACTCAGAATGAGATTGAGGAAGGCCATGAGAGAAGATCCAAGAGAAGGCAAAGAGATCATAAAGAGCATCACCATACAGAGGGCTCTCACAGATCTAGAAGACATAGATCAGAGGATCTAGAAGGCCTAGATGAAGTCAGACTTTTGGGGAGGTTCCAAGGCCTAAGACCTCCACAGTTTGATGGAAGAGCTAGGCCAGAGAGAGCTGAAGAGTGGTTAATCTTCATAGAAAAGATGTTTGAGAGGATGCCACTCAGCTCCACCAAGAAGGTGTCACTGGCTACTTACAACTTGGTAGGCAGTGCAGAGATGTGGTGGAGAAATACCAAAGATAAGTATGCTTTTCAGAAGAGCAGAAAGCCAGGAAGAGATATTGGGATGAGCTGGCCAGAGTTCACACAGCTGTTCCAGGAGCAGTACAACAGTGATGCCATCAAGGATATGAAGCAAGCTGAATTTGATGCTCTAAGGTAGGACAACCTTAGTGTCCTAGAGTATGAGCACAAATTGAATCAGCTGGTGAGGTATGCTCCTTAGTATCATGGACTGGAGGAGTTTAAGGCCAAAAGATTTGTTAGAGGCATAAAGTCAGACATTAGAAAGGCTGTTAGAACTTTTGGAGCAGTCACATGCTATGAAGCAGTTCAGAAAGCTTTATTAGTAGAGCAAGAGGAGTATGAGACCAAGTAATTTCCTAGTGGACTAGGGGAAAGTAGTCAGGCAAGAGGCAAGCAGAAGAAACCAGCACATGGCAAGAGGATTGCCAAGAATTCTCATGTCGGTGGTGCGGGCAAGGTTAAGGGGAAGTTCCCTGGCCTAAGGTGCCCTAAATGTAAGAAGTTTCATGGAAAGAAACCTTGCTATTTTGACACCCAAGCATGTCTAAGATGTGGATCCATGGATCATTGGATCAAAGACTGTCCACAGGCTCAAAGGAGGCCAGAAGACCAAGGTCTTATATGGCCTATTGAGGGAGGACCTAGAAGGGGAGCACCTAGGGAGGGACACAGAGGCCAGTTCCTCCAGTGCCTCGGCTGCCAGCGTAGAGAGCTGGCAAAGTCTTCCAAGTGGAGAGGCCAGAGACATCAGAGCAGGGAGGAACACTAAGAGGTAACATTTACCTTAATGGTATGCCTGTTAGTGTTCTGTTTGATATTGGTGCATCTGTGTCTATAATGGCTAGGAAATTGTTGATGCCATGAAATTGCCTACTGAGATCATGCCTAGGATATCCTTAGTGAAAACAGTAGGTAGTCAATGTCTTTTCACTAATGACCTAGCTAAGAATTGTGAGCTAGTAGTAGGAAAGACTAAGGTTATGACTAATCTGCTAGTGTTGGACATTCCTGAGTATGATTTAGTGCTAGGTATGAATTGGCTTGCTATGAATAACATAAGAATTGATTGTGCTAAGAGGGAAATCACATTGCCTGATGGTGAAGTGCATGCATTAGTAAATTCTAAGGAATTAGTATATAAGATGCATGGCATGGAGCTAGAGGTACTAGATGAGATACCTGTGATTTCTGAGCATGATTATTGTTATGCATTGAATCAATTGCACTGTGAAGAAGAAGTGGATAGAATACCTATAGTGAGGGACTTTCCACAAGTCTTTCCTAAAGACCTGCCAGGTATTCCTCCATAAGGGAGATTGAGTTTGAAATCAAGCTGCAACTAGAAGCTAGTCCAATATCCATACCTCCTTACAGAATGCCAATCACAGAGATGAATGAGCTCAATAAGCAACTTGATGAACTTCTTGAAAAAGGGTTCATAAAGCCATGTGTTTCACCATGGGGAGCTCCTGTTCGCTTCGTGAAAAAGAAGGATGGATCTTTGAGACTATGCATTGACTACAGGAAGCTCAATGCAGTGATTATCAAGAACAAGTATCCACTCCCTAGAATTGAGGATCTTTTTTATCAACTCAAGGGAGCGAAGATATTGTCCAAGATAGATTTGAGATTTGGATACTTTTAATTGAGAGTAAAGGTAGAGGACATTCCAAAGACTGCATTTAGGACCAGATATGGGCATTATGAGTACACAGCCATGCCATTTGGTTTGACTAATGGCCCAGTTGCTTTTATGAACCTGATGAGTAGGGTGTTCAGACCACATCTGGACAAATTTGTGGTTGTGTTCATTGATGAGATCCTAGTGTATTCTAAAGATGAAAATGAACATGAAGATCATCTGAATATTGTCCTAAAGACTCTATTGGAACATCACCTTTATGCCAAGTTATCAAAGTGTGAATTCTGGATAAGGGAAGTGTCTTTCCTAAGACACATCATAGATGCACAAGGCCTTAAAGCAGACCCTGAAAAGGTCAAGGTAGTGCAAGAGTGGGAAAGACCAAAGACTGTTAAGGAAATCAGAAGTTTCCTAGGATTAGCTGGATACTATAGGAGATTTGTATCAGGCTTTTCCATGATTGCCTCAGTTCTTACTCATCTGACCAAGAAAGGTCAAAGATTTGAGTGGACTGAAAAGTGTGAATAGAGTTTCCAGGAGCTCAAGCAGAGGTTGATTGAAGCTCTAGTGTTGATTCTTCTTGATCCAAGTAAGCCCTACATCATATATACAGATGCATTTAGATCTGGGTTAGGTTGTGTGCTTATGCAAGATAGAAAAGTCATTGCTTATAGGTCAAGGCAGTTAAGACCCCATGAGCAAAACTATCCTACCCATGACCTAGAACTGGGAGCAGTGATTTTTGCTCTGAAGCAATGGAGACATTACTTGATGGGTAGTTCCTTTGTGATCCACACTGACCATAAGAGCCTAAAGTACTTGTTCACTCAGAAAGAATTGAACATGAGGCAAAGGAGATGGTTGGAGTACATCAAGGACTATGACTGCGGTATAAAGTACACAGAGGGCAAAGGCAATCTAGTAGCAGATGCCTTGAGCAGAAAGTACACAGGACTTTTGAAAGGAGGATCCATAACGAGTCATGATGAGTAGAATAGTCTGTTATGCCTATGGCATAAATGGTATAAGTGGAAGGAAGCCCAAATTTACACATTGACAATTCAATCTAGATGGATTGAAGAAGCAAAAAAGGCACAGGAGATAGATCTTTATCTGAGAAAGATTTCAGAAGAGGAAAAAGGTTTCTTGTATCAATCCTTTGCCTACAAGCAAGGATTATTGTACTTCAAGAACCGAATCTTTGTGCCTAAAAGACCAAAGCTTAGGGATGAAATACTCAAAGAAGCTCACACAAGCAAGTTGAACATACATCCAGGAAGTGATAAAATGTATAAAGACTTGAAGACTCACTTTTGGTGGCCAAACATGAGGAGAGACATAGTTACTTATGTCTCCAAATGTGCCACTTGCCAAAGGGTAAAGGTAGAGCACCAGAAGCCAGCTGGTACCCTACAGACTCCACCTATACTAGTGAGGAAGTGGGGTAACATAACCATGGACTTTTTGACTGGGTTACCTACGACCAGATTAAGGCATGATACAATCTGGGTCATTATGGATAGGCTAACCAAATGTGCCCACTTCTTACCTATGAAACTCACAAACTCCTTGGAGAAGTTAGCTCAGAAGTATGTCCAGGAGATAATGAGACTACATGGAGTGCCAGAGTCCATTGTATCTGATAGAGATCCAAGATTTATAGCTCGGTTTTGGAGTGCTTTTCATAAAACACTAGGAACCAAAATCCATCTGAGTATTACTTATCATCCTCAAATAGATGGGCAATCTGAAAGGGTGATACAGATACTGGAAGACATGCTCAGGAGTTATGTGTTGGATTTCAGAGGTGAATGGGACCAACACTTGCCATTGGTGGAATTCTCATATAACAATAGTGTGTTGCCATTGGTGGAATTCTCATATAACAATAGTTACCAAAGTGCCATTGGCATGACACCTTATGAAGCATTATATGGAAGAAGGTGCATGACACTCCACTGTTGGGTGGAAACCTCAGATAGGCTAGAGTTGGGTCCCGAAATCATTGAGGAAACTACTGCCAAGATCAAGAAGATTCAAGAGAGATTAAAGGCAGCCAATAAAAGGACCACATCCTATGTGAATAAAAGAAGAAGAGACTTGGAGTTTGAGGTTGGTGACAATGTTTGGTTGAAAGTTGCACCAACCAAAGGCACTGTCAGATTTGGCAGAAGAACCAAGTTAGGTCCAAGATATATAGGTCCTTATGAGATCTTGGACAGAGTTGGCAAGGTAGCATATAAGTTAGCTCTACCACCTAGCATGTCAAGTGTTCATAATGTTTTTCGCATCAGTATGCTTAGGAAGTGTCTATTGGACACAAAGCATGCTATAGTAGTGAAAGACATACAGTTGGAATCTAACTTGACATATGAAGAGAAACCTATAGCTATCTTAGCCAAGGATACCAGAAGGTTAAAAAACAAACTGATTCCCATGGTTAAAGTACAATGGTCAAACCATTCTGAAAGAGAGGCAACCTGGGAAACTGAGAAAGAAATTCTAAAAGGGTATCCGATAAGTACCCAAAGCTAAGGGCAATTTTGGAGGACCAAAATTTTTAAGGGGGCAAGAAATGTTACCACCTCAACAAATGGGAAAATTACAGTATAAAGGCATAATGATTATAAACCATTATATAGTGTAATTTTCACCATAGTGAATGAAATGTAAGGGGTGAACTGAATAATCTACACCTCCTTAAAAATTACAGTGGTTACTGGGTGCTAAAGGAAACCTTAAAAGATTGCTTGTTTTACAAGTAATCTATGGGTCTTATTGCAAGATTTCAAGACTTGGGTACTCAACTGTACAACTTTAATAGAGAGATTTTGGAAGGGTTTGAACGCTATGAAAGCAATTTTTGGAGGCTGAATTACATAAAGGAAACAAAAGCTATGATTCAAGAACCTAGGACAACTAGGTGTACAATTGTTCCAAAAAATAACTTAAGGATGGGATAACTTTTGACAAGAGTCAAAGATGGCCATTTCTAGGATTATCCCAGCCTTTTATTTCCAGGTTCTAAGGTAAAAAATGTGGGCTAAAGATTAGCCAAAAAGTCTTTGCTTAAGGCATACTTATAGTGACCTAAGTGAAGGTTAAAGTTAAACTAATTAAATCAAGTAAAATTTCTTGATTTGTTGCCTTTCCTTGGCCATTTCAGCCATGACCAGCCACAGACTCCTTCCTTAGCTCGTCCATAGGCTTCCATTGACACCACAGCTTAAACTTTCAAGAAATAAAAAATGAAGGCAATCGGATGCACCAGGAGCAAGAAAAACACTAATTTTCTGGTTTATTGTGTATCTCTTGAAGATTTCAGCTTTCACAACTTAGGTAAGGGTTTTATCTTCATGTTTCATGGTTGTTTACTGTCTCAAGATGATGATCAAGCATCCATGAAGCTATGACCATGCTTGGAAGAAAGCAAAAAGCTCAAGGAACCAAGTATGGGTTAAGGGGGAGTGCATGAACAAGGTTCCAGCTTTATTGTTTTTCATGTACTAAGATGGCAGTGTTTACAGGGGTTTCTAGAGCCCAAGTTAGTATTAACTAAGACCAATTAACCTCCTAAGACCAAGCATTAGCTTGAGGAGGGCTGCCATAGTGATTACATATTATTTATTTGATTGTTGATGGACTAACCCTAATGATGTATTGCTGCAAGCATTGCATTTGATTGTGTTCTGTTTTTTTGTGCATTTGGATGGCTATATTTTTGTATATGTGCTTTGCTTTTGTGTTTTATGTCTTTGGATTTTAGGTATGTTTCTGGGAGTTCAAGTTTCTAATGATAAGCCCTTATTAGGTTTCATTCAAGAAACTTACCCCCTTTCTGTCCATTTCAGGTCCAAAAGAAAGATCACATTCAAACTGACCTTTATCATTTGAGTTTTGATCTGAAATTTTAGGTACATGAACTTCCATGTTTCTAGCTATGATCTGAAAATTTTGGTGATTTTAGGAGCACATTTGGTATTTTTAGTGATGGTACTTATCGTGTTGTGCAGCAGCTGTCCAGCATCATGTTTCTGGAGTCCATTGCATTTCATGCACTCCTGTAACCTAGGGTGTGTATCTAGCTAAGTTAAGACCCTTTTGTAGTGCATGTATGCATGTACATGTAATGTATGTAAAATGTGACAAGTATGTGAACATTTGAGTAATGTTGTGGCTATGTATGTGATGTGGTGGAAAGCTGCCTAAGTGTGAATGATAGGTTGGTTACTTGTAAATTCTGTTTTGGCCACATAAAGTTACTAGATGCAAGAGAATGTAATTCATTTATGTATTGGACATGTATGGGATAGCCTTGGAGGACTTTATCTTTGTGAATGAAGTGTTTGAATGGTTTGGAAAAATTGTATGGGCAAAATGGTCCAAAAGTTGCCAGAATTTCGACCTTGTACATAAAGTTGAATATCTCCCTGTGTAGAATGAATCTTGGTATGTAATTTTGGCTACAACTAGAGGAGATCTATAGGTTTAACTGGGATTTGGAATTTCGGGATTTAGAGACTTGTAGCCAAAGATATGATGTTGCAAATTTGGTTAAGTTACTGTTCATTTGGTCATAATTTTGTAACCAACTTAAAAAATCCATAACTTGGTCCATAGGTGGGCTATTGATGTAAAAAAAAATTCCTTGGTTTGCTTTCAGTCTCTACTTGATAATAGAGCAAAGAAAATAAGGGGGTACATGGCTACAATGATACAGTTTATTAGAGGAAGTTGGGTGCAGTGGCTGGAATTTTTGAACCTGGTAAGAATGCTTAATGTTTGGAAGCCAAAACTAAGACTTGTGCTAGTGTTTTTCTTCTTAGCTGCCATGGTGTGCATAAATGTGAATATGTGTGTTATGGTTAGACCAATATGTATGTAGGGTCACTTGAGTATGTACACTAGGGGTGTTGTTCTGATGACCTACAGGACACACCAATCCTGGGAGTTTAAATGCACAGTTTTGGCACCATAATGGGATTACCCTGGAGTGGGTAACAATGTATGTTATATATGTTAGCTAAGTAACGATGTTGTGTAATTGGTAGGAATTAATCTAGAATATGAGTTTTTAGGAACTGAAGGAGCTAGATTCAATTGTTAATGACTTAATTGAACAAACTAAAGAAGTTTTGGCTAAAACTATGAAAAGAATAACCAAATTTACAAATTGTAGGACTTAATTGTAGAATTGGTGAGAAGTCAATCATATAAGGCTTAACAAAACCAGTTGTAACAAATGAAATCCTTTGGGACGAAAGTGACAGAGGATGAGAAGTGGAATGATAAAAATAGGGTTGGAACCGCATTATTGCCTTCCACCTCTAGACAGCTTGGGCTTGACTAGCTTTTGGATTATGCATGTTTTTTGTGAGCAAAATGTAGTAGAGCTTGTTAGAGAGGGATTGTAGGGAGGGAGACACTAGAAAACCTCAGATTTGGCTCAAATTTATGCATGCAAAGCAAGTTTTTTTTCGGTTAAGCAATGATTAAGCAAGAGGAAGCTTCGAGGGTTTTGATTACACATTCTAGAGGAAAAAGGGTGCAGACACAGGAAAGTTCTTTGTACAATTATGGTTAATCTTATGTGTTGAGAATCACTAAACCTCAATGCATGTAATAAAGCAACATAAGAGGCAAAAGGATCCTAGATAGGAAGTGATCTTGGTTCTTGGTCGGTCGTCGAAACCGCAAAAAATAATTCTGGTATCCCTAACAAGCCAAAATAAATAAATTTATAGTCTAGCAGTGAAAACCAGGTTGAATCCCAAAGGAGATTTTTTTACTGAAAGCTTCCTATCAGAAAACTGAAATAAAAGATTGAGGGGGTTTCTTCAATTAAAAGCTGAAATTAATTAACTGTAGAATCAAAACGGAATTAACCAATACTAAAAACGCTCGGTTCAGGGTTGGTTATCCATTCCAATCACGTAGTTGATCATCGAAAGAAAATATTTTTTCAATTCAAGCAAATAAACAGGACTCTCTTTAAAGCTAAAAAGAATCCTAAGAATTCAGCAGTAAAATTAACCATAAAAAGCTTCAGATTAATTTCTTAATTTTAAGTAACCAGATATTGAAAAGCAATATCTAATTATCTCAAAATCAGCATTAAGATCAATGAACCAAAAAGTTTATTCCAGGCAACAACCCAAAAGCTTGAACAATTTAACCTGTCTTACTTCTTCGTATGAACTAACCAGAAATAAAAGCAATCTCCAATCAATTCACTTGCTTCTAATTGAATTCTTTACCTAAGCGGTTGAAGGAAAATCAAGCAGATTTGCAATTGCAGAACCAATTCAACAAGCGAGAACAGGAAAATTAATTGCAATAAATCTGAACAACAAAGAAGTAAATACTTGAAATTAAAGAAAGTTTAAGTAAGAAAAATCAATGCTCACAACCAGTGTTGGTGATAGAAATCATCCCTAAAACTGAACCAGAAAATTACTTAGCCATGATCAGAAGAGAAACAAAGAACAATTGAGAAAAACACTAAAAAGCGAAGAAAAAAAGATCCGCCCGAGGGTCCGGCGGCAGCGCTTTTAAACCAAAAGAAAACTAAAACCTATGGCTAAACTCATAAAAACTCCCTAAACTTTTTATATTGTTACAAAAGTACCCCAAACAAATAAAAAGATTTAAAATAACTATAAGGTTTCAAAGTTGTCAGCCAAGCAATACTCCAGGACATCAGTAGCAACTTCAAGCTGATATGAGACCTTGATTCAGCCATTATTTCTCAAAACTCAAAGCATAAAATTTGTAGATCTCTTTCTTATCTTCGAAACGACACCTGAATCACATAAAACGGACATCTACAGCCAATGATATGCCCAAAATACTACAGCTGCTTTTGAACCGGCGGTGACTCGTAAATCGCAACTTTGAAGCCGAATTTGACCCTCTTAACTTGCAAATTGGGTTTCATGGTCTGAATATGATTTGTAGCGCTAGATGTTAGCTTTCCAGTGAATCAATAATCACTTCATTCCGATCTCTATAGCTCAAGATATGATTTTTCTACTGGAACATCACCAATCTGTCAACATCCTGAAAGAGCACAACCAAATTAAAACTTGTTAAATGGCAAATCAAATCCATTTTCAATCAATTGAGTCATGATATGCTCTAAGCTACAAAACATACTCAAATATATATTTAAGGTTCAAAACATATTAAAACATACTAAATATGAGAGAAATAAATATAATAAATATAAGCTTATCAAATTCCCTCACACTTAGCTTTTGCCCGTCCCGGGCAAAACTCAAAATAGAAACATACTTTTAAGCTAAAATAAGTAAGATAATTTCATATCTAAGGGTCTTGAAAAACTTAGCAAGAGGAATTAAGTACGCAATCTAATCGATAATAGTAACTCAAAACTAAATAAGTTCTTGAAAACAATTTCTTCTCAAGCTAGCAACAATCACCGTTGAAAATCTGAGAAAAACATCAAACTTTTGCACTAAGTAAAAAGAACAAACCATGTAGTTAAGAACTTAAAAAGCACAACCGATCTTACTATAAATCCATGGAAAATAAGAAATCAGTTGAGAATTTACTTTTTTTTTTATTTCACTTGATTTGACTTGATTTTTTCACTTTTTTTGTCTTGTTTTGTCTTTTTCTTGTGTTCCGCCATTTAGTGAGTGTATAATAGGGGCTCTATTATACCCAAGCTACTAACTCGACATAACTCCAAAGTGGTCTTTGACCATACTTATATTCCTAGTACCTTTTCGAGCAGTGATCGACTCTTGCCTTAAGAGAAGACCTCAACCTACTTCAATACTTAGAACAACGGAGTAGCAAATTTTCCTTTTTTTTTTTTGGTAGAATGCAACAAGTCAAACAATTTTTATTTTTATTTATTTATTTTTTCTCAAGTGATTCAAATCATCCATCAACCTAACAAACCGCATATTCAACTTAATAAGCTCATATCTCATAAGGTTTAAATCAATGTACTAAGTACACAAATTTGATGAAAAAATCAGTTTCTTAAGATAACCATAAACTAGCTTGATAAAAAATTACAAAAACAATTTAAAAATAAAATTTGAGAGTTGAATAAAGACTAATAAATTACTAACTCAACACTCAAGCTAAGCATTTAAGAACAAAAAAGGTGAAATCATCTAACAATTCAGATCGATACTCAAAAGTATGAATAAAAAAATTTTAGTTCAAAATTTTGACAACAGAAAATTATGGCTCAAGCTACCCACTCCCCCACACTTAAATCAAACATTGTCCTCAATGTTTACAATAAAAGCACAGATAGGGAAAAGAAAAGGTACCGCCCTGAAAGGTGATTTCACAATGATCTATTGCCCAGAATTTGACTTCAGCTTGCTGCCCCATATGGTTCAGTTCACCTCCAGCTTGAAAGAGATATTGCCTGACCAAGAAAATTAGTTGTGAGTATAAATAAATCTAAAAAATAAAAGCTGGAAAATAAAAATAAAAATAAAAGAAAAAAAAATCCTAATTGTTCGTGGCACAAAACCACGCTTGGGTTGCCTCCCAAAAGTGCATTTCTTTATTGTCTTTGGCTAGACAGTTTCTTCCTGCATCAACCAGGATGCTTTGAGAATCCCTTATGAAAAGACTTCAACTTATGCATCTCAGTGTTGAACACTTTATCCGTTTTCAAACTTTTAAGCTCAACTGCACTATGAGTAGAAATATCAATAATAACAAATGGTCCAATCCAATTCAGCTCAGACTTACCAGATAACTCTTTCCATCTTTTTCTGTGTTTGCAAAACACCTTTTGTCCAACCACAAATGACATCTCATGTTCTTGGTGCAACTTGACATTTTTTTCCTTACCTTTTTGTGCAAACCTTACTTGGTTTTGAACCTTTGTTCCTAATTCATTATGCACCAAAGTATCAATTTTTCCAACAAAAGAAACAGAATTATCCTTATCAGTTTCTTTTAATGTGTCAAAAATATTAAACTATGCAATTTTTCCATCAAATTCCATTGTGAGAGTGCCAGTATCCACATCAATCTTGGTCTTGAATGTCTTTAAAAATGGTCTTCCTAACAAAATAGGAGCAGTTAGGTCATCATTCTCCATATCAAGCATATAAAAATCAGCAGGAAAAATTAAATCATTTACTTGCACAAGAACATTCTCAACCATGCCCCTAGGATAGGCATTGGATTTATCAGCTAATTGCATCACAACACTAGTTTCATTCAAAGGTCCAAGTTTCAAATAAGCATATATTGAATATGGCATGATATTCATTGAGGCTCCCAAATCTAACATAGCTTTTTTCACATTAAAATTGCCTATTACACATGGTATAGTAAATATACCAGGGTCCTTACACTTCTCAGGCAACTTTCTTTGGATTATTGCTGACACATTCTCCCCAACTTTGATTGTCTCATCAACTTTCAGCTTCTTTTTATTGGTGCACAACTCCTTCAGAAACTTGGCATACCGTGGCACCTGCTTAATTGCATCCAGCAAGGGTATGTTGATTTCGACCTTCCTAAGAGTTTCAAGAATTTCCTGCTCGATCTCCTCTTTCTTTGATTTAGCCAACCTGCCAGGAAAAGGTGGTGGAATCAAAATTTTTGATTTTGGAAAAATTGGCTTGTTACTTATCTCTTCAGTTGGTGCATCAGAAGTTGCTGGTTTTAAGCCATCTTTTTCCTTGCCATCTTTTAGCTTCAATTTTATTCAACGACGCTGCAAGCTGTGAAATTTAATTCGCCAAGTCTTTGATGCTAGCCCTTATTTCCTACTGAAACATTTGAGTGTTAGTGGCTAACGCCTTTACAATATCTTCTAAAGCCATACCTGAGCTAGGTGCTTGGTTATGTGGTGGAGGTGCTGGTTTGTTGTAACTGGCAGATGGGTACTGTTGTTGATTACTTGGCTACCCATATCTCAAATTCGGGTGGTCTCTCCGACCAGAGTTGTATTGATTGGCATAGGGATCATACATTCTTGGTTGGTTAACAAACCCACTTACCGCATTCACTTGAGGTATTGTATCCTCTTGCAATTGTGGGGACGAGTCGGTAAGGTGTCTTTGAACAAAGCAAATGCCACAAACTCTAGAATTTTGAACCTGTCCCAAAGCCACTTGTCTAACAAGAGAGGTTAGTTCAAAAAGTTGAGCTTCAAGACTAGATGTTCCTACCTTATTTACCTTCTTCGGCGCATGGTCTACCTGTGTCCCAAATTGTTGCGAGTTGGCTGCCATTTTAGAAATCAAGTCTTTTGCTTCTTCGGGCATTTTTTCTACAAGTACTCCTCTACTTGCAGCATTTAACATACATCAATCCATGAACAGTAGCCCTTTGTAGAAGTACTGTAACAACAGTTGATCAAAAATTTGGTGATGTGGACATCTCGCACATAGCTGGTTGAACTTCTCCCAATACTCATATAGGCTTTCTCCGCTGTACAGACGAATCCAGTTGATTTTATTCCGAATTGTCCCAGCCCTTGATGCTGGAAAGAACTTCTCCAGAAATTTTCTTTTCAGGTCATTCCAGGTTCTGATAGAACCGGAGGGAAGATAGTACAGCCAATCCTTCGCCTTGTTCGCCAACGAAAATGGAAAAGCTCTCAGCGTAATCTGTTCTTCTGTAACCCCTTGTGGTTTCATGGTTGAGCAGACAACATGAAATTCCTTCAAGTGTTTGTGGGGGTCCTCACCTGCAAGACCACGAAAAGTAGGTAATAAGTGAATTAATCCAGATTTTAATTCAAATGCAACCTCAATATCTGGAAAATTGATGCACAGGGGTTGCTGGACAACATCAGGAGTTGCCAACTCCCTTAGTGTTTTTTGGGCTGCCATCTTTACAATAACAACTAGTTCTTCTTCACTTTCTAAGTTGCTATCCACAGAAGTCGAAGTTGAAAAATTGACTGTTTGTCTTTTCGCTTTCCTGTTTGCTTTTGTTGTCTTCTCAATCTCTAGATCAAACACCGATTCACCTGTACGAGAAGATCTGGGCATAAGTCAGTTAACTGAGAAAGAAAGAAAATAAAGAAAATAAAGAAAATAAATAAATAAATGAAAAAGCAAAATTTAACAGAAAAAAAATCTCCCCGGCAATGGCGCCAAATTTTTAGTCGGTCGTCGAAACCGCCAAAAATAATTTTGGTATCCCTAACAACTCAAAATAAATAAATTTATAGTCTAGTAGTGAAAACCAGGTCGAATCCCAAATGAGATTTTTTTACTGAAAGCTTCCTGTCAGAAAATTGAAATAAAAAATTTGGGGGGGGGGGTTTTCAATTAAAAGCTGAAATTAATTAACTGTAGAATCAAAATAGAATTAACCAATACTAAAAACGTTCAGTTCAGGATTGATTATCCATTCCAATCATGTAGTTGATTATCGAAAGAAAATATTTCTTCAATTCAAACAAATAAACAGGACTCTCTTTTAAAGCTAAAAAGAACCCTAAGAATTCAGTAGTAAAATTAACCAGAAAAAGCTTCAGATTAATTTCTTAATTTTGAGTAACCAGATATTGAAAAGCAATTTCTAATTATCTTAAAATCAGCATTAAGATCAATGAACCAAAAAGTTTATTCCAGGTAACAATCCAAAAGCTTGAACAATTTAACCTGTCTTACTTCTTCGTATGAACTAATCAGAAATAAAAGCAATCTCCAATCAATTCACTTGCTTCTAATTGAATTCTTTACCTAAGCGGTTGAAGGAAAATCAAGTAGATTTGTAATTGCAGAACCAATTCAACAAGCGAGAACAGGAAAATTAATTGCAATAAAGTTGAACAACAAAGAAGTGAATACTTGAAATTAATGAAAGTTTAAGTAAGAAAAATCAATCCTCACAACCAGTGTTGGCGATTGAAATCGTCCCTAAAATTGAATCAGAAAATTACTTACCATGATCAGAAGAGAAACAATGAACAATTGAAAAAAACACTAAAAAGAGAAAAAAAAAAAAAAGATCGGCCCGAGGGTTCGGAGGCAGTGCTTTTAAACCAAAAGAAAACTAAAACCTATGGCTAACTTCGTAAAAACTCCCTCAACTTTCTATATTGTTACAAAAGTACCCCAAACAAATAAAAAGATTCAAAATAACTATAAGGTTTCAAAGTTGTCAGCCAAGCAATACTCCAGGACATCAGTAGCAACTTCAAGCTGATATTCGACCTTGATACAGCCATTATGTCTCAAAACTCAAAGCATACAAGTTGTAGATCTCTTTCTTATCTTCAAAACGACACCTGAATCACATAAAACGGACATGTACAGCCAAAGATATGCCCAAAATACTACAGCTACGTTTGAACCGGCGGTGACTCGTAAATCGCAACTTTGAAGCTGAATTTGACCCTCTTAACGTGCAAACTGGGTTTCATGGTCTGAATATGATTTGTAGCTCCAGATGTTAGCGGTCCAATGAATCAATAAGCACTTCATTCTGATCTCTGTAGCGCAAGATATGATTTTTCTACTGGAACATCACCAACATGTCAACATCCTGAAAGAGCACAACCTAATTAAAACTTGTTAAATGGCAAATCAAATCCATTTTCAATCAATTGAGTCTAGATATGCTCTAAGCTACAAAACATACTCAAATATATATTTAAGGTTTAAAACATATTAAAACATACTAAATATGAGAGAAATAAATATAATAAATATAAGCTTATCAGTTCTTTGCTGGGGATTCTTTATAGACTAAAAGCATGTTTCGTTATGTTTAAATGTTAATAGCATATTGAGCCCATGTTGAGGTTAGGTATTTTTAGACCCCATAGTATGTCCTTATTACCTAGGACCACATGTTAAGCTTAGGTTATATGGTTATTGGTCCATTACTTGAGCATGTGTCATGTGGCTGATTATTTGTTTATGTATTATTGCTTGCGGTTGAAATTTGCATTAATGTATACTTTACTAGTTCGGTGAGCTTACCTTTACATGTTTACTTCGTCACAGATCCATGATTAGCTTAAACCAAGGTAGGTGTTGGAGCTTTTGTTACTATTTTTTAGGTAAAACTAGTACAACAAGTAGGAGTTTGTAATGTTAGTTTAGTGTCTTGTTAATAGCTCATGGCAGAAAGGTCACTAACTTGTTGCTTGCCTGATGTAGAGTTATTATGGTAGAAGGAACCAAGACTGAGTAGTAGCTGGTCAGCTTAATGTGCTAGGGATTTATAGGAAGAAGGAACCCTTCCCTATGATATGTTATAAACTAGTTCTAGTCATGGCTCTTAGTGCACATGATCCTGTAATGACTTTGAACAGCAAAATTTGTAGTTTTGAAGTGTATGTGTGTGGATTTATTAAACCAACTTCTGCCTTTATGGATTTTGAGCCCTTGGGTATATTTTACTTTTTTGCATTAGTGAATGCAAAGATGATGAAGTATTAACAGTGTAACACATGTTTTTACCTTGTTTTCTTTTTTGCAAAAATGCATTTCTTTGACTATGGTTTAACTTTTAAGAATAAGCAATGATTTGACCTAAGTACTATCTACATATGTTTTATTAAGTAAACTAAACTTGATGGTTATGCTTTCTACAATGTAGCATGAGTAGCATGAGTAACATGAGTAGTATTACTCTATCTTACTAAACAAGGTTTTTAATTTACTTACTTTTTGCACATGGTGTAGTTTTTTTTACTTTAGCTTTGACTTATGGGAATTTAAGGCTTATAATTTTGGACCCATTTCCAATTGTTTCAAATTGATGTTTAAAATTTGTTTGAATTTTCTTCAAGTGAATAGAGTTTTGGTGGTGTAGCTTGGCCTTGCCTAGTGATACACAAGCATAAGCCTGGCCATGTTGTTTGTTATCTTCTTAAGGTATGCATAACTAGCTTCTTTAGTAAGAAAATGTGCAGACTAGAAAGAGCAGGGTAAAGGAAGTTGGTATTAGAGTCGGTTTCCAAAACTAAGGGTTAAAAGATGATTAAAACCATAGTAGCATGGTAGTAGAACTAATTAGGTGGATGCATAGGTAGTATAGATATGGTTTACTTTATTATGTTTTCTATTTTTGATTGCTTTGTAGAATAGTTTTGGCAAAGCCAAGGAGAAGAAGGCAGCAGGAAGATATGGATCCTGAGGCTTTTAGAAGGCCATTATCTATTAGACAAGTGTAGAATGCTAGACAGTAGCATGGTGCACAAGGGATCATGTAGTAAAATGCAAACCTACAAGGATTGGGAAAAAACCAAATGTAGAATGGGCCCTTATGTTCTAGGGCTTAACTACAGTGTTGGCTCAAATCAATGAAGGCATTACGAGGCTAGTTCAAGCACAACAACCAACTCAACCTGTTGCCCTTGAACTAGTTGGACTGTAGGGGCAAAAATAAAACTCCTAGATGGAATAAGTAGGGATAGTAGGGTTAGGCCTCCTGGGTTCAAGATGAGATTCATGAAAAGGGTGAGACTAAGTGGTAAGGCCACCTAGAGTTGTTGAAGTAGATATATATCAACCCAAAGGAGCTTAGGAGCAAGTTATAGAAAAAGATAAAGAAGTTAAAAGAAGACCTAGGCATGAAGGGATGTTAAGACTAAAATTCATCAACACCCTCAAGTAAAGAGGTTTATAATTGGCCAAGGGTCAGACAAGACCAAAAGTATAGAAGTGGCAGTAATCAAAAGAGACATACATAAAGGTTAAAAGAAAAGAGGGACCATAAAGGAATTATGGAGGAAGTTGAAGATAACATAAGGCTCTTGGAAAAGTTCTGAGGTTAGGGTCACTTGTCTTTGATGGATGTTGTGAGCCTAGAAGGGCATAATACTAGTTAAGCTAGTTAGACAATAAGTATGAAAGAACACAGTGTAGCTATACACAAAATGTGTAACTGGCTACTTATAATTTGGTTGATAGGGCTGAATTATGGTGGAAAGCTACTAAAAGAAAACTTAAGGATCAACACGCCAGAAGGGCTAGACATGGAAGAGAATGAGATGGTTTGAGTTTATGGAGTTGTTTCCAAACTAGTACATCAATAAGGATGTGAGCGCAAGAAGCAACTGGAATTTGATCATCTTGTTTAAGGGAACCTATCTATTTTGGAATATGAATGAAAATTCAACACACTAGTGAGGTATGGTCCACAAACAAAAAGGGTTGAAGTGATGGAGGCTAAAAGGTTTCTGAGAATGTTAAAGTCAAGTATCAAACAATTTACTAGACCCTTCATAGTGAAGAGCAATTACTAAGTGGTTTGAAGGGCTTTAGTTATTGAGCAAAATCAAGTGGAGGAAAAGGCAAGATATGACGGACCTAGGAAGACTAGTGCTATGAAAGAAAAAAAAAAGGAAAAGAAAATAATGCAATGCAATCTTCATATTAGAAGTTTACAAGAAATGGGGAAATCCCTAGCGTTAGGGTATTTTTGGCCCTAATTGTGAGAAATGTCAAAAGTACCATGGATTCAAACCATGTTATTGGCACATTAACACCTGTCTAAAGTCTGGATGCAAGCAATATTGGGCTAGAGAGTACCTTAAAAGAAAAATAATAAGAATAGAGAACCCCCAACAAACTAAGGTCCTATAGCTCAACAACAGCAATAGCAAGTAGGAAGTCCAACTAGGTAGCCGCCAATGTAACCAAGAAAAGTTCTCAATGTGGAGTAAGCACCTAAAAAGCAATAAGAGGCATTGAGTGGTACACTTTTACCTAATGCAAAGGCAATTTTAGTACTTTTTTATATTAGTGCTTCTATTTCAATTATGGCTAGTAGTGTAGTCAAACAAAATCAATTGCATGTTGTTTCATTACATGTTACAGTAGTTATAATGACTAATAAAAAACAATTTATGTTTACAAATTCTATGGTTAAAGGTTATAGGTTATAGTCAAGAGAATAAAAAATTAGGAACTAATTTGTTAGTTATGGATGTTAGTAAGTATGACATCATACTAGGTATAGACTGGTTAGCTAAACACCATATTCCTATTGACTTTTCATATAGGGAACTGATTATTTCTGATTTTCAGAGGATTATACAAAGGAATTCATGAACTTGTTTATAAATTGTACATAGTATAAATGCCATGATTGTGGAAAGAATTCTTATAATTGATGAAGAGGAGTATGTCTTGAATAATGAAATAGTAGAAGAAGAATTGAGGAAGTTACCATTTGTTACCACTTCACAAAAATGGTAGAATTACAAAGTATGGCATAATCGTAAAAAACCATTATATTGTGTAATTCTCATCATAGTGATTGAAGTGTGAGGGGTAAAGGGCATGATCAACACCTCTTTAAAAGTGTTCTAAGTTGGTAACTTGGCCCCTAAGAAAAGCCTTAAGGATTGGTTGTTTATCAAGCAACCTATGGGCTTTTTTGTAAGGTTTTAGAAATTTGGGTACTCAATTGTAAAATTCTCAAGAAAGAAGGATATGAATTGTATGAAAGTGCTATTGGGGAATCAAATTGCTTATGAAAGACAATTGTGGACAAATAAAAGCATAAAGGGCTTTAGAGACTTAAGTGTCCTAGTGTAAGCCTTTGGTTGTTTATGCTTATGACTTAAGTAAAATGGAAGCATTTTGGAGTTATCCCACTCAAGAAAAGACAGCCAAAGCAAGATAAGGATGTTAAAATGTGAGTCAAGAGATTAAGACTAAGAAACCATAGTCTTGTGGCAAGGAAAATGACATAAAGCGTGGTTAAGGCTAGTTAAGTGTGTTTTGTGCACTAAAGTCTTTATAAGTGGTTATATTTGTCTTTATCTCTCACATTTGGTCTCTTCCAGCAGCAAAAATGCAGGCCCTCCACCTCAACACTTCCTCCATAGCCATCATAGCTCCAAGCTTGCAATTAGTTGTAATTGAAAGCAAGAAAGGTCAATTGGAAGCGATTTGGTGCTAAGACTTGAGTGTAGCTAGGATCAAGCTCCAATTTTGGCATACACTCAAGGTAAGGAGTTCTCTTGCTCTCATGGAATATTTACTATATTTTCAAGAATCCATGGAGCTAGGGCTAGGCTTGGAAGAGAGCCATGAGCTTGATGAACCAAGCTTAGTGAAGGAAGTGCACTTAGTGAAGGTTTTGTGACCTAGTGTGAAGTGCATAGTGATGGCAGCTAATTTAAAGGTTTTTAGAGCCCAAAGTTAGTACTAACTAGTGTTAAAACTCTCCTAATACCAATCTTAAGCTTGAGGAGGGTTGCCATAGTGATTTACTTAAGTTTATTGCATGTTTTATGGACTAACCTATGGTTTATGTTGCTATCAAATTTCATGTGTTTGTTGCTTGTGAATGGTTGTTGCATTTGGTTGCTATATCTTGCACATATGCACTGTGGTTTTGTGTTTTAGTGTCTTTGGATGCAAGTTTTAATGAGGGTCACATTTTCTTAAGAGTACAACTGTTAAACTTACTAAGTTGCACAATGAAACTTACTCCCCTCAAATTTGCCCATTTCAGGTCTAGTAGAAAGATCATGTTTAAACTAACATTTGTAGTCTGAGTTTTGATATAAAATTTCAATTATTTGGACTTCCATGTATTTAGTTGTGATCTGGAAATTTTAGTGATTTTAGGAGCACATTTGGTATTTTTTAGTGACGGTGCTTACTGTGTTATGCAGTAGCTGTCTAGCATCCTGTTTCTGGTGTGCATTGTGTCTAAAGCTCTCCTATAACTAGGGTGCATGTTTTAGCTGAGTTAAGAACATTATGTAGTGCATGGATGCATGTACATGTATGACATATAAATTTGAAATAAGTATGTGAACATTTGAGGACTATTTTGCTATGTATGTGAATGTGGTGCACAAGCTGTCTAAGTGTGATTGATAGGTTGCTTGTCTGTAAATTCTCTTTTGGCTGCTTAAAGTTTCTAGATTCAAGAGCATATAATTCCTATGTGTATTGGACATGTATGGGATAGCCTTAGAGGGCTTACACCTTGTGAATGAAGTGTTTGAACACTTATGAAATTTTGTATGGGTATAATGGTCGAAAAGTGCATAGAATTTTGACCCTGGACTCAAAGTTCTATATCTCCCTGTGTAGAATGATTCTTGGTATGAAATTTTGGCCACACTTAGAGCACATCTAGAAGTTTAGCTGGGTTTTTAATTTATGCATTTGGATCCTTGTAACCAAAGTCATGATGTTTCAAAATTGGCTAAGTTACTGTTTATTTGGTCAAAATTTTGTACCCAACTTAAAAAATCTATAACTTGGCCCATATGTGGGCTATTGATGTAAAACCAAATTCCATGGTTTGGTTTAAGTCTCTACTTGATAATGAAGTAAAGAAAATAAAGGGTACATGGCTAGATTTATACAGTTTTTTGGAGAATTTTCAACTTTTATGGTTGGTTACTTAAACTTAACAAGATTGCCTATTGTGTGGTAGCCACGATTAAGACTTGTGCTAGTGTTTTCCTTCCTTGCTGCCATGGTGTGCATAAAATGTGAATATGTGTGTAATGGTTGGGCCAATATGCATGCATTTACATAATGCCCAAGAGGGCCACTTGGTTTTGCAGACTAAGGGTATTGTTTTGATGGACTATAGAACACACCAACCTTGGGAGTTTTAAATGCACAAATTTGGTACCATAACTGGACTACCCTGGAGTGGGTAACAACCATGGTAAATGAATAACCTAAATTTTTATTCTTCTAATATACTTGGCTCACCTTCAATCAAAGAGATAGAGTTTGAAATACAACTTCAGCCTAGAGTTGCACACATTAGTATACGACCATATAGGATGTCTATTTATAAAATGATAGAGCTAGAGAAATAGTTAGATGAACTCTTATAGAAGGGATTCATTAGGCCAAGTTCATCTCCATGGGAAACACTAGTACTCCTTTTCAAAAAAAAAAAAATGAAAAAGGATGAAACATTGCTACTATGCATAGATTATAGATAGATCAATGCAAACCATTATGAAGAAGTATCCTCTCCCCAAGATTGAAGGCTTCTTGATCAACTAAAAGAGTCCAATGTGTTTCAAAGATTGGTATAAGGTTAGGTTACTTTTAGTTGAGGATTAAGAAAATAGATATACCAAAAACAACTTTCAGAGCTAGGTATGGCCATTTTAAGTATACTATAATGCCATTTGGGCCCATAAATGCACCTGAAGCCTTCATAGATTTGATGAATAGGACTTTTAGTCAATACTTAGATAGTTTTGTTATAGTGTTAATAAATATATTTTGATAAACTCAAAGAATGAGGCAAATTGTAGGGAACAGTTAGCTATAGTGCTATAAACATTAAAGGAGCACCAACTTTATGCCAAGCTTTGTAGTGCCAATTTTGGTTAGCAAAAATGGCTTTCCTAGGTCATGTGATCAATGCATAAAAGATGGAAATGGATATGGAAAAAGTAAAGGTTATATTAGCCTAGGAAAGACATAAAAATGCAAAGGAGGTCAAAAGTTTCCTAGGATTAGCTAGGTATTACGGGAGGTTTTGCAGATTAATTCTCTATTTTGGGGCTATGTTACTGCAAGATAAACAAGTAATGTCCTATGGATCAAGGCAACTAAGACCACATAAACAAAGGTACCCTATCCATGATTTAGAATTAGCAGTAGTGACCTATGCTCTTAAACAATGGAGACATTACTTTCTAGAGAGAACCTTCAAAATTTACATTGACCATAAGAGCCTAAAGTACTATTTACCCAAAAGGACTTGAACATGAGATGAAGGAGATGGTTAAAGTACATCAAAGACTTTGATTGTACTATAGAGTACACAGTAGGTGAAGGAAATATGGTGGCTAATGCTATCAGGAGAAAATACAAAACTGTGATTAAATGCAAGGATAGAACAAGTGATGGTGGAAAGACTAGCTTCATGGTTTTTTACTAGAATTATAAGTGTTGGGAGGATCAACAAGTGGCTACTATAACCATCTAATAAAGATGGATGATGAGTTGAGGCAAGCAAAAGATAGAGATAGTAGTATGAAGGACCTAACAGGAAAGACTAAAGGAGAGTTTTCCAATTTTTTGAATACAAGGAGGGAGCCCAGTACTTCAAGAATATGATATATGTTCCACCTGAGCCCAAACTTAACAATCAACTGCTGATAGAAGCTTATGCAAGCAAATTGCTAGTGCATCCTAGAGGAGAAACAATATAGAAAGAATTAAAGTTATATTTTTGGTGGCTAATATGGTGAGAGAAATACCTGAATTTGTAGCTCGATGAATGACTTGCAAAAGGATTAAAGTGGAGCATTAAAAGCCATCAGGAAACTTGCAACTATTACCCGTTTTAGTAAGAAAGTGGAGGCAATTATGATGGAGCTCCTCCCTAGGATGCCTTCTACTATAACTAAAAAAGATGAAGTATGGGTGGTGGATGATAGACTTACCAAGTCTACACATCTTCTCCCTATGAAAATGACAAATTCTTTGGACAAGTTAGCATAGCTTTAAATTAGGGAAATAGTCAGGTTGAATGGAATACCCAATAGTGTAATATTTTAGAGAAATCCTAGGTTTACCTCTAGGTTCTGGAAAGTAGTTAGTCAAACCATAGGAACTAGAGTGAATTTAAGCACTACCATTCATCCTTAATCTGATGTTAAAACAAAAAGGGCCAGACAAATACTAGAAGGCATGTTAAAATGACACATATTCAAATGTGGAGAATCCTGGGATAAACATTTACCCTAGTTGAGCTTTCATATAATAATAGTTATCAAATCGGCATTTAAATGGATCCTTTTAAAGGGATATACGGTAAAAGGTGTGTAACACCTCATTGCTAGACTAACGTGCTAGGTAGGTTTATGTTAGGGCTTGAAATAATTCAAAGCACCATAGAAAAGATAAAGAGGATACAATAAAGGCTCAAGGTAACATGGTATAGAAATAAGAAATATGCCAATGTCAAGAGGAAAGATTTAGAGTTTGCAGTGGGAGATAAGGTTTGGTTGAGAACCATAGCATGTAAGGGGATAACTAGATTTAGGAAGAAAAGTAAGCTAGCTCATGGATTTATAAGACCCTTTGAGATCCTTGAAAAAGTAGGCAAGGTAGCTTACAGATTAGCTTTACCTCCCCATGTGGAATATGTACATAATGTGTTTCATATTAGCAAGCTTAAGAAATATCTTATGGACCCTAAACACATTGTAACCTTGGAAAATATACCTCTAGAGCCAAATTGGAGTTGTGAAGAAAGTCTAATAAGAATCATGGACAAGGATGTGAGAAAGCTTATTAATAAGTGGATTCCCATGATCAAGGTCTACTGGTCAAACCACACTAAGGTAGAAGCCACATTGGAATCAGAATAGGAAATGAGGAATTAACATCATTAGGAGTTCACTGATTTAATGGAAAATTTGGAGGACCAAATTTATGTAAGTGGGGGCAAATGTGACCATCTCACTAATAGTCAGAGGTTGGTAGCAATTAATTTAATTACTTGTGATTAATTAATAATTTTGTGATGTACATAAGTGTGTTATATGTGTTAGGTAAGTAAGGGTGTTTGTGTAATAGGTAGGAATTAATTTGAAATATGAGTTTATAGGAACGTAAGGAGTTAGTTTGAGTAGTTAATGGCATAATTGAACAAACTGAGTTTGGGTTTAAATTAAGAAAAGAATAGCCAAATTTACAAAGTTGAAAACTTAATTGTAAAACTGGTGAGAAGTTTGTCACATAAGGCATGGGGGATATAGTCATGACATGAGAAATCCTTAGGGGTCAAATTGATAGAGGGTGAGAGGTGGAAAAGCAAAAACAAGGTTGAAACCCCATTATCATCTTCCACCTTTAGATCACTTGGTCTTGACTAGCTCTTGGATTATGCATGCATTTTGATATTAAAACATATCAAAGCTCGTTAATTGAAGAATTTGGAAAGAGAGAGAGAGAGAGAGAGTGAGTGAAACTAGAAAAGCTTGGATTCATCTTGAATTGGTACATGCAAAGCAAGTTACTTCATGATTAAGTAAGGATTGAGCAAGAGTAAGCTTCTAAGGTTTTGATTAGACATTCTAGAGCAAAAGAGTGAGGATACATGAAATTTCTTTGTGTAATTGTGGTTAATCTAGTGTGTTGGGCATCACTAAAGTTTAATGCATGTAACAAAACAACATAGGAGGCAAAAAGATCCTAGATAGGAAGTAATATTAGTTTTCTAGATTTTCTATAGACCATAAGCATCTATAGTTATGTTTACTAGTTGATAGCAAGACTAAGACCATGTTGCCATCAAGTAGATGTAGAGGTTAGGGATTTCTAGACCTTATATTATGGGCATATTTTCTATAACCACTTATTAGGCTGGGGTTATATTATTATTTGTCCATTGGTTGAACTTGTGTCCTATGGTTGATTGTTTATTTATATATTATCCATTACTATTGAAGTTTGCATTAGTGTATACCTTACTAAGTTCATATGAATTTACCCTTTACATGTTTACTCCTCCATAAATCTTGAGATAGCTTAGACAAGGGAAGGTATTGAGGCTTTTGTTATTGTTTTGTAGGGAAAACTAGTACAATGTATAGGTGTATGTAATGTCAATTCTATATGCTATTAATAGCTCATGGTAGAAGGGTCACCAGCTTGTTGTTTTCCTAATTGTATAGCTACTGTAGTGAAAGGAACTAGGAGTAAGTAGTAGTTTATAAACTTAATCTACTAGGGTTTAGTAGGAAGTTCAAAGACTTCCCTATAGTATGTCATAAACTAGTTATGGCTAGGGATTTTAGAGCCCATGATCCTATAATGACTCTGAACAACAGAACTTGTACTTTTGAACTATATGCGTATATAGATTTATTAAACCAGCTTATAGTTTTATTGATTTCCAGCCCGTGGGGCATATTTTCTTTTTTTGCATTAGTGAAAGCAAAGAAAACAAAGCATGGGCAGTGCAATGCATTTTTTTGCCTTGTTATAATTTTTACACACATGTTTTATTAAGTAAACTAAACTAGGTGGTCGTGTTTTCTACAATGTACCAAGGGCAATATTGCTTTATCTTACCAAACAAGGTTTCTGATTTACTTCATACATAAGGTGCAATTTTGAATTTTTCTTTGACTTATTGGAACCAAAGTCTTATAAGTTTGGACCCATTTACAATGGTTTCAAATTCATGTTTAAAACTTTTTTAAAGTGTCCTTATGTGGATAGAGTTTTGCTAGTGTAGTTTGCCATTGTTAAGTGAAACACGGGTATAAGTATGGTCATGTTGTTTGTTATCCTTTTAGGGTATGTACAATTAGCTTGTGTAGTAAGAAAATGCACAGACTAATAAAAGGAAGGTGACAATGCAAAAGGCTTTTGTATGTTCAAGATGAAAATTTTCCTTACTATATAACTAAAGTGATATCTTTAGGCCCTTTGATTGAGTGAGACTGAGAAAATGTTTAGCCATGCTCAAAGAAATTAATATGAGATTTCAATATCATCTTTCTTAGTTAGTATACTTAGAAATCAAGAAATCCATAAGATCAGGCTATATAAGAATGACACATTCTATGTCTTATGTTCAATTTTGATATCAAGGACAAAAGGACAGAGGCATATGTAGGTAATGGTCATAGAGGTTTATTGAGTGACCAACATTTGTAGTACTTGAGTAGCAATAATGTGTTGCTAGATATCGCCCATTGTTTATGATCATAAATGTGATTTTTGATCATTGCTAATTTGATAGGAACCTATAAGGTCACACATTTAGAGCCAATTGAATTATTATTTGAGTGTATGGACCAAGTTATTTACTTAAAATTTCATAGTAATTTTAGATAAATTATTGGCTTAAGATTTGAGCAAACAATTATGCCTGAAATTAAGCTAATTAGATCAGGGATTGAAACCTACTTGGTTTGGGATTTTCGGACCACTATATATAGATATATAGTTTGCAAAAATCATAAGAAGTCTTTTTGATCAAAGCCCTAGCCACTCTATTTTGTTGCTAAATTTCTTGCAGAACGTAGTTAGCATTGTGAGGAAAATGAGAATCATAGCTTCCTGAGTTTATAGTACATAGTGTGGTGATCCAACTAGTTCATTTGGATACCTTAAAGAGCTTGAACACATCAACTCTTTTTATTTTTGTGATTTGATTGAACAATTGAGTGAAAGATCCTAATTTGGAAGGTATAAAAGCTTTAAACACCTAACTTCCAGCTTTTACATGGATCATGGAGTGATTTTAATCAATTCTGCTAGTCTATTGAGCTCCCAAATGGCCAACATTTGGGTCATTGGTTTTATAGGCACCATTTAGTTAGTACACTACCAGCTAAGAATTGCTAGGTGCAAACTAAGTTTTTAACCATTCTTGGTTCACCACCTTTGTACTTTAGTGAGCTTTTTAATGTTAGTTTTAATCTCACTCACAAGTATACAATGTCAATTATAGTAGGGGTGTGACAAGTCTAATCCCACAGGGAATTGTATAGTAGAGAATTCTATTAATACTAAATATTGTAACCTCAACTTTAGCTAGAATAAATGAAAAATAGAAATAAAACTAACAAAATTATTAATCACCTAACTGATTAACCAAATAAACATAAATAAGTCTTTTAAATGCATATATATAAGGTTTCTAAGTAGTACTATCCAAATAGGTTACTACATGGACCTACCCTTGACACAAATATCTACCTAAAACAAATCATACCTCCTAATAGGTGTAGGTAAAAAAACTCACTCCTTGAAACCCTCATTTGAATTCTTATTCTAATCTATTTACCTAGGACCTTAAGCTCAAGTTTGCCTTTACAGCCCCATAGGAACGACAATCCTTTTGACAATTCCATTACCCACACGTTATTAGCTCTTTTTAATCTAAGCAAAATCTCTTAAGCAACTATTTTATTCTAATAAGTTTTTCTACACAAGTGGCATACAAATAAAGAACACATTCAAGCACAAGCGAAGAGAGTGAATAAATCATTAAACTAATATATAGGCTATGTATTAACTGTTAGGTTTCGGGAGCCAAACAACGCATCAGAATTTAACAGAAACCCTTTAGGATCCAAGTGAAATAGGGTACATTGGGTGTTCGAAAATTTTTATACCTAATTTTCGGTTGAGAACTCTCACTTAACTGTAGATTCGAATCACAACACTTGAACAATTGACGTGTTCAAGCTCTCTATGGTATCCACACGAGCCTCTTGGGATCACCACGCTTCCACCACATCCCGGCAGATGCGTTTCTCTTGTGCTCGCAGTGCTACCTTGCGTCCTCCAAGGAATTGCAAGAGAAGAGTGCGGCTGTCCTTTTTGGGAGGCAAGGGCAAGGAGACCTGCGAATTTCTCACTAAAAGTTGTATTTATAGTGAGACTCAACTTTTAGGCCTAATGGGTTTCAAAGCCCTAATCCAATTAGGCTTTAATTTCGGGCTTAATAATAGCTCAACTCTTGGGCCCATTGTTAATACAAAATTAAAGTGAAACCATAACCCAAATAATTAGCCCATGCACTCTAATGATCCAAATAGCTCTATGTGTGCGACCCAATAGGCTCTACCACATTGGCAATGATCATAAATCACATTTATGTTTATAAGCAATGAGCGGTGTCTAGCAATACATCATTGCTACCTAAGTGACAAGATTGTCGGTGATTCGACTAAACCTTTATGATCATTATCGATATATGCCATTGTCCCTTTGTCCAAGATATCAAGACTAAGCACGAGACATGGAAAGTGTCACTCTCGTATAGCTCAATCTTTGGTTTCTTGATTACCGAGTAAAACAACTTAAACTGATAACATTGATATCGTATATCAACTCATCCGAGCATGGCCATGCATTTTCTAAGTCTCACTCTATCAAGGGGCCCGAAGATATCACTCCCGTTACATAGGAGGGACAAATCCCATCTTGATCATACAAATCCCTCCGCATGATATGTGACATACCCAATGACCTCCTTCAAGTTCACTCAGTTACAAGCAACAAAGGAAAGTATCAAAGTATGTGACTCACATGTAGGGAACCTTGATGAGCTTAGGTCAAAGGACTACATATACCATGATCACTATGAGAATCACTTATGACACTCATATAACGATCCATGTAGTGTTCTCATGGTGGGTCGGTCTAGTACACATGTTCTCCAACTTGTACCCATATGTAGACTACATATCTCATATTAGTCTCTACATATGCTAGTCGTTATGTATCATTGCAACCCGCTCCACAATAATACTAGACCAGGGACATTTAAGGATATCATTATTCTAGGGTTACAATTATGTTTATTACGTTACGTAAAAACAGAACAACAAACATAATTGCTAGATTAATGCCTTAATAAAATATCATGACTCAATGTGCAAAAATACAATCATCTCATGATTAGCTTTTTAGGCACGACACTAACATTAACAAGTGATGGCAGTAGTATTTCTTCTATGTGTGGGAAGGGGGTTTTATGTGTTGGTTGGCCCTTTGTTAAAGGGGTATCTCGGCGATGATGGAAGAAAGGTGTGATGATAAAGGGACAGAGAAATGACGAGGTTCAATGTTGGTGGAGGAATATAGTGGCTTGGATTTGGAGGCAAATTTGGATTTGGATCCGAAGGCAAGTTGTCATGTGATGGGCATACTTTGGTAGATTTGGCCATTCAGGAATGATGCATTAATTGGCACAATGAGATATTTGTTAGTGTTGTGCCCAAAAGCTAATCATGATACGAATGTATCTTTGCACATTGAGTCATGATATTTTATTAAGGCATTAATCTAGTAATTATGTTTGTTGTTTTCTTTCTGGTTATCGTAATAACCATAATTATAACCTTAGAATAATGATATTCTTAAATGTCTCTGGTCTAGTATTATCGTGGAACGGGTTGCAATAATACGTAAAGACTAGTATATATGGAGACAAATATAAGATATGTAGTCTACATATGGGTACAAGTTGGAGAACTTGTGTACTAGACCGACCCACCATGATAATGCTACATGGATTTTTATATGAATGTCATAAGTGATTCTCATAGTGGTCATGGTATATGTAGTCCTTTGACCTAAGGTCATCAAGGTTTCCTACATGTAAGTCTCATACATTGATACGTCCCATGGTTGCTCGTAACTGGTTAACTTGAAGGAGGTCATTGGGTATGTCATATATCATGTGGGGGGTTTAGTATGATCAAGATGGGAATTGTCCTTTCTATGTAATAGGAGTGATATCTTCGGGCCCCTTGATAGAGTGAGACTAAAAAAATGCATGGCCATGCTTGGATAAGTTGATATATGATATCAATGTTATCAGTTTATGTTAGTATACTTGGAAATCAAGAAACCAAAGATTGGGCTATACAAGAGTGACACATTCCAGGTCTCGTGCTTAGTCTTGATATCTTGGACAAAGGGACAATGACATATATGGATAATGATCATAAAGGTTTAGTCGAATCATTGAAGATCTTGTCACTTAGGTAGCATTGATGTGTTGCTAGAGACTGCTTATTGCTTATGATCATAAATGTGATTTATGATCATTGCCAATATGGTAAAAGCATATTGGGTCGAACAGATAAAGCCTATTTGGATTATTTGATAGCATGGGCTAATTTATTTGCATTATGGTTTCATGATAATTTCATATTAATAATTGGCCCAAAAGTTAAACCATTATTAAGCCCAAAATTAAACCTAATTGGATTAGGGTTTTGAAACCCATTAGGCTTGGAAGTTGAGTCTCACCATAAATACATCATATAGTGAGAAATTTATAGCTTTTTTCCCTAGCCTGTCCAAAGTTCCAGCTGCACTCTTCTCTTGCCATTCCTTGGAGGACACAAGCTAACACTGTGAGCGCAAGAGGAACGCATCTATCGGGATGTGGTGGAGGTGTGGTGGTCCCAAGAGGCCCATGTGGATACCATAGAAGGCTTGAACACATCAACTATTTAGGTTTTGTGATTCAACCCAACAGTTGGGTGAAAGATCTCAATCGAATTATGTATGGAAATTTCTAGCACCCAGTTTACCCAGTTTCACTTGGATCTTGGAGGATTTCGATTATATTCCGCTGCACTTGTTTGGCTCTTGAAACCGTACAATGGTATCAGAGCTACTGGTAAAACCCTAAATCGGGATTGAATGTCAAATTGCATGATGTATTGTGGTTCAGTTGTTTTGATCATGATTAATTAGATTGATTCATAGTGCATGAAACCGGAACTTGTAATGTATATATGAGATATATGAAGAAATGACACAAATTGGTTAACAAGATTAACACTAAATTGATTGGTATGAGATACTTACACGGATTAGGATTCTTGTAATAGTTGCAAAAACCCTAGCATGGATCAGATTTAGGCTGTTCGGGAATCGAGAGTAGAGTACTTTTGATGGCTCAAGTTGAGCTGGTCTCAGGTGCCTAGTTGCTTGAAATAGAAGATCTTGGGCATCATAATTATAAGACAATTTTTAGCACCGGGGGGTACTACCCCCATAGCAACCATCCGTAAGGGCGAGTCCATTTAACCCCGCCCATTGACTGGTTAGCGAGAAGCGGGACAGCCGTATGCAAAGTGCCACAATAATAAAAAATGGTTAACCAACATGCGTTAATTGGCATGCATTTTTGTTGAATGATATTTCACATGTTATGCTAATTGGTGGTTGAAGCATGGTGCATGGTTATAGCCCTTGTTGGTTGTACTTGTAAATACAGCCCGTGAGTCATGCCTTTTCTTGTTGCTTTCATTGTACCTTCTCTTCTCACCTTACTTCCCTCGAATGTAACTCAAGGTTTCTAGTATTGATATAATTGTACATTATAGCATCATCCAAGGTGGTGTGTCTAAGGAGGTGACAACAAAAGGGCAACTAAGCAAGGAGGAGAAGGAGCTTGTGAAGACCCTTTTCTTTTCTTAGGCTTTTATGATATTCTCATTGGCTTGAGAATATCACATAGTTTAGGCTATAACTATGTGACGTTTACTTTATTGTTAGCATGAGATGTATATTTTATATTTGTATGTGATGCATGTATACGACAACTAGAGATAATAATTGGTGAGATAAAAAAGAAAAATTTCTCAAACAAAATATTAAGTCATTAAATGTGATGCCTTCCAAGTGTTGGCACTCATCAAGACTTTGATCAACATTGGGTGGGTTTGCCAAAGCAAAGCACCTATGTTCATCTTGGTAAGGCACAATGGGATAATAGTGATATCCAAATTTCCAACTTTGGGTCCAACTTAACTAAGTTATCCTAATAAGATTGGGGACTTAGAGGCATAGGGTTGGGCTTAAGTTCATGAGATGAGCTTGGACAAATGTTGTTCACCCAACTATCCAAGAGTTGCATGAGATGCAATTGGCAAGGAGTTGCCTACCTAAATAACTATAACTTGAAAGAAAAACCAAAGCTGACTTAGGTTGTGGTGAAATATGGATCTTAGCCCACTAGAATACCTTAGTGCTGAGGTGTTCCGAAATAATATTGAGGGTTATTATTTTCAGTAAAATGGTGGGAGCATCATTTAATAAAAGATCTTATTGAATGAATTAAAATGCATGACTCTTACATTGCATATTTATTGTTGTAGACAACCATGGCACAAAACACATTGACACTTTCATTGCGATTGAACCTTGAGGAGGAAAAACTGAATGGGACCAACTTTCTCAAATGGTACCGAAATTTGAGGATAGTCCTCAAGAAAAAGACAAAGGCTTATGTCCTAGAGCAGCCACTTTAGAATGAGGCTGCTACCATTGCTCCAAGAGCTGAAAGGGATGCCCACAAGAGGCATTCTGATGATGCTTTGGATGTTGCTTGCCTTATGCTTATTACAATGGAATCTGAGCTTCAGAAGCAACATGAGAACAAGGGGGCATTCGATATGATCGAACATCTCAAAATGCTCTTCCAAGAGCAAGCTAGGCATGAGAGGTTTAAGACCTTTAAGGCATTGTTTCAATGCAAAATGTTTGAGGGAAGTCTCATGGGTCCTCATGTGCTCAAGATGATTAGTTACATTGAGAATCTTAAGAGTTTGGCATTTGCTCTTCAGAAAGAGTTGGCTACTCATGTAGTGCTGTAATTGTTGCCGGAAGGCTATTGTCAGTTCATCATGAACTATAACATGAACGACCTTGACAAGTCCCTCCCTAAATTGCTCAACATGTTGAGAACTATTGAGCAAAACCTTAAGAAGCCTAAGCCCATTATGATGGTTCAAAAGGGTGAGGGAAAGGGAAAAGCCAATAAGAAGAAGGATAAAGTTAAAGGAAAGTCCATTGCTAATTCTTCTTCAGTTGCACTGAGACCATTTGGTGGTGTGGCTAAGGAAGGCGAGTGCTTCCATTGTAAGCAACATAGACACTGGAAGTGTAACTGCAAGCTCTATCTTGAAGAGCTTGCTACGGAGAATGGAAGTAAGACTTCCAATTCAGGTATTTTTGTTATAGGCTAACTTTTTTACATCCTCAGCTTGGGTATTGGATACTGGATGTGGATCTCACATTTGTGCAAATGTGTAGGATCTAAGTATAAGTAGAAGATTGGCCCAAGGTAAAGTGGACCTATATGTTGGAAATGGAGCAAGAGTTGCTGCCTTAGTCGTAGGGACTTATGTTCTCACTTTACATAGTGGATTAATTTTAGAATTAGACAACTATTACTTTGTGCCTACTATTAGTAGAAATTTGATATCTATTTCTTGCTTGGACAAGAAATGACATAGCCGCCCTCAGCCCTACTCAGGAAGCCTGTGAGAATGAGTCTCACGGTGGTTGCAATTGGGTAGTTATATATGTGTATGGATTAAAACTCCGTGGTACTAGTTGATTAATCTAGAATATGTAAGATGCATGCTTTTTTTGCTTTGACTTAAGCTAAAAGAAATCGTAAGAACATTCATTTGGCCAAGTATTTTCATAGAAAACAAGCTTAAATAGTGAAAGCATACAAAATCAACATTTGTTTTGACATTACTACACATATTAACCGTGTGAGGGCATTCACAAAAAGTAGTCTAATGTCCCTCACCCAAGAGCAACCCTAGTGTCTAAAGCTCCAAACATAGATACAGGAGGCAACTAGGCATAAACATATACAAGCCTCTATTGAGATCCTCCTAACTAACTCCCACCTTGGATATGAGTCCCAGTGGCGAGTCGCAAAAGCCTATCCATGTGCTGCTAGCCGCTATGGCCAAGAAAATATTGTAGTTAGCACTATTACTTCACCGACAAGTAACTAAGAAAACTAGAATCATAACGATTCGCATAACAATATACTTGCAACAAAAGACTACCACAACAACCAGCGGTTATCGGCCTCAACGCGGTCCGAATCTGCACAACATAAGATAAGGGAGTGAGAATTTGTAATTCTCAGTAAGGGATCTTCACCTCTAAGAAAATGAAAGGACAACACATATATCATTATATGTAATTTGCTGTGGGCTCATACAATGTGAGGCTAAACCTATGCACATATGTTTCAGTTCATTGGGACTTGTCCTCTACCTAGTCCTTGAACTATAAGGCAAAGCCTTGTCTACTAGCAAGAATTGCTTATTAGCTTAACTAGTGAAGTTCACAACTAGTTGAACCTTTCTTATGTTGTACGGGGGCACTATGGTAAGACTGATATTTCCTAGGTCCCGAAGAACCCACTAGGTGTACTAAAGTTTCCTCACCAAGGCCTTGAACCCAAAGGTGCAACTAAGATCTCAATGGTGCTAAACCTTCCACCACCTGTATTGGTGTATTTGTTATGGCCTATGAACTAGTTTTCTCATGAGGTATAACTACCATGTACAAAAGTATGAGAAAACCCTAGATCATGAGAAAGTTTTTGGATGTTCCGGAGTGCCATTGTACCATTTCAACCCTTAGGCACCTTTAGGACCATCCCTGCCTTCTCTCGAATCCTATTTTAAAATGCTAAATTTTGCTGAAAAATGGCTCTTGGGCCTAGGCACCAGGAGAGGGTCTCTGGGGCCTAGGCACTAGAAGCACCTGAGCACCTGAGGCTTAGGCACTAGGAGCACCCTGCTCTGTGGACAAAAAAATGCACCCTAGGTGCCTAGGCACCAAGAGCTCATCTCCTGAACCTAAAAAACAACCGCCTAAGCCTTTTTGGAGGCTTCCTATGAGTTTAAGGCATACAATAGATGCTTAAACTCATCATGAACCTGTAAAACAACTTGCATAGGTCATAAATAGATCATAACAACACAACTACGATCCATTAAAATATCATCCCAGCCTCAAATTCAAGCCTAGTCCACCATAATTCAACTTGCCCACTAACTAATGCTATGGCCAAAACTACTTGAATTCATCAAGCAACAACACTCCAATAGCATTAATCAAGTTTAAAACCATAAATCCATAACCTAAGTTTAACCAAGTGAGGATTAGCCAACCATTCAACTAGAACAAAGCTCCACAAAGTTTAACCTAAGTTCCAAGCAATCCAAGCCAAATGGCACCAAATTATCAACTACTAACCAAAACCTAAGCTTCAAATGAACAAACAAGCATGAAACAAGGAAGAATTCAAGGTTACCTCTCCCCAAAAACAAGAACCCAGTTGGAAAACATGGAACACTTCCAAAAAAAAGAAATAAGCTTGAAACAAGTTGCCCTAAGCTTATGCACCCTTTGAGCCTTGAAATCCCACAAAAAATCTTTGTTTTTGACTAAGAATTGGAGGAGAAATATAAAAGAGAAGAGGGAACTAGGGTTTGGCTGGGAAAATGGGAATAGTAGAAGCTAAGAACACTTTACTATGTTTTAAACCCCATTTCCCAACATGCCCCACAAAGTTTCTTAAGTTTGCCAAAACAAATCCCTTCCCAAAATAGTAGTTCTAGTCAAACTTTGGTCAAATCTTTAACACTTAAGCAAACCTTTGGGTTTTAAGCAAGGTTTATGCTTCAGAACATATTTTTGACTTTCAAGTCTCGGCTTGATAACTCGGGATGCAAAATTACCATTTTGCCCCCGTCCTTTTTTGGTGCGATAAACTACTTGGAACTTAGTTAACTTTGTCCAAGTTACTAATCCTTGCCTAGTTAACTTGAGATAAGGTATTAAAATAGGAATTATATTAATTTACCTCCGTCAATTGAATTTCCTGCAATAAGGGCTATAATAAGAAAGGTTTTTCATTTATAATAAAGGACAAAAGTTGTTCTATTTATTTGAATGAAATCTTTTATGGTAGTGCTCAACTTAGCAATGGGTTGTATGTTTTAGAACTTAAAAATCCAATCTATAATGAGAATACCAAGAAGGTTAGATTGAATGATTCAAACCCAACCTACTTTCGCACTGTCATTTGGGCCATATAAATGAAACCGGCATACCCAAGCTCCACAAGGATGGATTCTTGGACTCATTTGATTTTGAATCATATGGGACATGTGAGTCATCGTTATTGGGCAAGATGACCAAAGCCTCATTCACAGGGCAAAGTGAAATGGCTAATGACTTATTAGCACTCATAGAAAATGATGTATGTGGCCCTATGTCTACACATGCTAGAGGAGGCCTCCAATACTTCATTACCTTTACTGCTGAGTTTAGTAGATATGGATATATGTATCTCATGAGACACAAGTCATAATCCTTTGGAAAGTTCAAAGAATTCAAGAATGAACTAGAGAATTAACTCGAGAAGAGTATCAAAGTACTTCAATCAGATTGAAATGGAGAGTATTTGGATTGAGAATTCCTTGACTATATACAAGAGTGCGGTATAGTATCACAACTCACTCCACCTGGTACACCTCAATGGAATGGTGTATTTGAAAGGAGAAATCAAACTCTGCTAGACATGGTTTGATCTATGATGGGTCAAGCTGACCTTCCAAACTCTTTTTGGGGACATGCTTTAGTGACAGCTGCTTTTACACTAAACCGAGTTCTATTTAAATTAGTTCAAAAGACACCATATGAGATATGAAGTGATGGGCATCCTAGTCTGTATTTTATGAAGATTTAGGGCTGTGACACTTATGTGAAATGTCAATCCTCTAACAAGCTAGGGCCCGAATCTCATAAATGCCTCTTTGTTGGGTATCCCAAAAAAAATGAAGGGTTACTATTTCTACAATCCTTTTAAGCAAAAAGTGATTATTGCTCGAACTGGCGTCTTTCTAGATAAAGAGTTTATGTTGAAAGGAACCAGTGGGAGGAAAATAGAACTTGAAAAAATTCAAGAACAACAATGGGAAATCAAACCTGAAATGGAACCTAAATAGACACGACAAGATGTTATGATTCAAAAGTCTGTTCTAGTAGTACAAAGCCCATGTAGGTCTGGTAGGATTTGGCATGAGCCTGAGAGATATGGATTTCTTATTACTCACATTGGTGATGTGATGCTTATGGATTAGGATGAGCTCACAACCTACCAACAAGCTATGTTGGGGCTTGACTCTGAGAAGTGGCTAGAGGCCATGAAGCTTGAGATGGAATCCATGTATGAAAACCAAGTGTGGACTTTGGTTGATCCACTTGAACGGGTAAAACCTATAGGGTGTAAATGGGTTTTCAAAAGAAAAATTGACATGGATGGTAATGTGATTATCTTTAAAGGACGATTGGTTGAAAAAGGTTTCAAGCAAATTCATTATATTGACTATGATGAAACTTTTTCACCAGTTGCCATGCTTAAATCCATCCAAATTTTATTGGCTATTGCTGCACACTATGATTATGAGATATGGCAAATGGATGTAAAAACTATATTCCTAAATGGACAGTTGCTTAAGGATGTGTACATGACACAGCCTGAGGGTTTTGTCACTCTTGAGAATGCCAACAAAGTGTGCAAGTTGTAAAGGTCCATTTATGGACTGAAGCAAGCTTCTCGGAGTTGGAATCTTCATTTTGATGAAGCAATCAAAGAGTTTGGTTTTATCAAAAATGAAGATGAACCTTGTGTCTACAAGAAGGTCAGTGGGTGCGTTATTGTTTTCTTGGTGTTGTATATAGATGATATACTACTAATTGGGAATGACATTCCTATGCTGCAGTCTGTAAAGACTTATCTAAGGACATGTTTCTCTATGAAGGACTTGGGTGAAGCAGCCTATGTATTAGGCATGCAAGACTCAAAGAAAGGATTCTTGCCCATGTAACATGGTATAACACTTTCTAGATCTTAGTGTCTGAGTGCACCTCAGGAGAAAGAGCGCATGAGTAAGATTCCATATGCTTCGACAATTGGATCTATTATGTATGCTATGATATGTACTCATCCCATTGTCTCGTATTCCTTGAGCATGACGAGCAGGTACCAATCGAACCTTGGTGAGAGTCATTGGACAGCTATTAAGAACATCCTCAAGTACTTACGAAGGACTAAGGATGCATTATTGGTTTTTGGGGGCGAAGATGAGCTCATTGTAAAGGGTTACACTGATGCTAGCTTCCAATCCAATAAGGATGATTTTAGGTTACAATCTAGTTATGTGTTTTGAATTGGTAGTGGTGCTGTGAGCTAGAAAAGTTCAAAGCAAGAGACAATAGCCGACTCTACAACAAAATCTGAGTACATTGTCGCCTTTGATGCTGCGAAGGAAGCAGTTTGGA
Organism: Aquilaria sinensis; assembly: GCA_005392925.1. Taxonomy (NCBI): domain Eukaryota; kingdom Viridiplantae; phylum Streptophyta; class Magnoliopsida; order Malvales; family Thymelaeaceae; genus Aquilaria; species Aquilaria sinensis. Next base: position 463,547 of record SMDT01001121.1, on the reverse strand, counting down.
TCAAGAAGTTTATCATAGAACTTGGAGTGGTTCTAAGCATTGCCGACCCGATAGAGCTCTATTGTGACAACAATGGAGCAATCACATAGACTAAGGAACCTCGATCTCACCAGTGATCCAAACACACACTTTAACGCTATCATCCCATTAAGGAAATCATCAAGAGGGGTGATGTGAGGATATGTAGGACTTTAATAGATAGCAACATTGCTGATCCACTAACAAAACCCCCTTACATAGCAGAAGCATGATAGCCATTCTAAGTCCATCGGTGTTAGATACATGGATCATTGGCTTGAGTGCAAGTGGGAGATTGTTAGTGTTGTGCCCAAAAGCCAATCATGAGATGGTTGTATCTTTGTACATTGAGTCATGATATTTTTTTAAGGCATTAATCCAATAATTATGGTTGTTGTTTTCTTTCTGTGTAACGTAATAAACATAATTATAACCCTAGAATAATGATATTCTTAAATGTCCCCAGTCTAGTATTATTGTGGAGTGGGTCACAATAATATATAAAGACTAGCATATGTGGAGACTAATATAAGATATATAGTCTACATATGGGTACAAGTTGGAGAACTTGTGTATTAGACTGACCCACCACGATAATGCTACATGGATCGTTATATGGGTGTCATAAGTGATTCTCATAGTGATCATGGTATATGTAGGCCTTTGACCTAAGGTCATCAAGGTTCCCTACATATAAGTCTCATACTTTGATACTTCCCTTTGTTGCTCATAATTGAGTGAACTTGAAGGAGGTCACTGGGTATGTCACATATTATGTGAAGGGTTTTGTATGATCAAGATGGGATTTTCCCCTCTTATGTAATGGGAGTGATATCTTCGGGCCCCTTGATAGAGTGAGTCCAAGAAAATGCATGGCCATGGTCGGATGAGTTGATATATGATATCAATGTCATCAGTTTATGTTAGTCTACTCAGTAATCAAGAAACCAATGATTGGGCTATACAAGAGTGACACATTCCATATCTCGTGCTTAGTCTTGATATCTTGGACAAAGGGACATTAGTGGCTAATTTGAGATTGCCCTAGGTGTTGTAGAGATTTTAATGAGATTATGCTTTAGGGGGAGAACCATGGGGTAGATTTGCATGATGAGGAACTGATGCAAAATTTTCAGGATTGTCTTACCTTTTGCTTGCTTGAGGCCTTGGGATATGTTGAGGCTGATTATACTTGGTTAAGTGTGTGGTACAATAGGTAGGTAGTGTGTTACAGGCTAAACTGGGTGGTTGTAACATTGAGTTGGCACTACATGTTTCTTGAGGTGAGTGTCTTTCATCAATTAGTGACCTTTTTAGATGGTGTGGCTCTGAAACTTAATCTTCGGCTTATGGTATGAAAATGGTAGGGGGAACAACCTTTTCGCTTTAAGGAGATGTGGTTAAGGGTAGAGGAATCTGGTTTAGTAGTAGATGTTGCATGGTCATCCATTGTGAGCTATCTGAAGGGAAGCACTGTATCAGGTAGGATTTTGAGGGTACTATTGCTCTAAAGTTGTGGAATAAGGTAGAATTTGGCCATGCCTTGATGGAGATATATTGACTAGAACATGTGGTATAGGATACAACTAGGGATGTTCCCTCGACAGATAGCTTTTATTGAGGTTAGCAAGTAAACAAAGAATTATTTGGGTAGATGCACTGGGAGGAGTTCTCTAGAAGCAGTGATTCTACATTTCTAGCTTTAGGAAAATGATAGTAATAGCAATTTCATTCATAATTATGCTCTTATTGAAGGCAGAATAATAGAATTATTCATATTCAAGGTAAAGAGGGGTAGTGGGTTGAAGAGGATGAGGGAATGGCAAAGGTTGGCATTCAATACTTTTACAACTTGTTCACCTCAGTTGGTAATGGTCGATTGGATCACTAAGCAGGCTATGCTCATTTGACCATTTGGAAGGAGCTGAATGTGATCCTTACAGCTGACTTCATGGAGGAAAAGATTCGGCAAACACTCATGGACAATCATCCATCCAAGGTGCCTCAAGCAAATGGCTTACTGACTTTATGCTTCCAAAAGTTCTGGCTCTAGGTTAGTTGGGATATTGTTGCCTATTGTCTAAAATTTTTTAAAAATTGGTCAGTTTATGTAATAAATAAATCAATCAAGTATAGTATTAATTTTGACGGTGAAGACCTCAGTGAACATGACCCAATATCAGCTGGTCAGCCTCTATAATGTCATTTATAGGATAATCTCAAAAATAAGGGTGAAAAGATTAAAAATTTGCCTTACTAGAAGGTATTTTTGAACAACAGAGTGCATTCTTGAAGGGGCAGTTAATCTCTGACAACATGTTGGTCTTTTTCTAACTTTTTCATAGCGTGCGAGGTTAGTATAATAACAAGAAGACTATGTATGGTCTTTAACTGGACGTATCGAAAGGTTATGATTTAGCGTAATGAGAGTTTATTTAGGTCATGATGGAGAAGGTGAATTTTGCCTAGCACTTGATTGCAGTTATAATGGAGTGTCATTTCTATCTCATATTCAGTGATGCTAAATGGGCAGCAGTATGGGCATATTATACCTAGTATGGGCATTAGAGTAGGGTGACCAGCTATCGCCCTACTTATTCATTTTATGTGCCGAGGGCCTATCAATGCTACTGAAGACTCATGCAGCAGCTTAAACTAGGACAGGAGTAGCTATGAGCAGTTAAGGACCTAGAGTGTTTGATCATTTGTTTGCTAATGATAGCTTGATTTTTTGCCAAGTGGATCCTTGAGAATGGTAACACCTTATTTGTAGTATCAAGTTGTATGAAAAGATGTCGAGGAAGTAGGTTAACTATGTGATGTCTGGGCCTTTCTTTACTCTAAATTCATGGGATGCACAACAAAGTTAATTTTTATCCACCTTCAGAGTTTTTGTGTGTAATGATATGGTGCTGTATCTAAGGCTGCTAGCATATGTGTATAGAAACAAGCGACCTGTATTGATCTTTTTAAAGGATAAACTAATTAAGCATATCTCAGGCTGGCGGGCTAAGAATTTGTCATTCTCAGTTAATGAAACTCTTATTAGGGCAATGACACAGTCTATTGCTACATATACAACGAGTGTCTCCATTATCCTGGGAAGTGTTTATCAAGATATTGAGGTTTTTTTGAACAAACTTTTGTAAAGCAATGATAAGAATGGTAAAGGGATAAATTGGATGAGTAGGGCTTCTTTGAGACGGTCTAAGGGGGATGGAGGCTTGGGCTTTTGGGACCTCTCTATTTTTAATTTAGCAATGCTAGCAAATCAAGGTTGGAGATTGATTTGTAGTGCATTTTCTTTGTGTGCCTGAGTCTTAAAAGGAAAGTATTCTCCTTTATCATCTTTTGTGGGGGCTTGGGACAAGCCAAATTCTTCATATATTTGGCAAGGTATTCTTACAAGCATAGTGGTTTTATTCACTGGTAATGGATAGAGAGTGGTTATGAAATATAAGGGGGCTAGTTGATCATGGCTCCTAAACTATACTACTAAAAATATTCAACTAGGGGCTTTCAAAGATAAAAAACTTTTAAGACAAGTGCACCTATCATCTTGTATAGCATCCGGCAAGCATTAAAGTCATATTCCACAAATATGGAGTTGTGTATTCCACTCAACATTTTTCTATTATTTAACCAATCAATTATGGGGGTATTAGTAAGCCCAAAAGGCATTCCCTTACAATAGAAATCTTGTCTAACTCAATTTTAGTTTCTTTATCATTCAAGCCCATATATTCTTCTTCAGAGAGTATTGGCATAAATCCATTACTTTTGGTTGCCCATCATCATATTTTATTGAGTCTTTTAAAGAATGTTCTATTGATCTTGACAGTATTAATTTCCTACCTTCACAATCTATAGTAACATTATTTTCAGCTAACCAGTTCATGCCCAATATCATGTCATAACTAGTTGTTTCCAGAATGATTAGATTAGACTTTAATTCCAGCTTATTTAGGCTAATCACACATTCTTTAACTATGTGATGTGAAAACATCATTTCATTTTTAGTTGTCCTGATCATATAGATTTGAGGCAATGTTGTAACCTCTAAGTTTAATTATCTTACTAAGTTAGCTGAAATAATGGATATGGAAGCACTAGTATCATAAAGCACAGAAATGAATTTACCATGAAGGTAAAGGTTACCTTTCAGGGCTTCCTTTATCAGCTTATTATGGCTTATAGCCTATTCTCTAAGACTGGTCTCCCCTTTCCCCTTTGATCCTTCTATCTAATACACACTCCTAGTTTGTGGTTGGACTCTAGTAGGCATGGGCTAACTTGGTCCTTTTTGTATTAACTTAGGTGGCTGAGGTGCTTCCACACCTTTTCTTTTGCTTTGTTGGTTTTTTGGCCAAGAAGCCCTAAACTTGCCCAACACTCTTCTCTCTTCTTTCTTAACTGGGCAATCTCTGGCCTAGTGTTCTTGAGAACGATACTTTAAGCATTCCTTTGTAAGTTTGTAACATGGTTTAAAACCATGATACTTTCCACAAGTCTAGCAATAAGGTCCAAACCTCTGAGGTTCTTTGAGCCTCTTCTGTTCCCTTCCAGACTCAACTTTCCCTAGCCTTTCCCTGGCTGTTTTCTTGCCACTTTGGTGTCCTATAGGGGTTCTCTTAATATTCCCTACTGTAGGATGATGGAATTCTTACTCTAGTATTAGAGCTCTCTAGACAGCTTCATAATAATTCTTAATGCCAATAGCCCTGAATATCTGTCTCAATTTCGGCCCTAACCCCCTTATGAACCTCCTAGTGCTCAATTCTTCTTATCTATCATACTAAGGAGCATACCTAAGAAGACTATTGAATTTGTGCTTATATTTTTTGACAGACATGTGTCCTTGTTCCAACAAATTAAAGTTCATTTGCTTTTGATCTTTAAGAAGTTCATTGACATACTGTTGTTGGAAACACTTGTCAAAACTTAGCCCATCTCATAAGTTCTCTCTTCCTTGTGGGATTTTTCTCATTCTTACTTATATATGCCATCTACACTATCCTCCACCAGAGTTCTGCACTACCTTCTAGCTTGAAAGTAGCTGGTAGCACTTTTTGAGTGGATGTAACTTCCATTATCTCAAATTCCTTTTCTATCAGATAGATCCAGAACTCAGCTTCATCTAGATCAGCACCACCTTTGAACATAGGTGGTTTAAGTGCCAAAAAGCGCTAAAGTTGGCCTTCCCTTAAACCCTCTCTTTTTGGTATTTCTCTTCCTTTTCTAGGGACCCTAGACTTTTCTTTAGAGGCAAGCTCCTTAGAGCTTTCAGAAACTGGCTTTACACTTCCAGCATTAGTGCCTATTTCTTCCCATTCTCTATGCTCATTACTTTTTCTAATTTCTGATGTTAGCTTTCTCATTCTCTCATCATTTTATTCTAGTTCTTCCTCTACTTCATATCTGCTAGCATGCTCTTTTCTTATTGGCTCATTTCCTGGCCTTCTTCCTACTCTTTCTTCTTCTTGTTCTTCTTTAGCCATAGTACCTCTAGATGCTTGGGCCTAACCCTTAGTAAGGGCATGCATACCTACTACAAGTTGGGCAATGGCAGTTTTCATCATCCCTATCATGTGTTCCATTATTTGCTGACCATGCACACTGGATCCAGGCTCTATGGTCTTCTTAGAAGGTCCTGTCCTACTTTTGGCCACATCTTCATTTTCAGGTTATTGATCATTCATTTGATCAGTCTTAGTATTCAGTTGTTCTTCTCTTTCTCTTTCATTTTCTCTACCTCTGGTCATCATTCCTGCAAAATACAAGAATGGTTGATACTCATAGTGGGTATTAGCCTAACAGACCATTCAGGTCCTATATAACCATAGCTCTGATACCAACCATATCAAGGCCCAATTCACCTCTACCTAAAACCCTTTAGAAGGTTTAAATCAACTAGTTGTTTTTCATATGGTGAATTAGGTCTTGAAAACCAAGATACTTAACCAAAAATTTTAGTTGCTAACAAGGTAAGGCTTAGGTGGTGATTACTATCTTATGAAGTCCAATTAAGTTTCTAGTTTAATAGGTTAAGCTGCAAGTTAACACATTAAGTTACAAGTTTCTGTGTTACCTTAATAAATGCAATTGGCTTAGCTTACCTTGTTACCTATTTGGTCCATATGAGTAGGTGTAGGTGGGCTTGTGTATGTACTTGTATGTGTGTGCTTTAGTGTATGTGGGAGGCTTGCTTGTTGTTACCCACTTTGGGGTAGTTCAATTATGGTGCCAAAATTGTGCATTTAAAATCCAAGGATTAGTATGTCCTGTTGGCTATCAAAACAATACCCTTAATGTGCATACCCAAGTGGCACCCTTGGGCACTATGTGTGACACGACCGCCCGTGCCCCTGCCCAGGAAGCCCTGTGAGAGCTAGTCTCATGGTGGATTGCAATCGGCTAGTTGTGTATGTGTGGAGATTAAATCCCATGATGCTAGTTGATTATCCTAGAATATGCAATATGCATGCTCCTCATGCTTTGACTTGGTTTATTAAAACCATAAAACATTAATTCGGCCGAGTAATTTTCTACACAAAATAAATACAAATAGCCAAAGCATATAAAATCAACATTTGTGTGAGTTTACTACATATAACAATTCATGATAACATTTATACATAAAGTAGACTAATGCCCTCACCCAAGAGCAATCCTAGAGTCGAGGACTCCTTATAACATAGACTATGGAGGCAACTAAAAGTACTGCATAAATACAAGCCTCTACTGAGATCTCTTTGACTTAACTCCCACCTTGGATACACGTCCCAGTGGCGAGTCTCAAAAGTCCTTTGCGAAGTGCTACTAGGCTCTGCAGCCAAAGGAAGATACTAGTTAGTACTGTTACTTGACCAACAAGCCAACTAAATACACCATGTAGACTAGAATCACAAGGATTCTCAAATTCCGTACCTGTACACACAAAAGAACACTACCACGATAATCCTCAACGATTACCCGGTCCAGTAACTTCAGTCTCTGCATAACATAACTAGGGAGTGAGAATTTGACAATTCTCAGTAAGGGGTCTTCAGTGTACTTGCAAGAAAATTACTAGGACTGGACATATGATGAACATATGTTAACTTGCTGTGAGCTCACACAGCATGAGGGTCTGATATATGCACATATAACTAGGCTATAAAGACCTCTCTTCAAACTAGTCCTCCTCACGGTGCATCACTCTGTGCCTAGCGAGTTTTGATCACTAACCCACTCCTAGCAAGCCGAAGCTTACTGGATGCAATCATGTAGCCTTCCCATAGTCGTTATGTAGGGGAATTATGGTGGAACTTTGTAGACTAGGCCGCAGGGCCTCTTTGATGTAAACTAGATGAACAATGTTTCACCTTGCAACCTCGTGGCTACGGCATGGCTAGGTTGCCAAGGGTTCTAAACCTCTCACCTGAGCTAGTGGCAGCTAATTATGCTCATTTGCAACATAGTTTCCTTGCTTGTTGCACAAGCAACCTCAAAACTCTACAAAACTCAAGGAAACTCTTATATTTTCTGGGACTTTTGGAAGTCTCAGAGTACCCCCGAAATCCTTAGACCCTTAGGTACGTTAAGAACCCTCCTAGGTCTCACTTGGATCACTTGAGCAAAATGTGAAAAATTCAGCATCCTTGTCTGTGGTGACGCGTCGCCACAGTTGGTAATGTTCTGAGAACTTTTTGTGGGATTGGCGACGCGATGCTGGGGTTGACCTGTAATTGGCGACGCATCGCCAATCTGCAGAAATGCATAAATTGGCGCATTTTGCTGCTACGAACTTTGGACGATTCCTACACATATCAAACATGCATGGAATACCTCCAAATTTCATACACACATAGAACATGTTGCATAGAACATAACCAACTATCACAAGCTAAGCTATGATGTCTTGTACCACCAATCCAATCCTCCTAATTCCTCTAGTCCACCACAATTCAACCAAAACCTTTAACTAATGCCATAGCTAAAACCACTCGATTCTTCAAGCAAACTCAAGCTACTGGCATTAAATGAACTTAAAAAACATACTCCCCTTACCTCAACTCCAAGTAACATGTAAGAATCAAGCTCGCTTTCAACCAACCAAGCTCACCAAAGTTCTACACAAGTCCCAAATCAAAACAATAGCACCAAACATCAAAACTTCACTCTCTAACCAAAACCCGAGCTTCAAACTAACTAATAAACATGAATTCAATCAAGAACACAATTCTTACCTCGTTCAAAAATAGGGGATGGGGAAAAACATCCTTCCAAGCTTCAAAATCATGATTCCAAGCTTGAAATTGGCTTCTCCTAGCTTAAACACATGAATTGCACCTCTTGACACCAAGATCACTTGATTCCAAGCTTAATTTGAGAGAGAAATGAGTGAGGGAAGGATGAAAACGTGATATGGTAGCCTGCCCCATCTCTTTCCCTTCTTAAACCCTTACTTAGGATCAAGGTCACGAAGGTTTCAAGTTTAATGCAATTAAGTCCCCCATCATTGTAACTTAGTGATTCTTGATTAAATTCTTGTCTATTCTTTAAGTTTGAGTTAAGGTTGAAAGTTAAGTTATAAAAATTCATTTTAAAACACTCGGGACTCGTCCTGGCTATTTAGGATGCAAAATTACCATTTTGCCCCTAAACTTCGTTCAGTGCTTTATTTTTCTCGAAACTTAGTGAACTTTGCTAAACTTCTTTATTCTTGCTATGTACACTTGAATTAAAGTTCTAAACTTAATTTAAAATACTTTACCTTCCTCAATTTCACTTCATACTAGAAGGGCCATAACATTCTCCCCTCCTTCTTGAATTTGGTCCCCCAAATTCCGCTGCAACTCCGGAAAAATACTAGGATACCTTTTCAACATATCCTGCTCTGTCTCCCAGGTAGCCTCTTCCTCAGTATTGTTAGACCAAAGGATCTTAACCATCGGAATCCACTTAGTCCGCAATTTCTTGACTTGCCTATCAAGTATCTGAATGGGTTTCTCCTCGTAGGTCATGTATTCTTGAATAGGTGACACTGAAGGATTAACTACCTGTCCCGGTTCCACTATGCATTTTCTGAGTATACTAACGTGAAACATGTTATGCACTTGGGATAGGTTAGGTGGTAATGCTAACCAATAAGCAACTTTCCTAATCTTCTCCAATATTTCATAGGGTGCAATACACCTAGGAGCTAACTTGCCCCTTTGCCCAAAATAGCTAACTCCTTTCATGGGCGACACTTTCAGAAGTACTTTGTCCCCAACTTCAAAACTCAAGTATCTTTTTCTCAAATTCGTATACTTGGTCTGCCTGTCATTGGCTGCTTTAATTCACTTCTGAATTAACTTGATCTTAGCTGTAGTGTCAGCTATGATTTCAGGTCCAATAACTACCTTATCTGTAGGATCTGCCCAACAATGAGGTGTCATACATCACCTCCCATACAAAGCTTCATATGGTGCCATTCCAATAACAGTTTGATGACTGTTATTATAAGCAAACTCGATTAGTGGTAAATGCTGATCCCAATCACCTCTGAAATCAATGACACACATCCGTAGCATATCCTCCAAAGTCTGAATTACTCTCTCAGATTGCCCATCAGTCTGAGGATGAAAAGCAGTATGAGACTAACCTTGCTCCCTAATGCTTCTTGAAAAGCATTCCAAAATTGTGATGTAAATCGAGGATCTCTGTCAGATATACTATGATCTGATATCCCATGGAGTCTCACAATCTCTTTGAGATACAACTGAGCCAACTTCTCCAATGTATAAGTGGTCTTGATAGGTATGAAGTGTGCCGACTTCGTCAGTCTATCAATCACTACCCATATGGCATCAAGCTGACTCCGGGTATTCGGTAACCCCACTAGGAAATCCATAGTAAGAGATCCCCACTTCCTCACTGGTAGAAGTAAACTCTGAAGTGTGCCTGTTGGTTTCTGATGTTCTGCTTTTACCATTTGACATGTCAAACACTTTGTCACATGTCCTCCTACATCCCTTTTCAATCCTGGCCACCAAAAATGTGTTTTCAGATCTTGATACATCTTACTAACGCCAAGGTGGATATTCAAAGTGCTACTATGTGCCTCCTGTAGGACTTGCTGCCTAAGCCCTTCCACATTCGGTACATAGAGACGATCTCCATAATGTAGTATTCCATCCTTGTATCTGAATTCCTTCCTCATAGTGCCAAGTTTTGCTTCTCCTGAAATTTTCTTCAACAATGGATCTTTCATCTTAGCTTCTTTAACTCTGACTAACCAAGCTGACTACGCTTCCAAAACGTAGACTAGGGATTTTTCTCGACTTTGCCATAATTCATGCAAAGATAAGAAACAGTCCCTCAACACTCCTTCAGAGGTGTCCGTAGCCTAATCCTTAGATGAGATTACTCCTGTGTACTTCCGGCTTAACGCATATGCTACCACATTTCCCTTACTAGCACAGTACTCAATCGAACAATCATAGTCCTTGATGTATTCAATCCATCGCCGCTACCTCATGTTCAGATCCTTCTGGGTAAACAGATACTTCAAACTCTTATAATCGGTGAAGATTCTGAATGAACTTCCCATCAAATAATGCCTCCACAACTTCAGTGCAAAAATTACTGCTGCTAGCTCAAGATCATGAACAGGATAGTTCAATTCATTAGGTCTCAACTGTCTTGAACCGTAAGCAATTACCTGACTCTCCTACATCAATACACATCCCAAACCAGAACCAGATGCATCAGTATAAACTGTAAAAGCTCTATTCGGATCTGGCAAAACAAGTATAGGTGCACTAGTCAATCTCTCCTTTAACTCCATGTAACTTCTTCACACTTTGGTGTCCACTCAAACTTCTGAGTCTTCATGGTAAGGCCTATCAACGGTATAGCTATCATAGAGAATTTCTCTACGAAGCGTCTGTAGTAACCTGCCAAACCCAAGAAACTCTTGACCTCTGTAGCTGTAGTTGGTCTCTTCCACTCAACCATTGCTTGAACTTTTTCAGGATCAACTGACAAACCCTGACCACTGATGATATGCCCCAAAAACTGGATCCTCTCGGACCAAAACTCACACTTAGACAACTTTGCATAGTACTGATTATCCTTTAGCACTTGTAAAATTGTTCTAAGGTGCTTCTCATGCTCTGATGTAGACTGTGAATATACCAAAATGTCATCGATGAAAACTTCAACTAACTGATCTAGAAACAGCTTAAAGATCCGATTCATGGCTTCCATAAATACTGCTGGAGCATTCGTCACACCAAAAGGCATAACTGTATATTCATAATGTCCATACCTCGTCTTGAAAGCAGTTTTCGGAATATCTTTCTCCTTAACTCTAATCTGAAAATACCCAGACCGAAGATCAATTCTAGAAAACACTTTCGCTCCCTTGAGTCTGTCGAACAGATCATCAATTCTAGGAAGTGGGTACTTATTCTTGATTGTCATTGCATTCAACTTTTTATGTCGATGCACAATCTGAACGTTCCGTCTTTCTTCTTCACAAATAATACTGGAGCCCCCCATAGTGACACACTAGGCCTTATAAAGCCTTTCCTTAGTAATTCATCCAACTGCTTCTTTAACTCATCCATCTCAGGAGCTGACATTCTATAAGGTGGTACTGAAATAGGTTCAACCCCTGGTTGCAGATGGATTACAAACTCAGTATCCCTATTAGGTGGTAACCCAGGTAACTCTATCGGAAACACCTCAGGAAATTGATTGGCTACTGGAATCTTTCCAAGTTCCTCATCTGTAGCCACTCCATTCAATGAATAATACTCTTCTTCACCAACTATAGGGATGGTATCCATAAGTCTAAGATGTAAACTCTTAGCACTAGATGCCAACCCTCCTGTGCAAGTCACTCTAGCTCCCTAAGCATCAGTAATGTCGACTGAGTGATTCACACAGTTGATTTGTCCCTTATGCTTACTTAGCCAATCCATTCCTAACACTAGGTCATAAGACCTCAATTCTATCACCCACAATTCACAACAAAAATCATGGTCGCCTAACTACAAGGGATACCTAGTAACCACTTCATTGGTCACAATAAAACCCCTCCCCGCAGTTCTGATGAGTCTCAACTCACCCGAGATTTCTCACTACAATTTAAACTTATCTACCAAGGTAGAAGATATCACTGAAAGAGTAGCTCCCGTATCGAATAGCACTCTAACACTATCTTTCTGAAAAGTAAAATTACCTTAAATGGCAGCTGGTTCTTTGGTCACTTGAGTCGTCAGGGCGAAAACCCTCGGTTCAACTGCTGCTGTGGCTACACCAGGCCGATTACCTATGGCAAGGGGTATAGGGGTAAATTCCAAGGTAGACCTGACATCGGTCTAGCTCTTGGGCATTGCCTCACCAATGTCCTCTCTGACCACAGATATTGCAAACATCTGTCCCCAGAGTACATGGTCTTCCACCATGAAACCGTCTGCATCTAGGACATAAACCTGTCTTCTTTCTCTTGGATGGATCTTGGTTTTCCACCATTGGTTGTTTCCCAGCACTCTTTCCTAAGTTGGCTGGTCCAACCTCCACCTTTTTGCTAGGTGCCCCGGAATCCTCAAATTCTCTTTCTAAGGCCAACGCCTTCTGAACCACCTGGCGATAGCTCCTGCTATCAATTGTCGCCATATACCTCCTGAGTATAGGTTTTAACCCTTGGAAGAACTTCTTAGCTTTCAATTCATCATTGCCCATCATGTATGGAGCATACCCGATAAGATAATTATAGCGCTGCTCATACTCCTGCACAGACATCTCTCCTTGCGTCAGATTCTCAAACTGAATTTTTCTCTGATCCTGTGCAGCTTCACTGATGTATTCCTGTCTGAACTTCTTTTCAAAGTCTGACCACTTGAGCACCTTCTTCTTGTGCTCTGGGCGAGTACCATTACTTTCCCTCAACAACTCCATCACATCATCCCACCATACACTAGCCCTTCCTTTCAGAAAGAAAGACACTAAAATCATCTTCTGCTCTAACTCATAACCACCACAAGTGAAAGTTTATTCATTCTGGACAACCAGTCCTCTGCTCTATTGGGATCACCTATCCCATCAAAGCTTGGTGGATCAACAGTTTTAAATTTCTCCAACAATCTCATTTGATATGGAGTGTCTCCCCTCCTTGGAGCCTCCATCACCTCTGGTTCTTCTTCCTCATTATGAACATGATTTCTGCGTTCATGAGCTTTAGGCACTTGCTGTTGCTCAACATGCCTTTCCTGATCCTGTTGTGGGTCATTCTCCTCCTGGACAACACCTCTGTCCTCATAGTCTCTGAACATCTTAGTCACAAGGGTGTTCATGCCCTGTGCCACTTGGGCCATAGTTTGTGTCAACCCCTATAATACCCTGGATATCTCATCCAGTCTGGTCACAATTGGGTCACTAGAACCTTCACCAGGTTCCCTAGTTCCCCTTAAAGCTCCTTACCTAGTGTCAACCATAGCAACCTGCAACCACAGCCAGACAACATTCCCCAGATGTTGGTCAGTACTAACTTCCTAGAACTTGGACTTTCCAAACTAGATCTCAGTCTTAGTCTCCAATATCTATGAAATAAGTCTTAAGCTCTAATACCAAAAATTGACACGATGGCTCGTGCCCCTGCCCAGGAAGCCCTGTGAGAGCTAGTCTCACGGTGGATTTCAATTGGCTAGTTTGTGTATGTGTGCGGATTAAATCCCATGATGCTAGTTGATTATCCTAGAATATGCAATATGCATGTTCTTCATGCTTTGACTTGGTTTATTAAAACCATAAAACATTAACTCAGTCGAGTAATTTTCTACACAAAATAAATACAAATAGCCAAAGCATATAAAATCAACATTTGTGTGAGTTTACTACACATAACAACTCATGAGAACATTTATACATAAAGTAGACTAATGCCCTCACCAAAGAATAATCCTAGAGTCGAGGACTTCTTATAACATAGACTATGGAGGCAACTAAAAGTACTGTATAAATACAAGCCTCGACTAAGATCTCTTTGACTTAACTCCCACCTTGGATATACGTCCCAGTGGCGAGTCTTAAAAGTCCTTTGCGAAGTGCTACTAGGCTCTGCAGCCAAAGGAAGATACTAGTTAGTACTGTTACTTGACCAACAAGCCAACTAAATACACCATGTAGACTAGAATCACAAGGATTCTCAAATTTCGAACCTGTACACACAAAAGAACACTACCACGATAATCCTCAACGATTACCCAGTCCAGTAACTTCAGTCTCTACGTAACACAACTAGGGAGTGAGAATTCGACAATTCTCAGTAAGGGGTCTTCAGTGTACCTGCAAGAAAATTACTAGGATTGGACAAATGATGAACATATGTTAACTTGCTGCAAGATCACACAGCATGAGGGTCTGATATATGCACATATAACTAGGCCATAAAGACCTCTCCTCAAACTAGTCCTCCTCACGGTGCATCACTTCGTGCCTAGCGAGTCTTGATCACTAACCCGCTCCTAGCAAGCTGAAACTTACTGGATGCAATCATGTAGCCTTCCCATAGTCATTATGCAGAGGAATTATGGTGGAACTTTGTAGACTAGGCCACAGGGCCTTTTTGATGTAGACTAGATGAACAAGGTTTCACCTTGCAACCTCGTGGCTATGGCACGGCTAGGTTGCCAAGGGTTCTAAACCTCTCACCTGAGATAATGGTAGCTAATTATGCTCATTTGCAACATAGTTTCCTTGCTTGTTGCACAAGCAACCTCAAAACTCTACAAAACTCAAGGAAACTCTTATATTTTGTGACTTTTGGAAGTCTCGGAGTACCCTCGGAATCCTTAGACCCCTAGGTACGCTAAGAACCCTCATAGGTCTCACTTGGATCACTTGAGCAGAATGTGAAAAATTCAGCATCTTTGTTTGTGGTGACGCGTCGCCACAGTTGGTAACGTTCTGAGAACTTTCACTGGATTGGTGACGCGACGCTGGGGTCGACCTGGAATTGGCAACACATCGCCAATCTGCAGAAATGCAGAAATTGGCACATTTTGCTGCTATGAACTTTGGATGATTCCTACACATATCAAACATGCATAGAATACCTCCAAATTTCATACACACAAAGAACATGTTACATAGAACATAACCAACTATCACAAGCTAGGCTATGATGCCTTGTAACATCAATCCAATCCTCTCAATTCCTCTAGTCCACCACAATTCAACCAAAACCGTTCACTAATGCTATAGCTAAAACCACTCAAATTCTTCAAGCAAACTCAAGCTATTGGCATTAAATGAACATGAAAACATACTCCCCTTACCTCAACTCCAAGTAACACACAAGAATCAAGCTCCCTTTCAACCAACGAAGCTCACCAAAGTTCTACACAAGTCCCAAATCAAAACAATAGCACCAAACATCAGAACTTCACTCTCTAACCAAAACCCAAGCTCCAAGCTAACTAATAAACATGAATTCAATCAAGAACACATTTTCTACCTTGTTCAAAAATAGGGGATGGGGAAAAACATCCTTCCAAGCTTCAAAATCATGATTCCAAGCTTGAAATTGGCTTCTCCTAGCTTAAACACTTGAATTGCACCTCTTGACACTAAGATCACTTGATTACAAGCTTAATTTGAGAGATAAATGAGTGAGGGAAGGATGAAAACGTGATTATGGCAGCCTCCCCCATCTCTTTCCCTTCTTAAACCCTTACTTAGGATCAAGGTCACCAAGGTTTCAATTTTAATGCAATTAAGTCCCCCATCTTTGTAACTTAGTGATTCTTGATTAAATTCTTGTCTATTCTTTAAGTTTAAATTAAGGTTGAAAGTTAAGTTATAAAAATTCATTTTAAAACACTCGGGACTCGTCCCGGCTATTTAGGATGCAAAATTACCATTTTGCCCCTGAACTTCGTTCAGTGCTTTATTTTTCTCGGAACTTAGTGAACTTTGCTAAACTTATCTATTCTTGCTATGTAAACTTGAATTAAGGTTCTAAACTTAATTTAAAACACTTTACCTTCCTTAATTTTGCTTCCTACTAGACGGGCCATTACAATGTGAATGATGTATATTGGTCCAACCATTACACACATATTTGCATTTTATGCACATAATGGCAGCAAGGAAGAAAAACACTAGCAGATGTCTTACCCTTGGCTACCATGCATTAAGCAATCTTGTTACGTTCATGTTTCTAGCCACTGCACCTGTGTTTCTCTTAAAAAAATGTATTAATGTAGCCATGTGCCCCTTGTTTTATTTACTCCATTATCAATTAGAAACTTAGACCAAACCAAAGAATTTCATTTTACATCAATAGCCCACCTATGGACCAAGTTATGTATTTTTGAAGTTGGTTACAAAATTCTGACCAAATGAACAATAAATTAGCCAAATTTGCAACATCATAAATTTTGATACAGGGCTCCAAATGCATGAATTCAAAATCCTAGTTAAACCTCTAGATCTTCTCTAGGTGTGGTCAAGATTTCATATGAAGATTCACTTTACACAGGGAGATATAGAACTTTGAGTGCAAGGTCAAAATTTTGTCCACTTTATGACCATTATGTCGGTATAAAATTTCATAGGTCTGCAAATACTTCATTCACAAGGGGTAAGCCCTCCAAGGCTATCCCATACATGTCAAATACACAAAAATTACATGCTTTTGCATATAGCAACTTTATGTGGTCAAAACAGAATTTACAAGTAAGCAGCCCATCATTTACACTTAGATAGCTTGTGCACCACCTTTAGATACATAGCAAAACCATCCTCAAATGTTCACATACCTGATCCAAACTTACATGCCTTACATGTACATGCATCCATGCACTACATCATGGCCTTAAATTAGCTAATGACATGTACCCAAGTCATAGGAGATGCTTGAGACACAATGCACTCTAAAATAAGATGCTGGATAGCTGCTATGTAACACAATAAGCACCAACACTAAAATACCAAATATTCTACTAAAATCACTAAAAATATAGAGCATAACTAGACACATGGAAGTTCATGTACCTAAAATTTAAAATAAACAATCAAATGGAAAAGGTCAGTTTGAATGTGATCTTTCTATTGGACCTAAAATGGGCAGATTTGAGGGGAGGTAAGTTTCATGGAGAAACTTAGTAAGAAAAAAACTTTAACACTAAGGTAATGTAACCTTTAGCAATCACCTACATTCAAAGATCCTAAAAAACAAGAAAACACAATGCAAATATCCAATATAGAGCATCCAAATGTAGCAATCAAACACAAACACCAAACACATATATGCAGCAGCAACAACATTCATTGGTTAGTCCATAAAACATGTAATAAACATAAGTAGATAACTATGGTAGCCCTCCTCAAGCATAAGCTTGGCATTATGAGACTTTTAACGTTAGTAGTACTAACTTTGGGCTTTAGAAACCCTTAAATTCGCTGCCATCATTGTGCACTTCACACTAGGTCATAAAACCTTCAGCAAGGGCACTCCCCTCATTAAGCTTGGTTCATCAAGTTCATTGCTCTCTTCCAAGCTTAGCCATAGCTCCATGGATGCTTGGAAATATAGTAAACATCCCATGAGAGCAAGAGAACTCCTTACCTTTTGTTGGAAAACCAGTAAACCTTAAATAAACCCGAAAACTAGGGTTTATGGTCTTCCTTGATGCTTTGATTGCCTTCTCTTGATTGTTTGTAGTAAGGTGGCTATGGAGGGATGTGGAGGAGTTCAAGGAAGAACCCTAGTAGGTGGAGGTCAAATTTTTTGGAGGAAAATGGGTAGAAAATGGTTTTTTTCTAGCTTTATTTCTTTCTTGGTCTTTAGGAATGGCATCTTTGCAAATATTGCAAATTTTAGGCCACACTTGGACAACATTTTTACTAGCCATTTGGATGGGAAATGACGGTTTTTGGCCTATTTTAACCTTGGTCAAGGCTCATTTTCACCTTTAGAAAAGTTTGGGACACTTAAGCCCTTAAGTGTCCTTAGGCATTAAATGACTAACTTTGCCTCCTTGAGCACTTTGGTCCCCAACAATATCGTTAATTCCATCCATGTACTTTCTTCATAATTCTATCCATGTCCTTTCCTCAAAATTCTATCCATGTCCTTGCCATAGACATCTTTGGAAATTTATGCAATTGAGTGCCCAACTTTTGTAACCTTACAATTTAGTCCATAGGTTACTTGAAAATTATGCAATATGCCAATGCTTTCTTAAGGACCAAATTATCATTGTTTGTCCCATTTAGGGGAGTGTATATTGAATACTTTACACTTCTCAATTCATACAGTATGGTGAAAATTAAAGCATACAAATTTTGGTCTTTATGCTGTAATTTTCCTGTTTTATGAAGGTGGTAACACTTGTAGCTTATCAAACATACACACATTCATGCATACATACATACAGACAGACTTACATACTAGGTTAATGAGTAACAAACCATGTGTGCATATTTCTAGTCCATTTCACTTAGTGCCCCTGAAGGCTTAGCTAAGCTCAGTATGTACACTAAGGCATAAGCCATGAACTATTATGAGTTGCTAGGCTATATCTATGTACATACATTTACAAAACAAAATTTGGCATCTTGGGAACTACATGGCCAAAAGTTACATACATCCAAAAGTTAAGCCATTACAAATGCATGCATAGTACATTCTTATGGGGTTAAATAGTTTCAATGCCCACAATTACATTAATTTGCACTTTCACTTGACATTTAGGCCATAGTTGTCTTATTACTCTTCTAGTCTTTACCCAAACTAGAATGGACCCAAAAGTAGCAAGACCCACTGTAGCCATCAAAGCCTACAGATCAAATTTTCAACCATTAGTTCAAAACCATGCACTTGTCCAATCTTTCTCTCATAGCCGTAAACTTGAGACATGCCTAACATTGTTGTTCATACAAACATCCAATTTCATTATTTAACTTGCAACCAAAGACAAAGAGATAAGACATAACGTAATACAATATACTTATATACATAATTCAAAGGTTAGCACATGTAAACAATCAAAGAAGCATGCAAACACACAAACCGCGTACAAGGTTGCACTTTAACTTATAAAGCATTTTTTCCCTTCAATTTAGCAAGTGATCACTTTGATTAGAATCAATTTAACATGAACAAAGAGCTCCATATAATTGAAAAAGTTTGATCATGCTTGATCAAAAACCCTAATGCTTGCCAAAAGTAAACTAGCTAGCTCCCCATAGTGCTTAATGCACATATAGCTTCTAGGTTCATTCGACCACAGCCATCACCTTGGGCAGCATTCTTTCCTCAAAACCTAGGAGAAGAAGCTTCATATAAACCCTTACCTAGCTCAAATTATAGCAGCAAGGAAGCATAAAAAAATCAAACACCACACACACCACTATAGCTTATACGTAAGCCACCATGTCTTAATTTTGTTTCCTTTTGCTTTCTTTGCTTGTCTAGCTTGTTCCTTCATTTTGTATGGTGGTTTTTCTAGGTTTTGTACGGTAGGTAGCAATAGTAAATGGGTCAGAAGCTACCTTAAGTCAAGCAAAGGTCCAAGTAGTGGAGTATTCGGCCAAAATGGTGTTGGTAGCCAAATATCTTGACTAGTCTTTGGTCCAACTCTTCAATTGTCACTTAAATCATTTTCAAAATTTTATTGACCTACTTAGCTTTATTGGTGGGACATTTTGAGCACCCACTTTACCTTTTAATTTGGCTAAGTAAGTCATAAAACTTTCACTTGAACTTAGGTACATTTTAAGTGCATCCTAGAGCCCCCTAGTGTACTCTAAAGTGATCTTTATGGATTTCATGTGTTCTACACATCTTCTTGCCCTACATTGTAGCTCTTATCTTCATTTCAATCCTAAGCATCAATCCCTCATAATCTCTTCCAATACATTTGGCTTTAGGGCCTCCACATGCCTATAGTTACATACAAAGGTGTTCCTAGGAGTCTTCTAGTGCACTTTACTGTGAGCACTTTAGTTCCCTTCTTGTTTTTTCCTTGTATTGAACTCTTCTTTATTACTTTATCATTTAGTATTCATCCACCTTGTTTCCTTTGATACACTTAGTTTTAAAGTCTCTAGGGTCACATAAGTGCTCACAAAAGTGTGCTCAGGAGCCTTTTATGCCCCTCCTTGGTGCTCCTTTAGTTTTGATAGGCTATTTGCCAATTTTTATTCATATTATGTGTTAATGTTGTGGTCAAATCCAATCATGAGATGATTGTGTTTTACACATTGAGTTGTGATATTTTATTGAGGCATCGTTCCAACAATTGTGTTTGTTGTTTATTTCAATATAGCGTAATCAAACATAATTATAACCTTTGAATAATGATATTCTTAAATGTCTCTAGTCTAGTGTTATTATGGAGAAGGTTGCAATAATACATAAAGACTAGCATATGTGAAGACTAATATGAGATATGTAGTCCACATATCGGTACAAGTTGGAGAACTTGTGTACTGGACCGACCCATCAAGAGAACATTACATGGATCATTCTATGAGTGTCATAAGTGTTTCTCATAGTGATCATGGTGTATGTAGTCATTTGACTAGAGATCATCAATGTCCTTTACATGTGAGTCACATACTTTGATACTATTGTATGTTGCTTATAACTGAGCGAACATAAAAGTGGTTATTGCACAAGTCATACTTCATGTGAAGGGATTTGTTTCTTCAAGATGGAATTTGTCCATCCTATATATTAGAGTGATATTTTTGGGCCTCTTGATAGAGTGAGACTAAGAAAATGCATGGTCAAGCTCAGATGAGTTGATATACAATATCAAAGTGATCAGTTTAAGTTAATTTACTTGAGAATCAAGAAACCATAGATTGGGCTATATGAGAGTGACACATTCCATGTCTCATGTTTGGTCTTGATATCTTGGACAAAGAGACAATGACATATCCGAGTAATGATCATAGAGGTTTAGTCGAATCATTGGCTATCTTGTCACTTGGGTAGCAATGATGTGTTGCTAGACACCACTTATTATTTATGATCATAAATGTGATTTATGATCATTGCCAATGTGGTAGGAGCTTATAAGGTTGGACACTTAGAGCCAATTGAATTATTTGAGTGCATGGGCTGAATTGTTTGGTTTTGGTTTCATGATAATTTTGGATTAATAATTGGCCCAAAGGTCGAGCCATTATTAAGCCCAAAATGAAACCTAATTGGATTAGGGTTTTGAAACCCATCAGGTTTGGGAGTTAAGTCTTACTATATATACATCATATTGTAAGGATTCTTGCACCACAACCCTAGCCTACCAAGAAGGATGAAATCATAGGGGTTCTGAAAGGTTCCAGCCTTACTCTCCTCTTGCCTTTCCTTGGAGGATGCAAGATAGTACTATGGGTGCAAAATGAGCGTATCTGCCAGGACGTGGTGGAGGCATGGTGATTTGAGAGGCTTGTGTGGATACCATAGAGAAATTATACATGTCAACTATCCAGGTCTTTGTGATTCAGCTCAATAGTTGGGCGAAAGATATCAGCCATATGGGTAAAAATTTTGAACACCCAATTTACTCAATTTCACTTGGATCCTGGAAAGTTTTGGTTACTTTCCACTGTGCTTGTTTGGCTCTCAAAACCCTACATTATGAGCCTTTACTTTAAAGACTATCTTGGCACTTAATTTTAGCTATTTATGTCTCACAAGGATAGCACTTTCCTTCATGGCCCACTTAAGTGCACTCGGGTGCACTCAGGATGTCCTTAGAGCATCCTATGGGTACTTGACCTTTTATGGCTTTTTATTTATGCCATGACTTATATTACTTATCTTCACCTCTTATGTATATCATATACATATAAAAATCACAGCCTATGGCCTATGCAAGTGACAGGCATAACATTCTCTCCCCTTTAAAGAATTTGGTCCTCCAAATTCTTAAGCAACTTAGGGACTAGTTCTAAGTATCTCTTGAGCATTTCTACTTCAATTTCCTATGTAGCTTCTTATTTAGAATGGTGAGTTCATTGAGTTTTCACCCTGTTTATCCACCCGTTTCTCAATTTCCTTACATCCCTAGCTAACATCCTTATAGGTTTTTCCTTATAGGTATGATTATGAGCTATTGGGATATCAATTGTTAGTATTATTTGTTATGGGTCAAATAAGCACTTTTTAAACATATTAACATGACAAGTATCTTGGATGTGACCCAACTCTGAGGGTAAGCTCATCCTATAAGCCACATTACCAATCCTAGCCAATACCTGGAATGGTCTAATGTATCTGGGAGCCAACTTACCTTTTGTACCGAATCTCATAACCCCTTTCATTGGAGATACCTTGATCCATACATAGTCCCCTATTTGGAACTCTAAGTCCCCCATTCTCTTTTAATTGGCATAGGCTTCTTCCTAATTGTTGGTAGCCTTGACCCTTTCTTGGATCATTTTTGATCTTTTCAATGGTTTTATGGGTCAGCTCTGGACCTATTTCAATCCTATCTTTAGGGTCTTGGCAATAATGAGGAGTAATACATCTCTTTCTATACAAAGCTTCATAAGGTGTCATCTTTATCACTGAGTGATAACTATTGTTATAGGAGAACTCTATCAAACGTAGGAGCAAGTCCCATTCTCCTTTAAAGTCTATTACACAACACCTTAGCATATCCTTAAGAACTTGTATGGTTCTATCTATTTGGCCATCTGTTTGAGGATGGTAAGCTGAACTTAGTTTCAGCTAAGTACCCAATGCCTGATGCATTGATCTCCAAAATTTGGATATAAATCATAGGTCTCTATCTGAAATTATGCCACATGGGATACCATGTAATCTCACTATTTCATTAATACACAGCTATGCCAGCCTATCCAAAGGATCAATGATATTAATAGGTTAAAATTGAGCTAATTTTGTAAGCCCATCCACAACCACCTAGATGATATCATGTTTTCTTCTAGTCATAGGTGATGCCCTTCGGCATCTTCGTCTTGCGACATGGTGAATTCCGAGGGAGCTTCCGAGGAGAGAGAACGTCTGACGGAGAGGTTCCCCAGGTGGGAAAGTACCTGAAAAACTCCGAAAAAAGGGGTTAGGAGGTCCCGGGATGATTTTCCGGGGAGGAGCCTCCGACGCCCAAGTCAGTTTCCTGAGAAGGTAAAAGGGGACACTTAGGAAGTTTTGCGGTCTTTCCTGTTTGTGTTTTTTCAGGAGAGAGGAGTCCTTCCTCTTGCCAGGACGTGTTCTTGTGTATTTATAGGGAAGCCTGGCCCGTTTAGATCATGACACGTGTTCGGTCAGATATTTTCTGTACCTTCAGACGTAGGGACAAGTAGCCAGTGGCAGGCTCCTTGAGCCTTGAACCGAGTCAAGTCGCGACAAGACCCGGATGGCTTTGACGCGTCAGGCCGCCGTTTCAGGCAGCGTATGGGCGACCTGTCAGAGGCTCCTTAAATGCTCATTAAATGCTCATGCCGTACTCCCGAGGTCCTTTGGGCGAGGCCATCTTTTGGTACGGACGCCTTTCTTCGGGAATCACGTTGGTGGCTCGGGGAGTTCTCTAGCTCGGGAGTTCCGCCTTCGGGGAGAATCTCTCCTGCTTTCAGTAGCTGGTTCTTTCTCCCGAAGGCGATATGTTCGGTTCCCCGAGAGAGTCAGTGACACATTTAGATAACCTGGCGTTTCAGTCGAAGTGCTTACTTCGTCATGCTCGATTTCGCTTCTGCCGAGGTCTGTGGCAATGCTTCTTTCTGAGCTACGTCAGGCTCCCCGGACAAACCTTCGGGGAAATTCATACTGGGGGAGGCGATAGCCTTTTGGCTATCACAGGCCCCCCCTCAAAAAAGCCGAAGTGGAGACTTCGGTTTGTTGTCTTTCCGAGGATGTTTCTCGGGAGTTTCTAGGGAGTGTAACCTGTGCCGAAGATACACCTTTTTGTCCGAAGATACGGACTGTTCGGCCAAAGCCTGTTTTTGGTGTCCTCGAGGTAACCCACTTCTTTACTTTCAACCCATCCGAGCATGGCCATGCATTTTCTAAGTCTCACTCTATCAAGGGGCCTGAAGATATCGCTCCCGTTACATAGGAGGGACAAATCCCATCTTGATCATACAAATCCCTCCGCATGATATGTGACATACCCAATGACCTCCTTTAAGTTCACTCAGTTACGAGCAACAAAGGAAAGTATCAAAGTATGTGACTCACATGTAGGGAACCTTGATGATCTTAGGTCGAAGGACTACATATACCCTGATCACTATGGGAATCACTTATGACACTCATATAACGATCCATGTAGTGTTCTCATGGTGGGTCGGTCCAGTACACAAGTTCTCCAACTTGTACCCATATGTAGACTACATATCTCATATTAGTCTCCACATATGCTAGTCGTTATGTATTTTTGCAACCCGCTCCACAATAATACTAGACCAGGGACTTTTAAGAATATCATTATTCTAGGGTTACAATTATGTTTGTTAAGTTACGCAGGAACAAAACAACAAACATAATTGCTGGATTAATGCCTTAATAAAATATCATGACTCAATTGTGCAAAAATACAATCATCTCATGATTGGCTTTTGGGTACAACACTAACAGTAACCAGACGTGTCAGTCTGGAGCGGCGCGACGTCTGTCAGAGGGCGTGTTCCTCTTTTTTGGTGCGATGGCTGACACGTGTCGGCTTTTTGTTGGCTGGGGTTGCATTGGTTACCACGGGCGCGCCTTTTTAGGTGCAGAAGGGCAGTTATAGCAGCGTTTTGCCTTCACAGAGTACTTATGACGCCGGTCCGCCTACCCCCCTCGGCCTATATATATGCTCATTCCGTCATTTGTCTATTTTGCTTTTGCTTTTGCTCTGGTTTTCCTTCTGCTCTCTTCTGCTTTTTGCAGCGGTTCTTTCACCTGAGCTTTTTTCCGGTCATCTTTCACGACGGCGTCTTCACACCCAGATTACGGCAAAAGATTTGGTGGGTTTTGATTTCCAGAACTCTTTGTTTTTCAAAGTTTGCCCGAAGTTCATTTTTGCCTTTTGCGAACTCATTTTTTAGCCAAAAATGCCGATTCCTGAAAGTTGGCAGCCTCTTCTTTCTCACCCTTGTTGCACCACTTCTGCAAAATTAGCGAAGTGGAAGAAAATTTTTTTCCTTCCTTCGTACTCTGTTACGAGGTTGCCACGTCCTGACCACTACAGCTTTTCAAACCATAGTAACGAGGTCACCGTTTTCTGAGCTCAACTGAAAGCCGGACTTCGGTTCCCCCCCTCCGAAGTTGATTTGCGACTTTTGCCAATTTCATGGCATTGCCGTAAATCAACTTCCTCTGAACTCGTACTGCTATTTCAACGCCTTCCTCTGTATGTGTGGCGTTTTCAAAATAGAACCCCACTTCATCATTTTTATGCAGTACTACAAGTTCTACGTGGTCTTGAAGGGTGGCTTTTACTTCACGCTACCTCGGGGATCCGGGAGCAAAAAGTATATGTTCACCTTCGCCACTAAGGATAGTTGGCGAGGGTGGCAAAAAAAGTTTTTCTTTCTGAAGATGGAGGAGGCCTGGTCGCATGTTCCGACCAAGTGGGCTCAGGGACGGTTGGAGGACGACATCGTAGATCCGAGGATACTGTTGACTCCCGAGTTGGTCTCCGTATTCACGGATTTCGACCGACGTATCCGAGCCGTTGCCGACTGGGGTCCCGAGGTCCCTTCGCGCCCTCTTTACCCCTTCGCCATTAATTGGAGGTTGATGACTGAGGAAGTCCTTCGGGAGCTCGGGGTGGTAAAGGAGCACAAGACAGACCTTGGGATGCCGGCTCCTGTCATCGCCGGGAAGGACTCCTGGCTAGTGCAACTCCTTCGGGAGGAAGTTTCTTTCGAAATTTTTTGTGAGAGTAAGTTACTTTCTAGTCTCCTTTTTATAACTTCGTTCCGAACTCATACTGATGTCTTTCTTCCTTTGCAGAAATGGGCGAGGACACTGCTGCCTTCTACAAAGCCCTTTTCACCGATCAGCCCGTGAAGGGTGAGCAGACGAAGAAAGCTGCCTCCTGAAGATGAAAAATGTCAGGGGCTGGGCCGTCTGTTTCCAAACGGGCGAAGAAGAATGTGCCCCCCCTCTTCCGGAGATTTCCGAAGAGGTGGACGAGGAGCCCGAGGCTGCTACTGTCCCTCAGTCCGAGGTTGCTGCTGAGGTCCCTCCTCAAAGTCCTACCCCGTCGCAGGCACTTCTAGGTGCCGTGGTAGAGGCCCCTTCTGCCGAAGAGCGGCGCCGAAGAAAAGGCAAGGGGATTTCTGCCGAAGAGGCTCCAGCTTCCGACGACGTCGTCGTCGAGGTGCAAGCAGGTTTGTTCTTCTAACAAACTGTGGTGCTCCTCTTTTTGATGGTCTTTGAGGTTTTATTGCCCTGACCAATTTTCTGTTTTGTCGCTCAGAAGAGTCGCTCACTCCGGGTTAGGTAGCTGAGCATGCAAAGAGGAGAGCCCTTCGGGACGCCCGCATCCCGAAGGGAAAAGTCCCGAAGGAGCCTTTCTGGATGTTTACGGAGGACATGAATTTGTACTCCGGAGAATGCTAGCAAATGGCTACAGAGATCTCGAAAGGGGTCCTCACCGATGCCTCCTTCAAGGCCATTGCCGCGGCTCACCCGGGCGATGGTTATCTTGCCGTGAAGCTTTCCGAACACGCCACCCAGGTATACTTTGCGTCTATCTTCCTCCCTTGAATTTTTTCTAAGTGTTTGGTTTTCTCTTTGTCTTAATGACCTCGCCTTTATCCTTTTACAGCTTCTGGGATACGCCAGCTTTCTCCGAGTTCGGGTGGCGAGGCAGACGGAGTTCCGAGCTAAGGCCTTAGAAGCCATAGAAAAAACTAAGGCCATGTGCTCAGAATTAGCTGTCAAGAACCTGCAGCTGGCTCAAGCTGCGGAGAAGGAAGTTGCCACCCTTTGGGAGGAGTTCTAGAAAGAAAAAGAAGAACTTTTGAGGGACTCCTCCCAAAAAATTTCCAACCTCGGCTCCCAAATGGCGGAGCTGATCTCGGCAAATGAGGCGCATCAGAAAGAGAAGTCAGAGGCCGAAGGGCTCCTGGCGAAGGCGCTTGCTGAGAAGGCTGCGCTCCAAGCCGAGGTCGATGCTATGAAGAAGGAGTCGGAAAAAAAAAGAGTGAAGGAGCTGAAGAAGAAGGTCTCAGATTTGAAGAAGGACTTCGAGGAGCTTGAGGTCGAGAAAGACAAGTCTAACCAGATGACCAAGGTCGGTTTTCAGGACGGGTTTTGTCTTGTTCCGCACCAAGTCCTTCAGAGGTTCCCATATCTGAACCTCTCTTTCCTGGTGGCCCTGGACATTACCGAGGGCCCTCGGTGGTCCTGGTTTAAGATTGATCATCTAAACCTGCCTCCTTCTATTCCGGCGCCGAAGGTGGTGCAAAAGGACGCAGGAGCCGAAGACTCCCGGGACGCCGAGAACCCTTAGTTTGTTCTAGGGCCCTTTTTCTTCTCTCTTCTTTTTTGTACTTTTTCTTCTGGCTATCTTTTTTCTAAGCACACTTATCTCAATAAAGACTTTGAAATTTTGGCTAAGTCTTTTCATGAGCTTCTTTGTTTCCCTTTGCCCCGAACTTTATTCGCTCAAGAGACTTCGGAAAACTTTGTCTGTGCTTATCATGGTGACCTCTTTCGTGAAATCCTGATTTGTTCAACTTATGCCCAAAAATTTTGGCTAAGTCTTTCGCCAGATTTTCTCTGTTGTCCCGAACACGTTTGCTCAAGAGACTTCGGAAAATAATACCTTCGCTTATTTTAGCCGGCCACCTTTGCAGAATTCGCACCACTGATGCTTAGGACTTTTTGGCTAAGAAACTTTTTATGCTTTAGAGAAAATTTTTCTTTCTTTGTACAGCACGGTCTTCTTCGCCGAGATTCTAAGCATAGAATTTTCTCAAGGTGTCAGAATGCCACGTATTTTTTAATTCTACGCCTTCGGAATCGCCGAGCTTGTAGACCCCTTTTCGTACTTCGGCAAGAACCAGGTAAGGGCCTTCCCAGTTAGCGCGAAGTACTCCGTGGGATGGCTTTCGAGGTGCGAATTCATTCTTTCGGAGAACGAGGTCTCCTCTCTTTATTCCTTTTGGCCTGGCGCGCAAGTTTATAGCCGCGGCCACTCTTTGCTGAAAAGCTTTTCTTCTTAGTTCGGCTATTTCTCTATGTTCGCCGATGAGGTCGAGCTTGGTTCTCAGGCTGAGATCATTCCCACTTTCATCAAAAACTTGCACTCGAATTGATGGTTGCACTACCTCGATTGGGATGATGGCTTCTGTACCGAAGATGAGTGAAAAAGGCGTTTCCCTTGTGGCTCTTCGGGGAGTTGTTCGGTAGCTCCACAGTACACTCTGAAGTTCGCCTGGCCATTTCCCTTTTGCTTCCCCCAGCCTCTTTTTCAGACCATCTTTTATGGTCCTATTAGATACCTCTACTTGGCCATTGCTTTGAGGATGGGCTACTAGGGCGAAGTGCATCTTTATTCCGAGGTTGTTGACAAAGTCCTGGAACCCTTTGTCTATAAACTGGGATCCATTGTCGGCTACGAGTATCCTCGGTATGCCAAACCTGCATACAATGTTCTTCCACACAAACTTCTGCACTTCTTTAGCTGAGATAGTTTCTAATGGTTATGCCTCGACCCATTTAGAGAAGTAGTCTACTGCGACTACGCAGAATTTCACGCCTCCGGGGGCTGTTGGGAGCAGCCTAATGAGGTCTATGCCCCAAACTATGAAGGGCCAGGGATAGTCAGCCGAAGTCACCATTTCCGAGGGTGTCCTCTGGATTTTTGCGTGTTTTTGGCAGCTGTCACATTTTCGGACGAACTGTCGGGCATCCTTTCTTAGGGTAGGCAAAAAATATCCTTGGTGAAGTACCACTGCGGCGAGGGCGTCAGTTCCAATATGTGAACCGCAAGTGCCTTCGTGGACTTCTTCGAGGATCATTTCAGTATCCTCTTCGCCAACACACCTCTATAAAGGATTTGCATATCCCTGCCGATACAGTTCTTCGCCTATTAGGAAGAATCGCCCAGAGCATCTTTGCACTTTTGCGGCTTCGATGGGGCCTTCGGGGAGCGCGTTGTCCACAAGATACCTCTTTATTGGATCTTTCCAGCCCTTTTCCGAAGTTACTATGCTCAGCACTTCAATGCTCGGGTGGTTTAGTACCTCGGTGTATGTTTTTGCCTTTTCCAGGCAATCTGCTTCGGTGTTTTCCCGATGAGGTACATTTTCGATGCGTATGGTGTCGAACTCTCGAATGAGCTTCGTCACCAGTTCGTGGTATTTTGCCAAAATTGGGTTTTTCGCGCCGTAGTCCCCTGCCGTTTGCCAAACTACCAGCTGGGAGTCATTGTGAGCCTTCAAGTTTCTTATTCCAATTTTTCTGGCTAGGCGCAACCCTGCTATCAGAGCTTCATACTCAGCCACATTATTGGTGGCGTTGAAACTGAACTTGATGGCCTTTATCACCTCTAGACCTTCGGGTCCTCTGATGATCACCCCGGCTCCTTGGTGTTCAGAACCTGAGGCTCCATCCACATGCAGCGTCCATTATGGCTCACCTTCGCCAGGATCCGGGTGGCTATCTTCGGTGGTAGGTACTTCGGCGATGAAGTCAGCCAGTGCTTGAGCTTTTATGGCTTTCCGAGGTTCATAAACAATGTCGAGTTCGCCAAGCTCTATACACCATTTGGAAAGTCTTCCCGAATGATCAACTTTTTTCATAACATCCCGTAGAGGCAGACTACTTCGGACGATGATGGGGTGAGCCTGAAAGTATGGCCGCAATCTTCTTCCTGGCAGCACCAAGGCATATATGGCTTTTTGGAGTAATGGATACCTGACCTCGGTGCCGTGCAGGGATTTGCTTACGTAATAAACTGGCCATTGTCTCGACCCTTCCTCTTTCACAAGGACCGAGCTCACTGCTTTTTTTGAAACAGCGAGGTACAGGATGAGGGGCTCTCCTTCGCGAGGTTGTCGCAGAGTAGGCAGTTGAGACAAATAGATTTTAAGTTCTTCCCAGGCTTTTTGGCAATCCTCATTCCAAGAATGGTTACCATCCCCGAGGTCATTTTCTCTTTTTGCTGCCTTAGTAAGGACTTTGAAGAATGCACGACACCGATCTCCGTACCTGGAGATGAACCTGCTAAGAGAGGTTATCCTTCCGGTGAGTCTCTGCACGTCTTTCACTGTGATAGGAGTTCAGAATTCGAGCAGAGCCTTAATTTTTTTTAGGTTAGCATCAATGCCCCTTTTTGATACCATGTAGCCCAGAAATTTTCCCGAGGTCACGCCGAAGACGCATTTTTCGGGGTTAAGTCGAAATCCGAATATTCTGAGTTGCTGGAAGGTTTCCTCTAGGTCTGTGACATGGTCTTAGGCATCTTACTTTTGACTATCATGTCATCAACGTAGACTTCCATGTTCCTCCCTATTTGGTCATGAAAGACTTTGCTCATCAGCCTTTGGTAGGTGGCTCCTGCATTTTTGAGCCCGAAGGGCATCCTAGTGTAACAATATGTTCCACCTTCGGTGATGAAAGCAGTTTTTTCTTCATCTTCGAGATCCATCCTTATTTGATGATACCCACTGAAGGCGTCGAGGAAGCTTAGGAGCCCGTATTCGGTAGTTGAGTCGACCAACTGGTCTATCGGTGGGCAAGGATAGGAATCTTTCGGGCAGGCATCGTTCAAGTTTCTGAAGTCGATGCACATCCGGAGTTTACTACTCCCTTCTTTTGTAGCAATGACCACATTGCTTAGCCATTCGGGGTACTTGACCTCCTTAATCACATTTGCGTCCATCAAGCGCTGTACTTCGGTTTTAACGAATTTACTTTTGTGGACCGAGATGCCTCGTTTCTTTTGCCGGACAGGTTTTGCTTCTAGACTTACTTTAAGGCTGTGTTGTATTATGCGAGGGTTTACCCCTGGCATATCCTTTGGCGAGTAGGCGAACAGACCTTTATTCATCAGCAGAAAGGATACAAGCTTTTTCTTGTCACCTTCGGCCAAGTTTTTCCCTATTCGGGTATTTTGGCCTGGGACAAGTTCTATTTCTTCCATTTCTACGTTTGTGAATTCTTCCGCCCCGCCCGTTTTTGGTTCTTCGGTCGGTAGAGTCCCTCTTGCTGTGGTTTGTGTGAAGTTGGCTGCTGGGGCCTTTCGGGCTTTGACAAACACCTTCCTGACCTCGGCCTGGTCGATGAAAATTTCGGCGTCTCCGTCCTTGGTGGCGAAGGTGACTGTTAAGTACTTCACATCTGGGCGAATGTGCAAATTCCCTTGTTTTTGCCTTCCAAGGATGGCGTTGTACGACGAAGGGACATCCATGACAATGAACCTCGTCATTGTGGAAGCAAAAATTTCTCCTTTTTCGTTGATTGAACTCCCTCTCATCATCAGGGGAAGGTCGATCCAGCCGAGGACGGGCAGCTCTGAGGGTCCTATTCCAAAGGTTGGTGAAGTAACAGGCTTGAGGTCGATGCTGGATATTCCCAAGCCTGGGAGCAGATGCGAGAATAGGATGTCGGCGTTTGATCCATCGTCAAGCAATACCCTTTTGACGTCCCAATTTCCTATTCTTGCCATGACCAATAATGGGTCGTCATGAGGGAAAATGACGGAGGAACCATCTCTTCGGGTGAGTTTTTTCGATGGGCTTTGGTACTCCATCGTTGCTATTTCCCTAGCTTTCCTCTTTCTCCCCGAGGATGGCAGTCCAGTGGTGATGGTTTGTATTACCCCCGTCGAAGGTGGGAGGTGCCTTTTTGGACTTCGGTTCCTCCTTTTGTCGGAGTCATACTCATCTTCAACAGCCTTTCCTTCCTCCTCTCTTCTTGCCTTCGGCGAAGGCTTTCGCAGATAGCGCCGTAGTTGGCCTTGCTTAATCAGCGACTCGATATACTTCTTCAACTGGAAGCAGTCTTCGGTGTCGTGACCGTGGTCACGATGAAACTGACAGAGCTTCTTCATATTCTTTTTGTTGTCAGCGGTCATCGCCTTCGGTCGCTGAATCTGGGACCCCTGTTTCTCCATTGTCATGAGGATGTTGGTCCTTGTGGTGTTCAGGGGTGTAAAGTTCGGAGGAGGCTTCCTTCCCCTGAACCTCCGAGGTCGTCCTGTTTGCTCTGTCAGATACTTGGCTTGCTGGCTTGATCCTTTGGGACGGGAATGTTCATTCTTTGGCCCCTCCATTCTTAGCTCTTCGGCTGTCATATGCTGCTCGGCTCTTCAGAAAAATTCACCGAGCGTGTCTGGGGGGTCTTTGGAAAACTCGTAAAATAGCTGTGAGTCCCTCCGAAGGCCCCGTATCATGGCGAGGATGCGTATTTCTGGCCGAAAGTCTGGAACACTTAGGGCCTCTCGGTTAAATCTTTCGACATAGTCACGGATGGTTTCCCCGTTCCTCTGTGCTATGTCAAACATCTGCACCGGCATCTTCCCCGTAGGATGACTTCCGATAAACTGCTGGGTGAAGGCAGTGGACAACTCCTGGAACTCTCTGATGGTTCCTGGGGCCAGAGAGTTATACCATGCTGTAGCAGGGCCAGCAAGGGTGACCTCGAAACATTTGTATAGAGTGGCATTGTCAGCCCCGTGCAACACCATGCTCCGTTTGTACTTCGTCAGATGGGCCTGTGGATCTGTTTGGCCATCGTACGTTTCTAGCCGAGGTACCCAGAAATCATTGGGCATGGCTGCCTCGACTATTGTTCGGGTGAACGGTGACTCATCACCACAGAAAGTTTCAGACAGTCTGGCCCAGACAGGTCTGCGGGCTACCTGTTTTTCCACCCTTTCCAACCTCACCAGTATTTTCTCCATAAGGAGTGTGGCGCTAGGCTCTTCTTCGGGGAAAGGGGATCGTCGGCATTTCTTCGGGGAGTGAGTTCGGCGCTGAGGGGATGGGGACCTCGCCTCAGGTGACGAGCTCCTTCGGCGCGGGGTTTTGGGTCGCTTGGACTCCGTCTGTACCGCAAGCCGTGCCCCGAGGGGCGTGTTTTCTGTTGAAGATTCCTCTCGTGGGTCTCCACTTCCCGAAGTACGATGAGCTGATTTAGAACTTCTCTCTCGAGGGCGCGCTGGCGAAGGAGGCCTTTGGGCCTAAGTTTGTTGTGGGCACCTTCTGTCTATCTGCTGTGCCATTTCGGCCACAACAGAACGCTGGAAGTCACGCAGAAAGCTCATGGTGATGACCAGCGGACGTTCTTCCTCAGGCAAGGAAGTCCCTAGAAGAGTTTGCTCAGTAGCCGGTTGGACTTCAAGCGCGGACGGGGACCTCGGAAGTCCCTTGTCCTTAGAACGCTGAGTTTCAACGACGGCAACCTGAGGGTGGGTTCCCACAGACGGCGCTAAATGATGCCCTTCGGCATCTTCGTCTTGCGACATGGTGAATTCTGAGGGAGCTTCCGAGGAGGGAGAACGTCTGACGGAGAGGTTCCCCAGGTGGGAAAGTACCTGAAAGACTAAAAAAAAAAGGGTTAGGAGGTCCCCGGGATGATTTTCCGGGGAGGAGCCTCCGACGCCCAAGTCAATTTCCTGAGAAGGTAAAAAGGGACACTTAGGAAGTTTTGCGGTCTTGCCTGTTTGTGTTTTTTCAGGAGAAAGGAGTCCTCCCTCTTGCCAGGACGTGTTCCTGTGTATTTATAGGGAAGCCTGGCCCGTTTAGATCATGACACGTGTTTGGTCAGATCTTTTCTGTACCTTCGGACATAGGGGACAAGTAGCCAGTGGCAGGCTCCTTGAGCCTTGAACCGAGTAAAGTCGTGACAAGACCCGGACGGCTTCGGCGCGTCAGGCCGCCGTTTCAGGCAGCGTATGGGCGACCTGTCAGAGGCTCCTTAAATGCTCATTAAATGCTCATGCCGTACTCCCGAGGTCCTTTGTGCGAGGTCATCTTTTGTTACGGATGCCTTTCTTCGGGAATCACGTTGGTGGCTCAGGGAGTTCCGCCTTCGGGGAGAATCTCTCCTGCTTTTAGTAGCTGATTCTTTTCTCCCGAAGGCGATATGTTCGGTTCCCCGAGAGAGTCAGCGACACATTTAGATAACCTGGCGTTTCAGCCGAAGTGCTTACTTCGTCATGCTCGATTTCGCTTCTGCCGAGGTCTGTGGCAATGCTTCTTTCTGAGCTACGTCAGGCTCCCCGGACAAACCTTCGGGGAAATTCATACTGGGGGAGGCGATAGCCTTTTGGCTATCAATAGGCATGCTTACTAGGAAATCCATGGCAATAGATCCCAATTTTCTCTCTAGTATAGGTAGGCTCTACAACATAAACCTTGGTATCTGATGTTCTACTTTTACTTGTTGGCACACAATACATTTATACACAAATGTGCCAATCTCTTGTTCCATATTTGGCCACCAAAAGTGTTTCTTCAATCTTTGATACATTTTCATAGTTCTAGGGTGTATTCTCATTTTACTGGAATAAGCTTTTTTCAAGATTTATTATTTTAAATTATACCCTTTGGGTACATAAATCAAGTCTTAGAAGTACAATAACCCTTGCATATAAGAGAATCCATGAAATAGTTTTCCATGTCTTTAACCAGATATTCTACCAAGATTTGTGTCTTGCTATTGTGCTTTTTGTATTTCTATCTTCCAGGATGGTTGAATGGTTATTATTCTCAGTTAGGCTTACTTTCATTCTAGACACTTATTAGCAAAACAATTTAGGTTGTTAAGTTCATTCTATTCTTCTTCTTCTCCATGTTTTAGAATACCTGTATACTTCCTACTCAAGGCATCAGCCACTTTATTAGCTTTGCCCTTTGTGTACTCAATGGCACAATCAAAGTCCTTAAGGTATTCAAGCCATCTTATTTGTCTTATATTTAGCTCTTTTTGAGTGAAGAGATACTTGAGACTTTTGTGATCAATGAAGATTTGGAACTTATTACCTAGTAGTTAATGTCTCCATTGTTTCAAGGCAAAGATCACAATCGCAAGTTCAAAGTCATGCACTGGATAGTTTCTCTTACGTGGTCTTAATTGCCTTGAACCACAGGCTATGGCTTGCTTTTCTTACATTAGCACACACCTTAATCCCACAATAGATGCATTTGTGTAAACCTCAAAAGGTTTATTAGGATTAGGCAATATTAGCATAGAGGTTGAAGTGAGCTTGTCTATAAGCCCCTGGAAGCTTTGCTTACATTCTTCTAACCATTCAAATTTTAGCTAATCTCTTATCAATTTGGTTAAAGGAGCTACCATTATAGAAAATTTTGGCACAAATTTTCTATAATAGCTAGCTAACACCAAGACACATATTATTTCTTTAACATTTTGGGGTTATTTTCACTGTAAGATAACTTCAATCTTTGTTGGATCTACAACCATTCCTTGCCCATTTATCACATGGCCTAAAAATTCAATATGATTTGTCCAGAAATGGCATTTATTCAACTTGCCACATAGTTGGCATTTCTTCAACACATCTAGCACTACTCTCAAGTACTTTTCATGTTCTTTCTCATCCTTTGAGGATACTAGTATGTAATCTATAAAGATCACCACAAATTGGTCTAGATATGGTCTAAATATCCTCTACATTAGATCTATGAAAAAGGATGGAGAATTAGTAAGCCCAAAAGGCATTACTGTATATTCAAAGTGGCCATATCTTATCCTAAAAGTACTCTTAGGAATGTCTGCTTCCTTTACTCTTAGTTGGAAGTATCTTGATCTAAGATCAATTTTTAAGAAAACTGTAGCCCCTTTAAGTTGATCAAATAATTCCTCAAATCTAAGAAAAGGATACTTATTATTCACAGTCATAGCATTGAGCTTTCTATAGTCAATGCATAACCTGTGTTCCATATTTCTTTTTCAGAAACAACACTGGTGCCCCCCTAGGAGACACACTTGACCTAATGAATCTTTTTTCAAGGAGTTCATCCAACTACTTGTTCAATTCATTCATTTCAAGAATTGTCATCCTGTAAGGTGTAGCAGACATAAGAATTGCTCCTGGAGCTAATTTGATCTCAAATTCTATTTCTCTTAGGGGAGGTAAACCTGGTAACTCAGAATGAAACACTTCTGGGAATTCC
This sequence comes from Aquilaria sinensis, assembly GCA_005392925.1. NCBI lineage: Eukaryota > Viridiplantae > Streptophyta > Magnoliopsida > Malvales > Thymelaeaceae > Aquilaria > Aquilaria sinensis. Next base: position 427,433 of record SMDT01001121.1, on the reverse strand, counting down.
CTCACAACAAAAATATTGTCTAACTCAGTTTTAGCTTCTATATCATTCAAGCCCATATATTCTTCTTCAGAGAGTATTGGCATACAATCCATTACTTTTACTTGCCCAACATCACATTTTATTGAGTCTTTTAAAGCATGTTCTATTGATCCTAGTAGTACTATTTTTCTACCTTGACAATCTCTAGTAACATTATTTTCAGCTAACCAGTTCATGCCCAATATCATGTCATAACCAATTATTTCTAGAATGATCAGATTAGCCTTTAATTTTAGCTCATTTGGCCTAATCACACAGTGTTTAACCATGTGATGTGAAAACATCATTCCATTTCTAACTGTCTTGGTCATATACAATTAAGGTAATGTTGTAACCTCTAAGACTAATTCTCTTACTAAGTTAGCCAAAATAATGGATATGGAAGCACCAGTATCATAAAGCACATAAATGAATTTATCATGAAGGTAAAGGTTACCTTTCAGAGCTTCCTTTTTTAGCTTGTTGTGGCCTATAGTGTAATGAATCCCCTCGCAGGAAGCTCGCTCAAGGAAGAAAAGGTGTTTGAAACCTATTTTAGAACCTTATTTGAGGTTCACATAACAAGAATAGGTGAGCTAGGTAAAGTTCACTACGTTCTGAGGAATTTAAGGCACCAAATAGAGCTTGGGGGAAAAATAGTAATTTTACATCTTGAAGTGTTGTGCTAAGTCCTAGGAGTTGAAAGTGAGTTTTGAAAACCTAACTTTTGCTTTAGACCCAAACTTAACTCAACTAAACAAAATTTGACCAAGATTTGACTGGTTACTAGTTAAGGAAATAGGGCTTTTTGTAACTTTGCATAAACTTTAGTTGCTTGGTTTTAAAATGGGTATAAAACTTGGTAAAGTCAAGGAGGCTACCATTTTCACTCTAAACCTGAGCTTATCATTCCTCCCTTGATTTGATCAAGAATTCTAGCCCAAACCATAGGATTTTGGTGAAAATTGAAGCCACCAAGGATATTTATGCATTAGGAAGCTTGATTCAAATGGAATTTCATGTATTTAAATCTCATAATCATGTTTCTAGCCATCCCCAATTTTTTATGTAAGGTAACTTGTGTTTCAATGGTGAATTCCTATTTATTTGATGATTGGGAGCTTGGGTTTTGGTTAGAAGTTAGTAATTTGGTGTTTTGGCCTTCATTTGCTTGGAAATTAGGTGTAACTTTGTGGAACTTCAATTTTTTTGAAGAGTTTCTTGATTCTTGCTTGTGAGTTGAACTTAAGGTAAAGGGGCTATGGTTTCAAACTTGATTAATGTTATTGGAGTTTTGTTGCTTGATGAATTCAAGTAATTTTGACTATAACATTAGTTAGTGGGCAAAGTTGATCATGGTGGACTATTAGTTTTGTGGAGCTTGGAATAATGTTTCAACGCATCATAGGTAGGCTTGTGACAATTAGTTGAGGCATTTGGGACATGTTTTACAGGTATGTGAAGTAAAAATGACATCCAAGCATGTTTGACATGTTTGGTAAGTCTTCCAAAGTTGTAGCAGCAAAACTAGAAAATTTGGGCAGCACAAGTATTGGTGATGCATCACCAATACCCATGATGCATTGCAGTGCCGCGAAAGTTCATAGCAGCTTGATAACTATGATGACGTGTTGCCACAGTTATGTTGGCTAGAAATTTCCAATTTTGGTTTAAGGGGAGGCTCAATGGGGTGTTTAGGGTACCTAGGGTTTAAGTATTTTGAGGGAACTCCAAGGCTTCAAAAACTCTTCCATGACCTAGGAGTTTTCTGAGTTTTATGCTCACTTTTACAATAAGAAAGAAAACTAGTTAGCTAAAGGCCATAATGAAGTATCACTAGCTTGGGTGAAAAGTTTAGTACCATAAATAACCTAGCCATGCCATCGGGCATAAGGTTTCAATGTGGAACTTTAGTGCACCTAGTGGGTATTTAAGGCCTAGTCTACAAAAGTACCATCATAGCACCCTTGTACAACATAAGGGAGTTTCAACTACTGATTTTTCAATAGTTAGGCTAATAAACTAGACTTGTTAGTAGGTAAGGCTCTACCTTGTATTTCAAGGACTAGGTTGAGGATAAGTCCCAACGAACTAAAACCTATGTGTATAAGTTTAGCCTTAGGCTATATGAGCTCACAGTAGACTACATATGTTCACATATGCGTTGCCCTTAGTATTTTTCTTGCCGGTAAAGACTCCTTACTGAGATTTCTTGAATTCTCACTCCTAGTTTTGTTGCATAGATTCTAACGCTGTTGGGCCCGATAATTGCTGAGGGTTGTTGTGGTAGTTTGTTGTTGTAGGTACTTGCTCTAAGATTCTTTATGATTTTTGCCTACATGGTTAGTTGTTGGTTAAGTAACAGTGTTAACTATAGTGTTTTTTTGGCCGTAGAGCCTAGCAGCATATGGACAGGACTTTTTGTGACTTGCGACTAGGGCTTACCTCCAAAGTGGGAGTTAGTTAAGGGATCTTAGTCGAGGCTTGTATATATTGTACACCTAGTTGCCTCCCATGTCTATATTTTGAGTGTTAGACTCTATGGTTGCTCTTTGGTGAGGAGCATTAGTCTACTTCATGTTGAATGCCCTTACACAACTATTTTGTGTAGTATTAACCATACAAATGTTTATTCTGGATGCTTTGGCTATTTGAACTTATTTTCAATAAAAATTTCTTCGCCAAGTGAATGTTTTATGGTTTCCATTTACCCTAGTCAAAGCATACAGAGCATGTATCTTGCATAATATAGGTTAATCGACTAGTATAATGAAGTTTTAATTTGCGCACATTTACAGCTAGCCAATTAAAACCACCATGAGACTAGTTCTCACATGCTTCCTAGGTAGGGCCAAGAGCGGCCATGTTAGTTTTTGGTATCATAGCTGAGCTTAGTTTATAGATATTGGAGGTTGACATTAAAATCTAGTCCAAAGTCCATGTGCTAGGATAGTTAGTACTGACCAACATCTAGGGGAATGTCGTCTGGCTTTAGTTATGGGTTGCTGTGGTTGAGAGTAGGTCAGGAGCTTCAAGAGGAACTAGGAAACCTAGTGGAGGTTCTAGTGACACAATTGTTGCAAGGTTAGATGAGATATCCATGGTGCTTCAGGGGATGACCCAAAGTTTGATGCAAGTGGCCCTAGGGATGACTACCATCATGAATGAGTTGTTTCAAGATCAAGAGGACAAAGAAGTTGTCCAAGAGGAAAATGACCAAGAGAAGGAACCATCCTAAGGTCAGGAGAGGCATGTTGAGCATCGGTAAGTGCCTAAGGCTCATCAGAGAAGAGAACATGTTTATGAGCATGAGGAGGAGTTGGAGTTTATGGAGGCTCCAAGGAGGGGAGAAACCTCACATCAGGTGAGGTTGCTTGAGAAGTTCAAGACTGTTGACCCACCAAATTTTAGTGGGTTGGGCAACCCTAATCGAGTGGAGGATTGGTTATCTAGGATGATAAACTTTTCACATGCAGAGGCTATGAATCAGAATAAAGGATGGCTTTAGTACCTTTTTTTTTTTAGTGGGAGGGCTAGCTTATGTTGGGATGATGTGATGAAGATGTTAATGGAAAGTAATGATACTAGACCAGAGCATAAGAAAAAGGTGCATATATGGTCGGACTTTGAGAGGAAGTTCTAACAGGAATACATTAGTGAAGCTGCCCAAGATCAGAGCAAGATCTAGTTTGAGAACCTTGTACAAGGGAGATGTCTATAAGGGAGTACGAGCAACACTACCATTTGCTCATTTGGTATGCTCCTTATATGGTCGGTAATGATAAGTTGATGGCCAATAAGTTCTTTCAAGGCCTTAAGCCTATGCTTTAAAGGTATATGGCGACGGTAGACATCTGGGGCTATCGCCAAGTGGTTCAAAAGGTGTTGGCCTTATAAGGAGAAATTGAAAACTTGAGGACACCAAGGAAGAAGGTGGAGGTTGGACCAGCCAACCTAGGTAAAAGTACTGAAAAACATCCAATGGTAAGAAGGACAACTATGAGCCAAGGTCCCTTCAAGAGAATAAAAGGGGGCTTATGCTCTAGGTACAGATGGCTCCATTGCATGAAGCCATGTACCTTGGGAACTGACATTTGTATCATTTATGGTCATAGAGGTCATTGGGTGACAGAATGTCCCCAAGCTCAACCCTTGTCAAGTCCGCCTAGGAATCTATGCCCTGCACCCCTTGCGGTAAGAAATTGACCTGGTGTAGCGGCAGTAGAAGTTGAGCCAAGGGTCTTCACCTTGGCTAGTCAAGTGACCAAAAAGCAAACCACTGTTTGAGGTAACTTTACTTTCTAGAATGGTAGTATTAGAATAGTTTTCAATACTGGAGCTACTCTTTCTATGATATCGTTTGCCTTGGTAGATATACTTAAGTTGTAGCAAGAAATCTCAGATAAGTTAAGACTCCTCAGGACTACAGGGAGGAGTTTTATTATGACCAATGAGCTAGTTACTAGGTATCTCTTGTAGTTAGGTGACCATGATTTCTCTTGTGAGTTGTGGGTTATTGACTTGAGGTCTTATGACCTAGTGTTAGGAATGGATTAGCTAAGCAAGCACAAGGTGCAAATTGATTATGCTAGTCACTCAGTTGACATTACTGATGCTCAGGGTGCTAGAGTGACTAGCGTGGGAGGATTAGCAGTCGGTGCTAAGAGTTTGCTCCTTAGACTTATGGATTCCATTCCTATAGTGAACAAGGAAGAATGTTATTCTTTGATTCAGGTGGCCATAGAGGAAAAACTTAAGGAGATTCCTCTAGCCAATCACATTCGAGAGGTGTTTTTAGTGGTGTTGCCAAGGTTACCACCTAAGAGGGACACCAAGTTTTTTATCCATCTTTAGCCTGGAGTAGAACCTATTTCGATACCACCTTACTGAATGTCAACTCCTGAGATGGATGAACCAAATAAGTAGTTGGAAGAACTACTAGAGAGAGGCTTCATAAGACCTAGTGTATCATTGTGGGGAGCCCTAATGTTGTTTATGAAGAGGAAAGATGGAACTTTGAGACTATGCTTCGACTATAGAAAGTTGAATGCAGTAACAGTCAAGAACAAGTATCCACTTCCTATAATTGATGACCTGTTTCATAGGCTTAGGGAAGTAAAGGTGTTTTCTAGGATTGACTTCTTGTCTGGAAACTTCCAGATCAGAGTTAAGTAGGAAGATATGCTGAAAACTACCTTCAGGACAAGATACAGACATCATGAGTATACAGTTATGCTGTTTGGTGTGACTAATGTCTGGCAGTGTTCATGGAAGCCATGAATAAGATCTTCAGGCCATTCTTGGATCGGTTTGTTGACATTTTTATCAATGGTATCGTAGTATACTCACAGTCAACTTAAGAGCAAAAGGAGCACTTTAGAGTAGTTTTACAAGTGCTAAGGGATAATTAGTATTATGTGTTGGGTTTTGGGAGCTAAGCAAGCATAGCGGAATGTAACGGAAACCCTCTAGGATCCAAGTGATATGGGATAAATTAGGTGCTAAAAATTTTATACCTCGCTCGGTTGAGATCTTTCACCCAACTATTGAGTTGAATCACAAAACTTAAATAGTTGACGTGTTCAAGCTCTCTATGGTATCCACACGAGCCTCTCAAGATCACCACAACTCTACCATATCTTGGTAGATGCGTTCCTCTTGTGGTTGTAGTGCTAGCTTACATCCTCTAAGGAATGGCAAGAGAAGAGTGCACCTTGAACTTTCAGAACTCTTCTGATTTTGTCCTTAATGAGGCTAAGGCAAAGGCTGTGAATTTCTCATTATATGATGTATTTATAGTCAGACTCAACTCCTAAGCCTAATGGGTTTTACAGCCCTAATCGAATTAGGCTTTAATTTTTGGCCTAATAATGGCTCAACCTTTTGGCCAATCATTAATACGAAATTATCATGAAAAAATGACCAAACAATTTGGCTCATGCACTCAAATAATCCATTTGGCTCTTTGTGTGTGACCCAATAGGCTCTTATCATATTAACAATGATCATAAATCACATTTATGATCATAACCAATGAGTGGTGTCTAGCAACACATCATTGCTACCCAAGTAACAAGATTGTCAATGATTTGACTAAACTTTTATGATCATTATCCATATATGCCATTGTCCCTTTGTTCAAGATATCAAGACCAAGCACGAGACATGGAATGCGTAACTCTTATATAGCCCAATCTATGGTTTCTTGATTACTGAGTAGACTAACTTAAACTGATGACATTGATATTGTATATCAACACATCCAAGCACGGCCATGCATTTACTTAGTCTTACTCTATCAAAGGGCCTGAAGATATCACTCTCGTTACATAGGAGGGACAAATCCCATCTCGATCAAATAAAACCTTCCTCATGATATGTGACATACCCAATGACCTCCTTCAAGTTCACTTACTTACGAGCAACAAAGGCAAGTATCAAAGTATATGACTCACATATTGGGAACCTTAATGACCTTTGGTCAAAGGATGACATATACATGATCACTATGAGAATCACTTATGACACTCATATAACGATCCATGTAGCATTCTCATGGTGGGTTAGGTGAGTACACAAGTTCTCCAACTTGTACCCATATGTAGACTACATATCTTATATTAGTCTCTACATATGCTAGTATGTACGTATTATTGCAACCCGCTCTATGATAATACTAGACTAGGGACATTTAAGAATATCATTATGTTAGGGTTACAATTATGTTTATTACGTTACACAGAAACAGAACAACAAACATAATTACTGGATTAATGCCTCAATAAAATATGATGCCTCAATGTCAAAAATACAATCATCTCATGATTGGCTTTTGGGCACAACACTAACATTATGCAAAGCTATCTAAGTGTGAGTTTTGGTCTAAAGGGATATAGTTTCTTAGGCATATCATAAGTGCGCAGGGTTTGTCAGTTGATCCAGAAAACATTCAAGTAGTGGTTGAATGGAAGATACCAACTATAGTTACAGAGGTCAAGTGTTTCTTGGGCTTGGTAGACTACTATAGAAGGTTCATAGAAAAATTCTCTATGATAGCCACACCATTGATAGCCTTAACCAAGAAAGCTAAAAAATTTGATTTGACATTGAAGTGTGAAGACGCTTACTTAGAGTTAAAGAAAAGGTTGACAAGCGCACCGATACTTATTCTGCCAGATTGAAATAAGGCTTTCAATGTGTACACAAATGCATCAGGTTCTGGTCTGGGGTGTCCATTGATGCAGGAAAGTCAGGTGATTGCCTATGATTTAAGGCAGTTAAGGCCTAATGAGCTAAACTATTTAGTTCACGACCTTGAGCTAGCGGCAGTAGTCTTTGGTCTTAAGCTATGGAGGCATTACTTGATGAGGAAGTCGGTTAGGATTTTCATAGATCATAAGAGTTTGAAGCACTTGTTCACCTAGAAGGATCTAAATATGAGGCAATGACAATGGGTCATGTACCTGAAAGATTATGATTACTCAATTGAGTATTCCATAGGCAAGGAAATGTAGTACCAGACGCACTAGGCTGAAAGTGCTCAAGAGTGATCCTATCTAAGGATCAGGCTACAGATTCTTCAGAAGGAGCATTGTGGGATTATTTCTTGGTTTTGCTTGAGTTTTGGCAAAACCAAGAATGGCCCCTAGTCTACAATTTGGAAATATAGTTAGCTTGGTTGGCTAAAGTAAGGGATGCTTAGATTAAAGATATATTGTTTAAGAAAATTTCTAAAGAAAAGAAACTTGGAATAGTGAAGAAAAAATTCTAGTACAAGGATAGGATACTACACCATAGAGATAGACTCTATGTGTTGAATGTGGAGGGACTTAGGCAGCAAGTTCCACAAAAGGCACATAGTGGTAGGTTAAGTGTTCAACTTGATGTTAGTAAGATGTACCACAATCTGAAGACACGCTTTTGGTGGCCGGTACTTAGGAGGGATGTAGTAGCATGTATGGCTAAGTGCTTAATTTGCCAAATGGTTAAAGCTGAAAAGAACAAACCTGTTAGCACTCTTCAGAGTTTACCCCTTCCTAAGAAGAAGTGGGGATCCATTACGATGGAATTCCTTGTTGGGTTACCAAATACCCACAGTCAGCATGATGCTATATGGGTTGTGGTCAATAGGATGACTAAGTCGGCATACTTCATGCGCACAACAATTACTTACAATTTAGGGAGGTTGGATCAGCTGTATGTTAAGGAGATTATGAAGTTGCATGGTATTCCAAATCAGATCATATCTGATAGAGATCCTCAATTCATATCAAGGTTTTGGAATGCTTTCTAGGAAGCATTAGGAAGTAAGGTTGGTCTCAGTAGTGCCTTCCATCCTCAGACTGATGGAAAGTCTAAAAAAGTGATTTAGACTCTGGAGGATATGTTGTGTTTGTGTGCTATTGACTTCTAAGGAGAATGGGATCAACACTTTTTGCTCATTGAGTTTGCTTATAATAATATCCACCAAACCGTTATAGGTATGGCACCATATGAGGCATTGTTTGGTAGGCAATGCATGATGCCTCATTGCTAGGCAGACCTTTCAAATAGGGTAGTCGTTGGTTATGAGATTATAGCTGACACCACAGTTAAGATTCAGTTGATCCAAAAGTGGATTAGAGCAGCCAATGACTGATAGACGAAGTACATAAATTTGAGAAGATGGGAATTGAGTTTTGAGGTTAGAGACAAGGTATTTTTGAAAGTGTGTCCTATGAAAGGAGTTACCCGGTTTGGGCAGAGGGGTAAGTTGGTCCCTTGGTATATCAGTCCCTATAAAGTTTTGGGGAAAATAGGGAAGGTTGCATATCAGTTGGCATTACTACCCAACTTGTCCGAAGTGCATAACATATTTCATGTTAGTCTTATGGGAAAATGCATAGTGGATTCAGGACAAGTAGTTAACCCATTGGCGGTACCCATATAGGAAGACTTGACCTATGAAGAAAATACCTTTTAGACACTTGATAGGCAAGTCAAGAAACTTTGGACCAACTGGATTTTGATGGTTAAGATCCTTTGGTCAAACCATTGTGAAGAGGAAGCTACTTGGGAGACAGAGCAGGGTATGTTGAAAAGTGTTTTTCCTTAGTTGTTGCGGAATTTGGGGGACCAAATTCCAAAAATAGGGGAAAGTTTTATGACTTTCCTAGCAGGAAGCTCACTCGGTGAAGGTAACATGTTTAAAAATGGTAGCCGAAGCACTATCGCCCACAAAAGCCTTATCCCTTAGAGAAACCTAACACCAACCTAGGAAGTTTACGACACCAACCTCAGAGGAATCTATCCACCACCCTCAGTGATACACATAGCTGACTCCGGGAAAAAGGCTCCTTCCCACCCTCGAATTTGCACACTACCACCCTCGGCATTATAGGTCCACCATCCTTGACACAGGAAAAGGTCTCCCGAAGATGCTCCACCCTTCTGAAGGGCCCTTCCCTAGTAGCCCTCGGGAATAAATCTCTACCCGAAGGGGTCTTATGGAGAAATGACAAAAATGGTTAAGGAGCTTTTAACAAAGAGACCTTGCACACACCCCTACCCTTTGGCCAGAATGGCATGCGGCCAACTGGAGATACCTGCCTCCATAGGTATGTACTAGATCTAGCTAAACACATGTCATGATCAGGATAGGTTGTGTAAAACGGCCTCTCCCTTCACTTCCTATAAATACTTAGGAGGGTCCTTGGTAAGAATCACAGTGACTCTCCATTTTTTCTACTCTCTGCTCTTAACCACTGCTCTCCCGTACACTGACTTGGGTTTCGGAGGCTCCTCCCCCAGAAACACACTCTGGGGAGCTCCTAACCCACATTCTTCAAAGTCTTGCAGATATCTTCTCATCGAAAGTCTCCCTTTCCGGCCAACATGTCACACAACGAGGATGGCACCGGCATCATTTGGCACAGTATGTGGGAAATCATTCTTAGGTCATTGTTGTTGAGAGCCGGCATTCCAAGGACAAGGTCAAGTAATGACTAAACAGCCTGCATTGGACACTTCCTTGTTGGAGGATGAATGTCCTTTGACGATCATGATGGGCCTTCTATGCAATTTTCAATGCTCTATCGTGGCCGAAATGATGCAACAGATCGACCAAAGGTGGTCACAACCACCTCCAAGGGGAAGGTCATCTTCTCTAGATACCCATCAGGAGAAAAGCCCTAAGTCACCTTGTCGGAGCTCTAAAAGCAAGGGTTCTCATAATGAGTCCTAAACAGAGAACATACCATCCAGAGGGCATTACATTAGAAGAATGGTGTCAAAAGGGCTCAGAACTTCCTGCCGGCTAAGTCTATATCCAGACGGGAAGTCCCAGTCCCCCCGCTGGCGAAGTCTGTATCCAGATGCGAAGTTATTCACCGAAAAGAAGACCTCACTCTTTGTTATCGGTGAATACTAGGGAACGAGGAGAGGATAATACTACCATCCTCAAGGAGAGAATCCTGGAGAGGGTGGAGAAGGTGGGAAAAAAAGATTCTCGAAAGCCTGTTTGGTCAAGGTTGTCGGAGACCTTTACCGGAGAAGTGTCACCCTTTATCCGTCTGATAGTAGAGGCACTAATGCCCAATGATTTCCAAGTACCACGCCTGGAGACATATGATGGGTGTAGTGACCCCCAAGCCCACCTGACGAAATATAGGCACAGCATGGTGTTGCATGGAATTGATGACTCCACCCTCTACAAATGTTTTGAGGTCACCTTGTTAGGGCCGGCAACTGCTTGGTACAACTCCTTCGCCCCCAGAACCATAATGTGTTTCCAAGAGTTGTCCACCACCTTCACCCAGCAGTTCTTTGGAAGCAGACCGACAATGAAGATGCCCATCCAAATGTTTGACATAGCCTAAAAGAATGGGTAGATCATTTGGGACTATGTCGAGAGATTTAATCGAGAAGCCCTTAGTGGGCCTGACTTCCGCCCTGAAATCCATATCCTTGCCACGATCAGGGGACTTAGGAGGGACTCACAACTCTTTTATGAGTTCTCCAAAGACCCACCTGACACCCTCTGACACGCCCGTCCTCGGCCCCTGCCCAATAAGCCTGTGAAAACTAGTCTCACGGTAGTTGCAATTCACTAGTTGCATATGTGTGTGGATTAAATCCCATGATACTAGTTGATTAACCTAGAATATGCAAGATGCATGCTCTTCATACTTTGACTTGGATCATTAAAAACATAAAGCATTAACTTGGCCAAGTAATTTCTATAGAAAGTAAATACAAATAGCCAAAGCATACAAAATTAACCTTTGTGTGAATTTACTACACATAACAACTCGTGGGAGCATTCATACATAAAGTGGACTAATGCAATCACCTAAGAGCAACCCTAGGGTCTAGGACTCTTCATAACATAGACTATGGAGGCAACTAAGAGTACTGTATAAATACAAGGCTCTATTGAGATCTTCTTGAACAAACTCCCACCTAGGATGGGAATCCCAGTGGCGAGTCTCAAAAGCCCTTGCCAAAGTGCTAAAAGGCTCTGCAGCCAAAGGAACACTTAAGTTAGTACTATTACTTAACAAACAAGTACCCATGTAGACTAGAATCGTAAAGATTCTCAAGTGTTGTACTTGTACATACAAAAGAGCAATACCGCGATAATTTTCAATGATTACCTGGCCCAACAACTTCAATCCCTGCACAACATAACTAGGGAGTGAGAACATAACATTCTCAGTAAGGGACTTCAGTGTACCTGCAATAAAATTACTAAGGACACCACATATGGTAACATATGTAACCTGCGTGAGCTCATACAGCCTGAGGGTCTGAAATATATGCATATAAAACTAGGTCCCTTAAGACCTCTCCTCATCCTTGTCCTTGAACTACAAGGCATTGCCTTGTGCTCTAGCAAGCAAAGCTTGCCAGCCTAACTAGTGATAAATCACCAGTTGAACCTCTCTCATTTATGTTGTATAGGGGAATTATGGTGGGACTATTCTAGACTAGGCCATAAAGACCTTGTAGACTAGGTGCACTAAGGTTTCCACATTGAAGCCTCAAATCCAAAGTCTCAACTAGGCTTTTAATGGTACTAAACCTTGCACCCATTTATGGTGTTCTATTGTGGCCATAATTTCCTTTAAAACTTGCCTTAACTTTGAGTTAAAACAACTTTGAAAATGGGCCATTTTAAGCATTTTTAAAACATGGATATGATAGTACTCCTTCTTAGTTTCACATGGAATCTTGGCGATGTGTCATGGGAACTCGTGTGGATTGGTGACGCATCGCCAAACCTTTAAAATGCCCAGAAAATCTCTGGTTTTACTGCTATGAATTTTGAACACTCTCTAAGCTTATCAAACATGCATGGATAGCCTTCAAACTTCACATATGTGTAGTACACGTTACATAGACCCCAATAGACCATCACAAGCCTTCCTATGATGCATTATAACATCATTCCAATCAACCCAAACACACTAGTCCACCATAATTCAACCAAATCCTCTAATTAATACTATAGCTAGAATTACTCAAATTCTTCAAGAAAACTCAAGCCATAGCATTAATTGAACTTGAAAACATAACTCCCTTACCTCAACTCCAAGTAACAAGCAAGAATCAACCTCCTTTCCACTCAACTAAGTTCAACAAAGTGTCACCTAAGTTCCAATAAAAAACATAAGCACTAACCATCAAAATCTTGCTTCCTAACCAAAACCCAAGCTCCAAACTAACCAAATAACATGAATTCAATCAAGAACACATTAGTTACCTCACACTAAAAATAGGGGATGTGAGAAAACACACTTCCAAGCTTCAAAACCATGATTTTATGCTTGAAATGGCCTTCCAAAAGTCTATATACCTTTGATGGCTCTTGTTCTCACCAAGAAACTTGGATTCTAAGGTGAATTTGATGGAGAAATGAGAGTGGAGAGGATGAACACGAAAATTGTGGTAGCCACCTTCACTTTCCCTTTCTTAAACTCTCACTTAACCCATAAGCCACCAAGGTATTAGACTTAAGTCACTTAAGCCCCCATCTTTGGTAACTTAGTTATTCTTGATTAATTCTCGTTTATTCCTTCAAGTTTGGGTTAAGGGTGAAAGTTAAGTTATAACAACTCATTTTAAAACACTAGGGACCACGCCTGGCTATTCAGGATGCAAAATTACCATTTTACCCCTGAACCTCATTTAATGCCTTATCTCTCTCGGAACTTAGTGAACTTTGCTAAACTACTCTATTCTTGCTATGTAAACTTGAATTAAGGTTCTAAACTTAATTTAAGGCACTTTACCTCCTTCAAGAGTGATTGCTACTAGGAGAGCCATAACATTCCCCCATTCTTCTAGAATTTGGTCCCCCAAATTCCACTATAACTCCGAAAAAATGCTAGGATACCTTTTTAGCATTTTCTGCTCCATTTCCCATGTAGCCTCCTCTTCGCTATGGTTAGACCAAAGGATCTTAACCATCGAAATCCAATTAGTTCAAAGTTTCTTGACTGGCTTATCAAGTATCTGAACAAGTTTCTCCTCCTAGGTCAAGTCTTCTTGAATGGGTATCATTAAAGGATTAACTACCTGTCCCAATTCCACTGTGCATTTTCAGAGTACACTAACGTGAAACACGTTATGCACTTGGGATAGTTTAGGTGGTAATGCTAACCGATAAGCAACTTTCCCTACCTTTTCCAATATTTCATATGATCCAATATACCTAGGAGCTAACTTGCCCCTTTGCCCAAAATGGCTAACTCCTTTCATGGGTGACACTTTCAGAAGTACCTTGTCCTTAACCTCAAAACTCAAGTCTCCTCTTCTCAAATTTGCATACTTAATTTTTCGGTCATTAGCTGTCTTAATCCGCTGCTAGATTAGCTTAATCTTAGCTGTAGTGTCAGCTATGATTTTAGGTCCGATAACTACCTTGTCTACAGGGTCTGCCCAACAATGGGGCGTTATACATCGCCTCCCATACAAAGCCTCATGTGGTGCTATTCCAATAGCAGTTTGGTGACTGTTATTATAAGCAAACTCGATCAGTGGTAAATGCTGATCCCAATCACCTTTGAAATCAATAGCACACATCCGTAACATATCCTCCAAAGTCTGAATCACTCTCTCAAATTGCCCATCAGTTTGAGGATGAAAAGTGGTACTGAGACTAAGCTTACTTCCTAATGCTTCTTGAAAAGCATTCCAAAATCATGATGCGAACTGAGGATCTCTATCAGATATAATCTGATACGGTATACCATGGAGTCTTACAATCTTTTTAAGATACAATTGAGCTAACTTCTCCAATGTATACGTAATCTTGATAGGTATGAAGTGTGCCGACTTCGTCAATCGATCAACTACTACCCATATAGCATCATGTTGACTCCGGGTATTCGGTAACCCCACTAAGAAATCCATAGTAACAGATCCCCATTTCCTCATCGGCAGAGGTAAACTCTGAAGTTTGCCTGCTGGTTTCTGATGTTCTGCTTTTACCATCTTGCATGTCAGACACTTTGCCACATGTCCTCCTACATCCTTTTTCAATCCTGGCCACCAAAAATATGTCTTCAGATCTTGATACATCTTACTAACACCAGGGTGGATATTCAAAGTACTACTATGTGCCTCCTGTAGGACTTGTTGCCTAAGTCCATCCACATTCGGTACATAGAGATGATGTCCATCTCTATAGTATTTCATCCTTGTATCTGAATTCCTTCCTCATAGTGCCAAGTTTCACTTCTTTTGAAATTTTCTTCAACAATGGATCTTTCATCTAAGCTTCTTTGACTCTGACTAACCAAGCTGACTGCACATCCAGAATGTAGACAAGGGATTTTTCTCGACTTTGCCATAATTCATGCAAAGCTAAGAAACCGTCCCTCAATACTCTTTCAGAGGAGTTCGTAGCCTGATCCTTAGATAGGATCACTCCCATGTACTTCTGGCTCAACACATTTGCTACCACATTTCCCTTACTAGCACATTACTCAATCGAATAATCATAATCTTTTATGTATTTAATCCATCGCCGATGCCTCAGGTTCAGATCCTTCTGGGTAAACAAATACTTCAAACTCTTGTGATCGGTGAAGCTTCTGAATGACTTCCCCATCAAGTAATGCCTCCGCAACTTACGTGCAAAAATTACTGCTACTAGCTCAAGATCATGAATAGGATACTTTAATTCATTAGGGCTCAGCTGTCTCGAACCATTGGCTATCACCTAACTGTCCTACATCAATACACATCCCAAACCAGAACCTGATGCATCAGTATAAACTGTAAAAGCTCTGTTCGAATCTGGAAAAACAAGTATAGGTGCACTGATCAATCTTTCCATCAATTCCATATAAGCTTCTTCACACTTCGGTGTCCACTCAAATTTCTGAGTTTTCTTGGTCAGGGCTGTTAATAGTGTAGCTATCACAGAGAATTTCTCTATGAATTGCCTGTAGTAACCTGCCAAGCCCAAGAAACTCCTCACTTCTGTAACTGTAGTTGGTCTCTTCCACTCAACTACCGCCTAAACCTTTTCAGGATCAACTAATAGGCCTTAAGCACTGATGATGTGCCCCAAAAATTGAATCCTTTTGGACAAAAACTCACACTTAGACAACTTTGCATAGTACTGATTATCCTTCAGCACTTGCAAAACTGTTCTAAGGTGCTTCTCATGCTCGGATGTAGACTGTGAATATACCAAAATTTCATCAATGAAAACTTCAACAAATTGATCTAGAAACGGCTTAAAGATCCGATTCATGGCTTCCATAAATACTGCTGGAGCATTCGTCACACCAAACGGCGTAACTATATATTCATAATGTCCATACCTCATCCTAAAAGCAGTTATTGGGATATCTTACTCGTTAACTCTGATCTGAAAATATCTAGACCGGAGGTCAATCCTAGAAAACACCTTCGCTCCCCTGAGTCTATTAGACAGATCATC
The DNA here is from genome assembly GCA_005392925.1 of Aquilaria sinensis. Classification (NCBI taxonomy): domain Eukaryota; kingdom Viridiplantae; phylum Streptophyta; class Magnoliopsida; order Malvales; family Thymelaeaceae; genus Aquilaria; species Aquilaria sinensis. Next base: position 411,481 of record SMDT01001121.1, on the reverse strand, counting down.
AATTCAAGGAAGCAGATACTTATTCTTGATTGTCACTGCATTCAACTTTCTATAGTCAATGCACAATCTAAAAGTTCCATCCTTCTTCTTCACAAATAACACCAGAGCCCCCCATGGTGATACACTAGGCCTTATAGAGCCTTTCTCTAGCAGTTCCTCCAACTGCTTCTTTAACTCATCCATCTCAGGAGCTGACATCCTATAAGGTGGTATTGAAATAGGTTAAACTCCTGGCTAGAGATGGATTGCAAACTCAGTATCCCTCTTGGGTGGTAACCCAGGTAACTCTACTGGAAACACTTTAGGAAATTGATTCACTATAGGAATTTTCTCAAGTTCCTCCTCTATGGCACCCCATTCAGTGAATAATACTCTTCTTCATTAACTATGGGGTTGGTATCCATAAGTCTAAGGGGTAAACTCTTAGCACTAGACATCAATCCTCCTGTGCAAGTCACTCGAGCTCCCTGAGCATCAGTAATGTTGATTGAGTTTTTGCCTTATGCTTACTTAGCCAATCCATTCCCAACACTAGGTCATAAGGCCTCAATTCTATCACCCATAACTCACAACACAAATCATGGTAGGCTAATGCAAGGGATACCTAGTAACCACTTCATTGGTTACAATAAAACCCCTCCCCGTAGTTCTGATGAATGTCAACTCACCCGAGATTTCTTGCTGCAATTTAAACTTATCTACTAAGGCAGAAGATATCACTGAAAGAGTAGTTCCTGTATCAAAAAGCACTCTAACACTACCATTCTGAAAAGTAAAATTACCTTGAACGGCAGTAGGTTCTTTGGTCACTTGGCTCGTTAGGGCAAAAACCCTTGGTTCAACTGCTACTGTGGCTACCCCAAGTTGATTCCCGATGGTGAGGGGCACAGGGGGTAAGTTTCTGGGCGAACTTGGCAAACGTTGAATTCGTGGGCATTCCCTTGACCAATGCCCCTTCTGACCACAAATATTGCAAGTGTCAATTCCCAAGGTGCATGGTCTCGTGCCATGAAACCGCCTACACCTAGGACAAGGACCAAACCTCATTCTCTTGTATGGACCTTGGTTTTCCACCATTGGTAGCTTCCTGGCACTCTTTCCTAGGTTGGTTGGTCCAACCTCCACCTTTTTGCTAGGCGCCCTTGAATCCTCAAATTCTCTTTCTAAGGCCAACGCCTTCTAAACCACTTGGCAATAGCTCCTGATATCCACTGTCACCATATACCTCCGAAGCACGGGTTTCAAACCTTGGAAGAACTTTTTAGCTTTCAATTCATCATTTCCAATCATGTATAGAGCATACCAGATAAGAGAATTGTAGCGCTGCTTATACTCCCGCACAGACATTTCTCATTGTACCAGATTCTCAAACTGAATCCTCCTTTGATCCTGTGCAGCTTCACTGATGTACTCCTGTCTGAACTTATTCTTGAAGTCTGACCACTTGAGCGCCTTCTTCTTGTGCTCTGGCTGTGTACCATTACTTTCCCTCAGCATCTCCATCACATCATCCCACCATAAACTAGTTATGGCCCTTCTAGTGGGATGCGTGTTTGAGTAAGGTAAGTGTTCTAAATTAAGGTTGTAACCTTAATTCAAGTCTACTTAGCAAGAATAATGAAGCTTAGCAAAGTTCACTATGTTCCCAGGAGATTTAGGCACTAAATGGGTTTAGGGGAAAAATGGTAATTTTGCATCCTGAAGTGCCGAGATGAGTCCCAAGTATTTTAAAATGAGGTTTTATAACTTAACTTTCAACCTTATCCCAAACTTGGAAGAAATAAATAGGAATTACTCAAGAATCACTAAGTTAACAAAGATGGGGGACTTAAGTGAATTAAGCTTAATACTTTGATGGCTTGTGTGTTAAGTGAGGGTTTAAGAAGGGGAAAGTGAGGGTGTGGCTGCCATAACCACATTTTCAACCTTCCTACCCTCATTTTGCTCTCAAATTCTCCTTGGAATCAAGGTTTTCTTGGTGGAACAAGAAGCTATCAAGGTTTATAAGCTAGGAGGAGTGCATTTCAAGAACAAAACCATGATTTTGGAGCTGGGAAGTGTGTTTTCTCCCATCCCCTATTTTTAGTACGTGGTAAGCATTGTGTTCTTGATTGAATTCATGTTTATTAGTTAGTTTGGAGCTTGGGTTTTGGTTATGAAGCAAGGTTTTGATGTTTGGTGCTTGTGTTTTGCTTGGAACTTAGGTGATACTTTGATGAGCTTAGTGGTTTGAAGGAGAGCTTGATTCTTGCTTGTTACTTGGAGTTGAGGTAAGGGAGTTAGGGTTTTAATTTCAATTAATGCTATTGAGATGAGTTTGCTTGAAGAATTTGAGTAATTCTAGCAATAGCATTAGTTGGTGATTTTGGTTGAATCATGTTGAACTAGGAGATTTGGGAGGATTGGATTGATGTTACAAGACATCATAGATTGGCTTGTGATAGTTGGTTTTGATCTATGCAACATGTTCTATGTGTATACGAAGTTTGATGGCTATCCATGCATGTTTGATATGTTTGGAGAGTGTTCAAAGTTCATAGCAGCGAAACCAGAGATTTTCTGGGCATTTTGCAGCTTTGGCGATGTGTCGCTAATCCACATGAGTTCCCACTACGCATTGCCAAGACCTCAAAAAATTGGCAGAACGTCGATAACTGTGGTGACGTGTTGCCAAGATAGCATTTGACACCCGATTTTGTTTTCGGGATAACTTTTTGCTCCGGTGTCCGATTGAGGTGATTCAAAATTTCACTCGAAGTTAAGAGGGAGTAATTTCATCTCCATGTTTTAAAAATAATTAAAATTCCCTATTTTTAGATTTATATTAACTCAAAGTGAAGGAAAGTTTTAAAGGAAACTATGTTGCAGTGATCATAACAAGGTATTACTAGCCCAGGTGAGAGGTTTACAACCCTTGGCAACCTAGCCGTGTCATAGCCACGAGGTTGCAGGGTGAAACCTTGTTCATCTAGTCTACAAGGAGGTCTTACGGCCTAGTCTACAAAAGTTCCATCATGATTCCCCTGCACAACAACTAAGGGAAGGCTACATGATTGCGTCAGTAAGCTACGGCTTACTAGGAGTGAGTTAGTGGCCAGAACTCATTAGGCACGGAGTGACACCCCATGAGGAGGACTAGTTTAAGGAGAGGTCTCAAAGGCCTAGTTATATGTGCATATATCAGACCCTCATGCTGCGTGAGCTCGCAGCAAGTTGCATATGTTATCATATGTAGAGTCCTAGTAATTTTCTTGCAGGTACACTGAAGACCCTTACTGAGAATGTTATGTTCTCACTCCCTAGTTATGTTGTGCAAAGACTGAAGTTGTTGGGCCGGGTAATTGTTCAGGATTATTGCGGTAATGCTCTATTATGTGTACAGGTACGGCACTTGAGAATCTCTATGATTCTAGTCTACATGGGTACTTGTTGGTTAAGTAACATTACTAACTTAGGTCTTCTTTTGGCTGCAGAGCCTAGTAGCACTTGGACAAAGCTTTTGAGACTCGCCACTAGGACTTGTATCCAAGGTGGGAGTTAAGTCGAGAAGATCTCAGTAGAGGCCTGTATTTATACAATACACTTAGCTGCCTCCATAAACTATGTTTTGAGGAGTCCTAGACTCTTGGATTGCTCTTGGGTGAGAACATTAGCCTACTTTATGTATGAATGCTCTCATGAGTTGTTATGTGTAGTAAACTCACAAATGTTGATTTTGTATGCTTTCGCTATTTGTACTTAGTTTTTATGAAATTACTTGGCCAAGTTAATGTTTTATCATTTTAATAAATGAAGTGAAAGCATAAAGAGCATGCATCTTACATATTCTAGGTTAATCAACTAGTATGATGGGATTTTAATCTGTGCACATATACGGCTAGCCAATTGCAATCCACCGTGAGACCCGCTCTTATAGGCTTCCTGGGCAGGGGCCAAGGACGGCCGTGTCAGTTTTTGGTATCAGAGCTTAGAGCTCATTACGTAGATATTGGAGGCTAAGACTGAGATCTGGTTTAGAAAGTCCAAGTGCTAGGAAGTTAGTACTGACCAACATCTGGGGAACGTTGTCTGGCTTTGGTTGCAGGTTGTTATGGTTGATACTAGATCAAGAGCTTTTACAGGGGCTAGAGAGCCTGGTTAGGGCTCTAGTGACCCCGTTGTGGCCAGACTGGATCAGATATCTAGAGTTCAACAGGGGTTGACACAGATTGTGGTCCAAGTGCCACAGGGTATGAATACTATTGTGACTGAGATGTTTAGAGATTATGAGGACAGAGATGTTGCTCAAGAGGAAAGTGATGTACACCAGGATCAAGAAAGGCATGCTGAGCATCAACAAGTGCCTAGGGCTCATGAACGGAGACATCATGTTCAGGAGGAGGAATAGGAGCCAGAGGTGATAGGGGCTCCAAGGAAGGGAGAAACCCCACATCAGATGAGATTGTTGGAAAAGTTTAAAACTGTTCATCCACTGAGCTTTGATGGGATAGGTGATCCTGATAGAGCAGAGGACTGGTTGTCTAGAATGAATAGACTTTTCACTTATGGTGGTTATGAGTCAGAGCAGAAAATGACCTTGGTACCTTTCTTTCTGAAAGGAAGGGCTAGTCTACGGTGGGATGATGTGATGGAGATACTAAGGGAAAGTAATGGTACTCGCCTAGAGCACAAGAGAAAGGTGCTCAAGTGGTCAGACTTTGTAAATAAATTCTGATAGGAGTATATCTGTGAAGCTGCGCAGGACTAAATGAGGATTTAGTTTAAGAATATGGTAGAACAAAAAATGTTTATGTGGGAGTATGAGCAGCGCTACAATTCTCTTATCCAGTATGCTCCATACATGATTGGGAATGATGAGTTGAAGGCTAAGAAGTTTTTCCAAGGGTTGAAACCTGTACTTAGGAGGTGTATGGCGACAGTAGATATCAAGAGCTATCGCCAGGTGGTCCAGAAGGTGCTAGCCTTAGAAAGAGAATTTGAGGATTCTAGAACACCTAGCAAAAAGGTGGAAGTTAGACCAGCCAACCAAGGAAAGAGTGCTGGGAAGCGACCAATGGTGGAGAACCAAAATTCTCCTTGTCCTAGGTGTAGGCGGTTTCATGGCATGAGACCATGCACCTTGGGAACTGACACTTGCAATATTTGTTGTCAGAAGGGGCATTGGGTGAGGGAATGCCCAAGGGCTCAACCTTTGCCAGGTCCACCCCAAAATTTACCCCTATACCCCTTGCCATAGGGAATCGGCCTAGGGTAGCCGTAGCAGTAGTTGAGCCAAGGGTTTTCGCCCTGACAAGCCAAATGACTAAAGAACCAGCTGCCATTCTAGGTAATTTTACTTTTTAGAACGGTAGTGTTAGACTACTTTTTGATACAGGAGCTACTTTTTCAGTTATATCATCTGCCTTGGTAGATAATTTTAAATTGCAGCGAGAAATCTCGGGTGAGTTAAGACTCACCAGAACTGTGGGGAAGGGTTTTATTATGACCAATGAAGTGGTTACTAGGTATCCCTTGCAGTTAGGTGACCATGATTTCTGTTTTGAGTTGTGGGTGATAGAGTTGAAGTCTTATGACCTAGTTTTGGGAATGGATTGGTTAAGTAATCATAAGGCACAAATTGACTGCGCAAATCAATCAGTCAACATTATTGATGCTCAGGGAGCTAGAGTGACTTGCATAGGAGGATTGGTGTCTAGTGCTAAGCCTTTACACCTTAGACTTATAGGTACCATCCCCATCGACAGTGAAGAAGAGTGTTATTCATTGAATGGAGTGGCTATAGAGGAAGAACTTGAAAAGATTCCAGTAGCCAATCAGTTTCCTGAAGTGTTTCCAGTAGAGTTACCTGGGTTACCACCCAAGAGGGATACTAAGTTCGCAATCCATCTTCAGCCTGGAGTTGAACCTATTTCAGTACCACCTTATAGGATGTCAGCTCCTGAGATGGGTGAGTTAAAGAAACAGTTGGGGGAACTACTAGAGAAAGGCTTTGAAAGGCCTAGTGTATCACCATGGGGGGCTCCGATGTTATTTGTGAAAAAGAAGGATGGAACTTTTAGATTGTGCATCGACTATAGAAAGTTGAATGCAGTGACAATCAAGGACAAATATCCGCTTCCTAGAATTGATGATCTGTTTGATAGACTCAGGGGAGCGAAGGTGTTTTCTAGGATTGACCTTCAATCTGGAAATTTTCAGATTAGAGTTAAGGAGTAAGATATCTCGAAAACTACTTTTAGGATGAGGTATGGACACTATGAATATACAGTTATGCCTTTTGGTGTGACGAATGCTCCAGTAGTAATTTTTGCACTCAAGTTGTAGATGCATTACTTGATGGGGAGGTCGTTTAGAATCTTTACCGATCACAAGAGTTTGAAATATTTCTTTAGCCAGAAGGATCTGAACATGAGGTAGCGGCGATGGATTGAATACATAAAAGATTATGATTGTTCGATTGAGTACTGTGCTGGTAAGGGAAATGTGGTGGCAAATGCGTTGAGCCAGAAGTACAAGGGAGTGATCCTATCTAAGGATCAGGCTACGAACTCCTCTGGAGGAGTATTGGGGGACTGTTTCTTAACTTTGCATGAATTATGGCAAAGTCGAGTGAAATCCCTAGTCTACGTTCTGGAAGTGCAGTCAGCTTGGTTAGTCAGAGTTAAAGAAGCTCAGATGAAAGATCCATTGTTGAAGAAAATTTCAGAAGAAGCGAAACTTGGCACTATGAGAAAGGAATTCAGATACAAGGATGAAATACTACATTATGGAGATCATCTCTATGTACCGAATGTGGATGGACTTAGGCAACAAGTCTTACAGGAGGCACATAGTAGTACTTTGAATATCCACCCTGGTGTTAGTAAGATGTATCATGATCTGAAGACACATTTTTGGTGGCCAGGATTAAAAAGGGATGTAGGAGGACATGTGGCAAAGTGTCTAACATGCTAGATGGTAAAAGCTAAACATAAAAAACCAGCAAGCACACTGCAGAGTTTACCTCTGCCAGTGAGGAAATGGGGATCCGTTACTATGGATTTCCTAGTGGGGTTACCGAATACCCGGAGTCAGCATGATTCTATATGGGTAGTGGTTGGTAAATTAACGAAGTCGGCACACTTCATACCTATCAAGATTACGTATACATTGGAGAAGTTAGCTCAGTTGTATCTTAAAGAGATTGTGAGACTCCATGGGATACCGGATCAGATTATATCTGATAGAGATCCTCGTTTCACATCACGATTTTGGAATGCTTTTCAAGAAGCATTGGGAAGCAAGGTTAGTCTCAGTACTGCTTTCCATCCTTAGACTGATGGGCAATCTGAGAGATTGATTCAGACTTTGGAGGATATGTTACGTATGTGTGCTATTGATTTCAAAGGTGATTGGTATTAGCATTTACCACTGATTGAGTTTTCTTATAATAACAGTCATCAAACTATTATTGGTATGGAACCATATGAGGCTCTATATGGAAGATGAGGTATGACACCTTATTGTTGGGCAGATTCTTCAGACAGAGCAGTTATTGGTCCTAAGATTATCTTTGATACCACAGCTAATATCAAGTTAATTTAGAAGTGAATTAAAGTAGCCAATGACAGGCAGACCAAGTATGCAAATTTGAGAAGAAGAGCCTTGAGTTTTGAAGTTGGGGACAAAGTACTTCTGAAAGTCTCACCCATGAAAGGAGTTAGTTGTTTTGGACAGAGGGAAAAGTTGGCCACCAGGTACATTGGACCCTATGAAATGTTGGAGAAGGTAGGGAAAGTTGCTTATTGGTTAGCATTACCACCTAACCTATCCCAAGTGCATAACACGTTTCACGTTAGCCTACTCAAAAAATGCACAGTGGAACCAAGATAGGCAATTAATCCTTCAGTAATACCTATTTAGGAAGACTTGACTTATGAAGAGAAACCCGTTCGAATACTTGATAAGCAAATCAAGAAACTTCGGACCAAGTGGATTTCGATGGTTAAGATCCTTTGGTCTAACCATAGTGAAGAAGAGGCTACTGGGAGACGGAGCAGGATATGCTAAAAAGGTATCTTAGTGTTTTTCTAGAGTTGCAACGAAATTTGGGGGACCAAATTCAAGAAGGAGGGGAGAATGTTATGGCCCTTCTAGTGGGAAGCATGTTTGAGGAAGGTGAAGTGTTCTAAATTAAGGTTGGAACCTTAATTCAAGTCTACTTAGCAAGAATAAAGAAGCTTAGCAAAGTTCACTAAGTACCTAGGAGATTTAGGCACTAAATGGGTTCAGGGGCAAAATGGTAATTTTTCATCCTGAAGTGTCGAGATGATTCCCGAGTATTTTAAAATGAGGTTTTATAACTTAACTTTCAAGCTTAACCCAAACTTGGAAGAAATAAACAAGAATTACTCAAGAATCACTAAGTTACCAAAGATGGGGGACTTAAGTGAATTAAGCTTAATACTTTGATGGCTTGTGTTTTAAGTGAGGGTTTAAGAAGGGGAAAGTGAGGGTGTGGCTGCCATAACCATGTTTTCAACCTTCCTACCCTCATTTTGCTCTCAAATTCTCCTTGGAATCAAGGTTTTCTTGGTGGAACAAGAAGCTATCAAGGTTTATAAGCTAGGAGGAGTGCATTTCAAGCACAAAACCATGGTTTTGGATCTTGGAAGTGTGTTTTCTCCCATCCCCTATTTTTAGTACGTGGTAAGCATTTTGTTCTTGATTGAATTCATGTTTACTAGTTAGTTTGGAGCTTGGGTTTTGGTTAGCAAGCAAGGTTTTGATGTTTGGTGCTTGTGTTTTGCTTGGAACTTAGGTGATACTTTGGTGAGCTTAGTGGTTTGAAGGAGAGCTTGATTCTTGCTTGTTACTTGGAGTTGAGGTAAGGGAGTTATTGTTTTAAATTCAATTAAAGCTATTGAGATGAGTTTGCTTGAAGAATTTGAGTAACTCTAGCAATAGTATTAGATGGTGATTTTGGTTGAATCATGTCAAACTAGGAGATTTTGGAGGATTGGATTGATGTTAGAAGACATCATAGATTGGCTTGTGATAGTTGGTTGTGATCTATGCAACATGTTCTATGTGTATATGAAGTTTGATGGCTATCCATGCATGTTTGATATGTTTGGAGAGTGTTCAAAGTTCAATGCAGCAAAACCAGAGATTTTTTGGGCATTTTGCAGCTTTGGTGACACATCACTAATCCACACGAGTTCCCATGACGCGTTGCCAAGACCTCAAAAAATTGGCAGAACGTCGATAATTGTGGCGACGCGTCGCTAGGATAGCATTTGACACCCGGTTTTGTTTTTGGCTTAACTTTTTGCTCCGGTGTCCGATTGAGGTGATTCAAAATTTCACTTGAAGTTAAGAGGGAGTACTATCACCTCAATGTTTTAAAAACAATTAAACTACCCTAGTTTTAGATTTATATTAACTCAAAGTGAAGGCAAGTTTTAAAGGAAACTATGTTGCAGTGATCACAACAAGGTATTACTAGCCTAGGTGAGAGGTTTACAACCCTTGGCAACCTAGCCGTGCCGTAGCCATGAGGTTGTAGGGTGAAACCTTGTTCATCTAGTCTACAAGGAGGTCTTATGGCGTAGTCTACAAAAGTTCCATCATGATTCCCCATCTAAGCGAAGGCTACATGATTGCGTTAGTAAGCTACTGTTTACTAGGAGCGAGTTAGTGGCCAGAACTCACTAGGCATGGAGTGACGCCCCATGAGGAGGACTAGTTTGAGGAGAGGTCTCAAAGGCCTAGTTATATGTGCATATATTAGACCCTCATGTTGTGTGAGCTCGTAGCATGTTACATATGTTATCATATGTAGAGTCCTAGTAATTTTCTTGCAGGTACATTGAAGACCCTTACTGAGAATGTTATGTTCTCACTTCCTAGTTATGTTGTGTAGAGACTGAAGTTGTTGGGTCGGGTAATCATTCAGGATTATCGCCATAATGCTCTTTTGTGTGTACAGGTACGACACTTGAGAATCTCTATTTTAGTCTACATGGGTACTTGTTGGTTAAGTAACAATACTAACTTATGTCTTCCTTTGGCTGCAGAGCCTAGTAGCACTTGGACAAAGCTTTTGAGACTCGCCACTGGGACGTGTATCCAAGGTGGGAGTTAAGTCAAAAAGATCTCAGTAGAGTCTTGTATTTATACAATACACTTAGCTACCTCCATAAACTATGTTTTGAGGAGTCCTAGACTCTAGGATTGCTTTTGGGTGATAGCATTAGCCTACTTTATGTATGAATGTTCTCACGAGTTGTTATGTGTAGTAAACTCACACAACTGTTGATTTTGTATGCTTTGGCTATTTGTACTTAGTGTTTATGAAATTACTTGGCCAAGTTAATGTTTTATGGTTTTAATAAACCAAGTCAAAGCATAAAGAGCTTGCATCTTGCATATTCTAGGTTAATCAACTAGTATGATGGGATTTTAATCTGTGCACATATACAGCTAGCCAATTGCAATCCACCATGAGATCAGCTCTCACAGGCTTTTGGGGCAGGGGCCAAGGACGGCCGTGTCAAAACTAGCCCCTCCTCTAAGAAAGAAAGGCACTAGAGTCATTCTCTGCTCAGGCTCATAACCTTCATAAGTGAAAAGTTGATTCATCCTCGATAACCAATCCTCTGCTCGATCGGGATCACCTGTCCAATCAGAGCTTGATGGATCCACAGTCTTAAATTTCTCTAACAATCTCATCTGATGTGGAATGTCTCCCCTCCTTGGAGACTCCATCACCTCTGGCTCCTCTTCATCCTCATGAACATGATTTCTACGTTCATGAGCCTTAGGCACTTGCTACTGCTTAGCATGCCTTTCTTGATCTTGGTGTACATCATTTTCCTCTGCTCGATCAACATCTTTGTCGTCATAATTTTAAAACATATCAGTCATAATAGTATTCATACCCTGTGCCACTTGGGCCATAGTCTGTGTCAACCCCTATAGTACCCTGGATATCTCATCCAGCCTTGCCACAACTGGGTCATTAGAACCCTCACCAGGTTCCCTAGTTCCCCTTGAAGTTCCTGACCTAGTATAAACCATAGCAACCTGCAATCAAAGCCAGACAACGTTCCCAAGATGTTGGTTAGTAATAACTTTCTAGCACTTGGACTGTCTAAACTCGATCTCAGTCTTAGCCTCCAATATCTACGTAATGAGCTATAAGCTCTGATACCAAAAACTGACATGGCTGTCCTTGGCCCCTGCCCAGGAAGCCTGTGAGAACTGGTCTCACGATGGTTGCAATTATCTAGTTGTATATGTGCGTGGATTAAATCCCATGATACTAGTTGATTAACCTAGAATATGTAAGATGCTACTCTTCATCCTTTGACTTGGATCTTTAAAAACATAAAGCATTAACTTGGCCAAGTAATTTCTATAGAAAGTAAATACAAATAGAAATAGCATACAAAATTAACCTTTGTGTGAATTTACTACACATAACAACTCATGGGAGCATTCATACATAAAGTGGACTAATGCCCTCACCCAAGAGCAACCCTAGAGTCTAGGACTCTTCATAACATATGTTCGGACCATCCCTTAGTACTTTGCTTAGGCCAAGAATTTACAAAAACACCAATTTAAACCATGAGGGAGTTGATTGAAAATGGCGATAGAAGTGTAAGTGAAAACCTAAGAAAGTCTGGATTCTAAGTGTGCATGGAAAATTAGACCATGATGTTTTTGGCATGAAATAAAGTTGGAGGACTACAATGTACACTTGAATTGGTGATGCAAATGAAACAATGAGGCATTTAAGGGTTAATGGCGCCATGCAAAAAAGTACAAGGAGAAAGGAGGAATTAGACCAATTCTTTTGACTTTGAATGGCCGGTTATTATGACGTCTTGCACAAAAATTTTTAACATTATTATATGGTTAATTAAACTTGGTAAAATGCCAAAATTGTGCATGGGCTAATAACAATTTTTAGCCATTTTAATTAAAGCTTGGCAATATAAGCCATGAATCAAGATTTGGGCCGAAATGATCATGTATTCTAGTGACTAAAGTGTAACTATGGAGACTTGAGGGGTGAAACGTACCATGCAAATTAACATGGGATTAAATGGAGAATTATGCCATTTTGTTGGACATGTGTTCATGACCGGCTGCCATGTTCCCCATTAAACAAATAAACCAAGTGTTTACGGCTTGCTTGCATTTTAGTTTTGTTGGCTGAAAGTTAAAAAGTTCCAAAAGGGCTTTAGCGTTCTTGAAGCTTTCATGAAGAATGGCTGCCATTTTAATGCCAATTAAGGTGGGAATGGGAGCTTGATCACAAAACCAATCTTGAAATCCTTGATTTCGGAGGTAGGCAACTTTGAGCTTCAAGTTTAGAGCTTGGAATTTGGAGAACAAGGCTTGGCCGAGAGCTTTCAAGCTCAATTTAGAGGTATAGCTTCATAAACTCACTTGTATTCTTGGTAAATTTCCATGATCAAGTGATTATGATAGCTAATTGAAGGCTTTGTTGTGTTAGGCAACATAATTGAATTTCGGCCTTAATTACTCAAGCAACCGAGAGCTCAAGCTTTTGAATTTGAGGTAGGGTTTTCACATTTACTTGTATTCTTGGTATTTTTCCATGATCAAGTAATAATGGCAGCTAAGTGATGGTTAGATAATGCTATATGATCTTAGCTTGCTATATGGGCATATTGAGGAGATTCGGTTATATGTTAATTGGCTAGCTAGTCAAGGTTTAATGGCAAAGACGTAAAGTTCTTAGTAAGTTGGACATCTTACTAAGAACTTTAAGTTCTTAGTAAGTTGGACATCTTACTAAGAACTTTACGTGCTTGCCATTAAACCTTGACTAGCTAGCCAATTAACAGTGAACTTGGAGCTCTAGGGGATTGAAGAGGATTGGAAGGTTAAAAGTGCAAAAGTTCATTGTGTGCTTGCTAGTGGAATTCAACCTAGTGAATATGGCCGAATGCATCTTGTGGTGTGTGTGTGTGTTTTGTGTGCTTGGTTGTCTGTTTGTGCATGCTAACCCATATATTGATGGTATATGATGATTATATGTCTCGGCCTCTTTGTGTTTTCCTTGTTTTCATGTCTTTCTTGGAGGACAAGTAAGCTTGTGGAGGTTAAGTCATGGACTTAACTAAATAGACCTTACATGGTTGTTTGTGAATCCCTACTGAGTAATTGTTATTCACTGCCCATACATTTTGTTTCAGGAAAGGATATACAGCTTGAGTAGTTTGCTTGAGTTGCTAGTTTGTGTGCTAGTTAGTACACTTATTACTCAAGGTATGTGCCAACTCAATCTTGGCTTGATTACTTGCATTACAAGTCTTATGGTTTAAGGCCGAAACTTATAATTCAAGTTTTGCAGGCTTGTGTAGTTGTGGGATCAGTCTAGGTGCAGGATGGATGTGTGGACTATGGCTCTGATTGTAGTGTTCACTTTCATGACCATGAACATGGTCATTGGGTTGGTGCTTCAGTGTGTGCTGCTATATTGCACACTTAGGTATCTTTTTGGGGGAGTAAGGGTACATGGCTTGTAAAACATAACCTTGGCTATTTTGGACTTGCAGCATCTTTGGTATGTTTCCAAGCTAGTGATGCTTATACTTAGGCTATTTTGTGTGTATATGCAGCCTTGTTAGTACATGGTTTGGTATGTACATATGTTGGATGCTTATGTGCCAAGTTATGTTAAGTTATGAGTATGTGGATATGTTTCATGGAGATACCTCTTGAGATACTATGTTTAGCTGAATATACATGTGCCTGGAAACCTTGATTTTCAAACTACAAAGATGTGGGCTTCTTGGTTGTCATTCGTGAAAGTAGCACACTTGATGAGCACACATCCTAGACACTTAACAGATTAAGTGTATGCCTTGCTTGTAGTGCAAGTTATTGATTTATAGCCTTGCCTTGTGTTGTAAGTTAGTGGTTGGGCCTTACTTAAGCTGCAGGTTATTGTTCTTATTAACTCATAAGCCTCCCGGGACACCTCCCAGCTCTCAGCTTAAGAAAATAAGACTTAAAACTACTTAACAAACAGCAGGTAAAATAATAGCTAGTTAATAACTCTTGGGTAATTTGGTGAGTGGCACTGAGAGTGCACAGACTGGGGCCTGTGTGGGGTGTGACAACATAGACTATGGAGGCAACTAAGAGTACTATATAAATACAACCCTCTACTGAGATCTTCTTGAACTAACTCCCACCTAGGATGGGAATCCCAGTGGTGAGTCTCAAAAGCCATTGCCCAAGTGCTACTAGGCTCTGCAAAAGGAACACTTAAGTTAGTACTGTTACTTAACCAACAAGTACCCATGTAGACTAGAATCATAAAGATTCTCAAGTGCTGTACCTATACATACAAAAGACCAATACCGCAATAATCCTTATGGATTACCCACGCCAACAACTTCAGTCTCTACACAACATAACTAGGGAGTGAGAACATAACATTCTCAGTAAGGGTCTTTAGTGTACCTGCAAGAAAATTACTAAGGACACCACATATGGTAACATATGTAACTGCTGTGAGCTCATACAGCCTGAGGGTCTGAAATATATGCATATAAAACTAGGTCCCTTGACACCTCTCTTCATCCTTTCCCTTGAACTACAAGGCATTGCCTTGTCCTCTAGCAAGCAAAGCTTACCAACCTAACTAGTGATAAATAACCAGTTGAACCTCTCCCATTTATGTTGTACAGGGTAATTATGGTGGGGCTATTGTAGACTAGGCCATAAAGACCTTGTAGACTAGGTGCACTAAGGTTTCCACATTGAAGCCTCAAATCCAATGTCTCGACTAGGCTTTTAATGGTACTAAACCTTGCTCCCACTTATGGTGTTCTATTGTGGTCACAATTTCCTTTAAAACTTTCCTTAACTTCCAGTTAAAACAACTTTGAAAATGGGCCATTTTAAGTGTTTTTAAAACATGGAGGTGATAGTACTCCCTCTTAGCTTCGCGTGGAATCTTGAATCACCTCAATCGGACACCCGAGCGAAAAGTTATGCTGAAAACAAAATCGGGTGTCAAATGCTGTCTTGGCGATGCATCACCCACCGTGGCGACGCGTCGCCACAGTTGTCGACGTTTTGCCAATTTTTTTAGGTCTTGGCAACGCATCGTGGGAACTTGTGTGGATTGGCGATGCACCGCCAAACCTACAAAATGCCCAGAAAATCTCTGGTTTTACTGCTATGAACTTTGAACACTCTCCAAACATATCAAACATGCATGGAT
The DNA here is from genome assembly GCA_005392925.1 of Aquilaria sinensis. Lineage (NCBI taxonomy): Eukaryota > Viridiplantae > Streptophyta > Magnoliopsida > Malvales > Thymelaeaceae > Aquilaria > Aquilaria sinensis. Next base: position 396,225 of record SMDT01001121.1, on the reverse strand, counting down.
AGCCTTCAAACTTCACGTATGTGTAGTACACATTGCATAGACCACAATAGACCATCACAAGCCTTCCTATGATGCATTATAACATCATTCCAATCAACCCAAACACACTAGTCCACCATAATTCAACCAAATCCTCTAATTAATACTATAGCTAGAATTACTCAAATTCTTCAAGCAAACTCAAGCCATAGCATTAATTGAACTTGAAAACATAAATCCCTTACCTCAACTCCAAGTAACAAGCAAGAATCAACCTGTTTTCCACTCAACTAAGTTCAACAAAGTGTCACCTAAGTTCCAATAAAAAACATAAGCACTAACCATCAAAATCTTGCTTCCTAACCAAAACCCAAGCTCCAAACTAACCAAATAACACGAATTCAATCAAGAACACATTAGTTACCTCGCACTAAAAATAGGGGATGTGAGAAAACACACTTCCAAGCTTCAAAATGATGATTTTATGCATGAGATGGCCTTCCAAGCTTCTAAGGTGAATTTGATGGAGAAATGAGAGTGGAGAGGATGAACACGAAAATTGTTGCAGCCACCTTCACTTTCCCTTTCTTAAACCCTCACTTAACCCACAAGCCACCAAGGTATTAGACTTAAGTTACTTAAGCCCCCATCTTTGGTAAGTTAGTTATTCTTGATTAATTCTTGTTTATTCCTTCAAGTTTTGGTTAAGGTTGAAAGTTAAGTTATAAAAACTCATTTTAAAACACTAGGGACCAGGCCCGGCTATTCAAGATGCAAAACTACCATTTTACCCCTAAACCTCATTTAATGCCTTATCTTTTTTGGAACTTAGTGAACTTTGCTAAACTTCTCTATTCTTGCTATGTAAACTTGAATTAAGGTTCTAAACTTAATTTAAGGAACTTTACCTCCTTCAGGAGTGCTTGCTACAAGGAGAACCATAACACCCTCAGAGAATTTTATCGAAGTTTAGAGCAACACATGACAACCAAGGAGTTACGGATGGGTGGCCCAAAGATCGACCGCAATCTTTCTGAGGGTCAAAGTCACCAACCTCGGTATTAAACTGAGGGAGGGGGCAGACCTCTGAAACCAAGAGGGAGGAGGCCAGTATCGTTCACCCTTCTAAACACTACAAGAATAAACATCCTGATGGCCATGGAAAGGCAAGGTACTACAATCCAACGTCCGAAGGCCATGAACTCAGACAATAAGAAGAACATGAAGAAATTCTGTCAATTTCATCTTGACCGTGGGCATGATACTGAGGATTGGTTCCAGTTGAAAAAGTATATTGAATCTTTGATCAAGCAGGGGCAACTTCGACGCTACTTGTAGATGCCATCGCCCAAAGTCAGAAAAAAAATAAGAGGAGAGGAAAGAAGAGGATGAGGACTATGATTCCGACCAATGTCGGAACCGAAGTCCCAAAAAGCACCCACCACCTTCAGCAGGAATAATCCAGACAATCATGACCAGAATACTCTCAGCTGAGAGGAAAAGGAAAGCTCCCTAAATCTCGATGATGGATTTCAATAACCCAGCGAATAAGCTTGTTCAGAAAGATAGGTCTATAGTGAAGTTTCCACATGATGACCCTCTCCTAATCATGGCAAGGATAGGAAGTTGGGATGTCAAAAGGGTGCTTATTGATGATGGACCAAATGCCGACATCTTGTTCTCCCACTTATGGCCGAACTTGGGTATTTCCAAAGGTGACCTAAAACTAGTTACCTCACCAATCTTTGGCATGGGTCCCTCGAAATTCCTAGTGCTCAGGTGGATTGATCTACCCCTGATGTTAAGGGGTACCTCGGTCCAGACTAAGGGACAACTCTTTGCTTCTACTGTTACAAGGTTCATCATGATAGATGTCCCATATTTATATAATTCCATCCTCGGAAGGCAGACATAGGGTAATCTTTACATTTTCCCAGATGTGAAATACCTGATGGTCACGTTCAACACAAAGGAGGGTGATGCAGACATATTTGTTGATTAAGCTGAAGTAAGAAAAGTATTTTATCAAAGCAAGACAGAGTCCGGTGAAAGCTCACATTTCGGCAGAGAAAAGCATGTCTAGCAAAGATGAGATGGTAGGTGAAAAAATTGATTTGGAAAAATAGAAACAGAGGATATCAAACTTGTCCTTGGCTGAAGTGCCCGAGTGGGGAAAAAACTGGCCGAAGGTGACAAGGAAAAGATTGTATCTATTCTGTTAATGAAAAAAGATCTGTTTATTTACTCTCCAAAAGATATGGCCGGAGTAGACCCGAATATAATTCAGCATAGCCTTAAAGCACACCCGGAGGTCAAGCTTGTTCGGCAAAAAAAGCATAGCCTCTCGGTGCATAAGAACAAGTTCATTAAAACTGAAGTCGAATGATTAATGGAGGCAAGCATAATAAGGGAGGTGAAGTACCCCGAATGGCTTAGCAACATTGTTGTTGCCACTAAGGAAGGGAGCGATAAGCTCCAAATGTGCATCGACTTTCAAAATATAAACGATGCCTACCCGAAGAACTCGTATACTCTGCCAGCAATAGACTAATTGGTGGAATCCACAGCTGAATATAGTCTACTTAGCTTCCTCGATGCTTTTAGCGGAAACAACCAAATTCAGATGGATCCCAAAGATGATGAAAATGTTGCCTTCATCACTGAAGTCAAGACCTATTGTTACGTCATAATACCCTTCAGCCTTAAAAATGTAGGATCAGTATACCAAAGGCTGATGAATAGGGTATTCGGCTCTTAAATTGGGAGAAATATGGAAGTATACATCGATGATATAGTAGTTAAGAGTAAAATGCCTAGTAGTCATATCATAGCCTTGGGGGAAACATTCCACCAACTTCAGAAATTTGGAATCCGTCTTAACCCTGAAAAGTGTGTGTTTGGGTTGACTGCTGGCAAATTCCTTGGGTTTATAGTATCCGAAAAAGGTATTGATGCCAACCCAAAAAAGGTTAATGCTTTGCTAGGATTTTGAACTCCCACAAGCACAAAGGATGTGGAGAGACTCATGGGATGAATCATGGCCCTTAGCAGATTCATCTCCAAATATGGAGATCAGTGCCTACCATTCTCTAAAGTGCTCACCAAAGTAGCGAAAAATGAAGGCAACTTCAAATCTAACGAACATCCTTGGAACAAAGATTGCCAAAAAGCTTGGAACGAACTTAAGAGCTACTTAACTCATCTACCAACACTTTGGCAACCTCTGGAAGGAGAAAATCTCATCCTCTACCTCACGGTCACTGAGAAAGCAGTAACTTCGGTATTGGTGAGGGAAGAAGGAGGAAAGTAATGGCTGGTGTACTATGTAAGTAAGTCCTTGCACGGTGCTGAAGTTAGGTACCCTCTAATACAAAAGGCCATCTACGCCCCAGTACTGGCAAGTAGGAGACTTCGGCCTTATTTCCAAGGACAACCCATCACAGTGTGAAGTAACTTACCTCTCCGGGATGTCATGAGAAAGTAGGCCACTCAGGACGATTTTCAAAGTGGTGCATCGAGCTCGGTGAGTTCGATATTACTTATGAAACAAGGAGGGCCATAAAAGCCCAAGCATTGGCATACTTCATTACTGAGGTGCCTATGACTGAGGGTTGTTACCACCGCAACAAATGGGAAAATTACAGTATAAAGGCATAATGGTTATAAACCATTATATAGTGTAATTTTCACCATAGTGAATGACATGTGAGGGGTAAACTAAATAATCTACACCTCCTTAAAAGATTACAATGGTTACTTGGTGCTAAAGGAAACCCTAGAAGATTCCTTGTTTTACAAGTAATCTATGGGTCTTATTGCAAGATTTCAAGACTTGGGTACTCAATTTTACGATTCTAAAAGAGAGATTTTGGAAGGATTTGAATGTTATGGAAGCAATTTTTGGAGGCTGAATTATATAAAGGAAACAAAAGCTATGATTCAAAAACCTAGGACAATTAGGTGTACAATTGTTCCCAAAAATAACTTAAGGATGGGATAACTTTTGACAAAAGTCAAAGATGGCCATTTCTAGGATTATCCTAGCCTTTTATTTCTAGGTTCTAAGGTCAAAAATTTTGGCTAAAGATTAGCCAAAAAGTCCTTGCTTAAGGCATACTTATAGTGACCTAAGTGAAGGTTAAGGTTAAACTAATTAAATCAAGTAAAATATCTTGATTTCTTGCCTTTCCTTGGCCATTTCGGCCATAACCAGGCACAGCCTCCTTCCTTAGCTCCTCCATAGGATTCCATTGACACCACAGCTCAAGCTCTCAATAAATAAAAAAGGAAGGCAATCGGATGCACCAGGAACAAGAAAAACCTAATTTTTGGGTTTGTTGTGTGTCTCTTGAAGATTTCAGCTTTCACAGCTTAGGTAAGGGTTTTATCTTCATGTTTCATGGTTGTTTACTGTTTTAAGATGATGATCAAGCATCCATGAAGCTATGACCATGCTTGGAACAGAGCAGAAAGCTCAAGGAACCAAGTATGGGTTATGGGGGAGTGCATGAACAAGGTTCCAGCCCTACTGTTTTTCATGCACTAAGATGGCAGTGTTTACAGGGGTTTCTAGAGCCGAAGTTAGAACTAACTAAGAGAAATTAACCTCCTAAGACCAAGCATTAGATTGATGAGGGCTGCCATAGTGATTACATATTGTTTATTTGATTATTTATGGACTAACCCTAATAATGTATTGCTGCCAGCATTGCATTTGATTGTGTTCTGTTTGTTTGTGCATTTGGATGGCTATATTTTTGTATATGTGCTTTTTTTTTGTGTTTTTGTCTCTTTGGATTCAGGTATGTTTCTGGGAATTCAAGTTTCTAATGATAAGCCCTTACTAAGTTTTATTCAAGAAACTTACCCCTTTTCTGTCCATTTCAGGGGCAGCAGAAAGATCACATTCAAACTGACCTTTATCGTTTGAGTTTTGATCTTAAATTTCACGTACATGAACGTCCTTGTGTCTAGTTATGATATGTAAATTTTTGTGATTTTATGATCGGATTTGGTATTTTTAGTGATGGTACTTATTGTGTTGTGCAGCAGCTGTCCAGCATCCTGTTTCTGGAGTCCATTGCATTTCAGGCACTCCTGTAACTTAGGGTGCATATCTAGCTGATTTAATACTATTTTTTAGTGCATTTATACATGTACATGTAGTGTATGTAAAATGACACAAGTATGTGGATATTTGAGTAATGTTGTGGCTATGTATGTGATGTGGTGCAAAGCTGCCTAAGTGTGAATGATAGACTGCTTACTTGTAAATTCTGTTTTGGCCACATAAAGTTGCTAGATGCAAGATAATGTAATTCATATGTGTATTGGACATGTATGGGATAGCCTTGGAGGGCTTTATCTTTGTGAATGAAGTGTTTGAATGGTTTGGAAAAATTGTATGGGCAAAATGGTCCAAAAGTTGCCAGAATTTCGACCCTGTACCTAAAGTTGAATAGCTCCCTGTGTAGGATGAATATTGATATGAAATTTTTGGTACTCCTAGAGGACATCTAGATGTTTAACTTTGATTTTGAATTTCTGGATTTAGAGACCTGTAACCAAAGATGTGACGTTGCAAAATTGGCTAAGTTACTATTCATTTGGTCAGAATTTTGTAACCAACTTAAAAAATCCATAACTTGGTCCATAGGTGGGCTATTGATGTAAAACAAATTTCCTTGGTTTTATCTAAGTCTCTACTTGATAATGGGCCAAATAAAATAGGGGTTACATGGCCTGAATGATACATTTTATTAGAGGAAGTTTGGGTGAAGTGGCTGGAATTTTTGAACCTGGTAAGAATGATTAATGTGTGGAAGCTAAAACTAAGACTTGTGCTAGTGTTTTTCTTCTTAGATGCCATGGTGTGCATAAATGTGAATATGTGTGTTATGGTTAGACCAATATGCAAGTATTTACATAGTGCTCAGGAGGGTCACTTGAGTATGTATACTAAGGGTGTTGTTCTGATGACCTACAGGACACACCAATCCTGGGAGTTTAAATGCACAGATTTGGCACCATAATTGGATTACCCTTGAGTGGGTAACAAGGGTACTTCAGAAGACCTTGGTGATGGTTATCCAAAGTGGACATTATTCATCGATGGTGCCTTAGCATTTGAACAGCAGGGATGCAGAGTAATTCTCTGTAGGCCCGAAGGTATGGAAGCTATGAAGGCCATCAAATTCGACATTGATGTCACCAACAATGTTGTTGAGTACAAAGCCCTCATAACAGGCTTGTAACTGGAAAAAAGAATTGGTGTGGGAAATCTGAAAGCCCACAGTGATTCCCAACTTGTGGTTTGACATATGACGGGGGATAATGGGGCCAATGATCCAAACTTGGCCCATTAAAAGTCTTGGCTTGAAGTAACACATCTCTACCAAAGGTGTAACTTTGCCAAGCAAAGAGTCTTCCTTGAAGTCTCACATCTACGCCGAAGGTGTAACTTCACAAAATAAAAGTCTTCACTTGAAGTAACCCATCTCTATAGAAGGTGTAACTTCACCAAGTAAAGAGTCATGGCTTGAAGTAACATATCTTTGCTGAAGGTATAACTTCACAAAGCAAAGAGTCTTTCCTTGAAGTAACCCATCTCTACAAAAGGTATAACTTCACCAAGTAAAAAGTCATGGCTTTAAGTAACACATCTCTGCCAAAGGTGTAACTTCACCAACAAAGAGTCTTTCCTTGTAGTAACACATCTCTGCCGAAAGTGTAACTTCACCAAGCAAAGAGTCTAGGCTTAAAGTAATCCATCTCTACCAAAGGTGTAACTTCACCAAGAAGAGATTTGCCTTGAAGTAACACATCTGTGCCAAAGGTGTAACTTTGCTAAGTAAAATTTTTGGCTTGAAGTAACACTTCTCTACCAAAGGTGTAACTTCACCAAGAAAAAGTCTTGGTTTGAAGTAACACATTTCCATCAAAAGTGTAACTTTGCCAAGAAAAAGTCTTGGCTTGATGTAACACATCTATGCCGAAGGTGTAACTTTGCTAAGTGAAAGTCTTGGCTTGAAGTAACCCATCTTTACCGAAGGTGTAACTTCACCAAGAAGAGTTTTGGCTTGAACTAACACATCTATGCGAAAGGTGTAACTTCACCAGGTAAAATTTTTGGCTTAAAGTAATACTTCTCTGCCAAGTTATAACTTCTTGGTTTAAAGTAACACATCTCTATCGAAGGTGTAACTTCACCAAGAAAAGAGTCTTGGCTTGAAGAAACATGTCTACGTCGAGGGTGTAACTTCTCCAAAAGAGAGGAATCTTTTCCTAAAGTAGCCATTGTTAGTCGAGGGTGTAACTTCGTCCAAACTAGTAAATCCTTTACTAAAAGTAGCACGATTGTGCAAAGGATGCAACCTCAGAAAGATGAAGATTTTTGGCTGAAGGGCAATGTGGGAGACCTAAAGATACAACTTCACATCTTTCGTGATAGGCAAAAGGCTATTGCCCACAGGACATTCAGACAAAAGGCTCTACACCACCCTCGAAAGAGAATACGACCAACCTTGTTAAAGGGCTCTACACCACCCTTGGAAGAGAATATGACCAACCTTGGCAACAAGGCTCTACACTAGCCTCAGAAAAGTATACGACCAACCTTGGCAAAAAGGTTCTACACCACCCTTAGGAAAGAATACAACCAACCTTGGGAGGAATCCCTACACCACCCTTGGAAGAGAATATGACCAACCTTGGGAAAGGGCTCTACCCCACCCTCGAAAGAGAACACCAAAGGTACAACATTGGGAAAATAAAGGGTCTCGTACTGAAAAGCCAGCTACGCCAAAGGGATAACCTCGGTCGTAGAAAGTTCTTTTGCCAAGGACAGCGCTGGCTTCCCAAGGGCTGGTTAGTACCGAAGTCATAACTTTGGTCTCCCGGAGGGGGGTATGTGATAGCCGAAACGCTATCGCCCACAAAAGCCTTCTTTCTCAGAAAAACCTAACACCACCCTCAGAAGTTTATGACACCAACCTTGAAGGAGTTTCTCCACCACCCTTAGTGATATACATAGCCGACTCTGGGAAAAAGGCTCCTTGCCACACTCAGATTTGCACACTAACATCCTCTGCGTTATAGGTCCACCATTCTCAACATAGGAAAAGGTCTCCCGAAGATGGTCCACCCTTCTGAAAGGCCCTTCCCCAGTAGCCCTTAGGAATAAATCTTTGCCTGAAGGGGTCTCACATCTCTGAAGGGGTTTTACGGAGAAATGACAAAAATGGTTAAGGAGCCTCTGACAAAGAGACCTCGCACACGCCCCTACCCTCTGGCTAGAATGGCCTCCAAAGGTATAGACTAGATCTAGTTCAACACATGTCATGATCTGGATAGGCTGTGTAAAACGGCCTCTCCCTCCACCTCCGATAAATACTTAGGAGGGCCCTTAGTAAGAATCACAATGACTCTCTTTCTTTTTTACTCTTTACTCTTAACCACTGCTCTCCCATATACTGACGTGTGCGTCGGAGGTTCCTTCCCTAGAAACACACTCGAGGGAGCTCCTAACCCACTTTCTTTAAAGTCTTGTAGATATCTTCTCATCAAAAGTCTCCCCTTCAGGCCAACATGTCATACAACGAGGAAGCTACTGGGCATCAGAAACCTAGTTTGGAACCTTTTTTCAAGTTCATATAGCAAGAATAGGTGAGCTAGGCAAAGGTCACTAAGTTTCGAGGAATTTAAGGCACCAAATAAAGCTTAGGGGCAAAATGCTAATTTTACATCCCAAAGTGTCGGGCTGAGTTGTAGGAGTTAAAAATGAGTTTTGAAAATCTAACTTTTTCTTTAGACCCAAACGTAACTCAAATAAACAAGATTTGACTGGTTACTAGTTAAGGAAAGAAGGTTTTTTGTAACTTTGCATAAAGTTTGGTGGCTTGGTTTTAAAATGTTTATAAAACATGGTAAAGTCAAGTAGGCTGCCATTTTTACTCTAAACTTAAGTGATAGCCGAAGGGCTATCGCTTCTCTCACTACATACTTCCTTCCAAAAGCGTGGACGGGAAACCTGGCATCATCCGAAGGAGGCGCTAACACTGACCTCAGAAGGAGCGAAGCAGAACGCCCCGAACCCACGACCTCGGCTAGAATGCCAGAAACGTTAAAGGTGTTGCCGGTTCCCTCGGAGGACCGAACGGATCGCCTTCAGGGATAAAAGGCCAGTTATCGCAGGCAGGAGAGACCCTCCCCGAAGGCGGAACCCCCGAACCAGGGAAGTCCCCGAACCACGGGCATAATTCCCGAAGGAGGGCATTCGTACCGAAGGACGACCTCGCCGAAAGAACCTCAGGAGTACGGCACCAGCATTTAAGGAGCCTCTGACATGTCGCCCACAGGCGCTACACGCCACCTCAAACGGCGGTCTGACGCGCCAACGCCGTTCGAGTCCTATCACAGCCTGTCTCAGTCCAAGGCTCAAAGAGCCTATAAGCGGCTACATGTTCCCTATGCCCGAAGGTACGAAAGGCATCTGACCGAACACGTGTCATGATCTGAACGGGCTGGGAACCCCTATAAATACCAAGAAACACGCCCTGGCAAGGGGGATCGGACCTTCTTTCCCTGAGAAAACACGCACAGGCAAGGCCATCTTTCCCCTAGTGTTCCTCCTTTATCTTTACTCGGGGCACTGACTTGGGCGTCAGAGGCTCTTCCTCGGAAAAACACTCTGGAGACCTATTAGCCCTTTTTTTTGAGCATTTCAGGCACATACCTCTGGGAAACCTTTGCACCCAACGTTCTGCCTCCCAGGAAGTCCCTCCCGAACTCACAATGTCGCATGACGAGGTGCTGCTGGGCATCATTTGGCATCATCTGTGGGAACCCACCCTCAGGTTGCCGTTGTGGAGACTCAGCGTTCTAAGGACAAGGGACTTCCGAAGTCCCCGTCCGCGCCTGAAGTCCAAACGGCCACTGAGCAAACCCTACCAGGGACTTCCTCACTTGAGGAAGTGCGTCCTCTAGTCATAACCATGAGCTTTCTGCGTGACTTCTAGCGTTCTATTGTAGCTGAGGTGACACAGCAAATAGACCGAAGGTGGCCACAACCAACTCAAGCCCAAAGGCCCCCCTCGCCAGCGCGCCCTCGGGAGAAAAGCCCGAAGCCAATCTATCGTAGTTCAGGGAGTGGGGGCCCGCGTGATGAATCCTTGATAGAAAATATACCTCTCGGGGCACGACCCGCGAGGCAAAGGGGGTACGAGTGGCCAAAGACTCCTCGCCAAAGGAGCTCATCACCCGAGGCGAGGTTGCCATCCCCTCGGGTCCGAAGCCAGTCGACAAAGAGGCACCGACAGTCACCCTTCCCAGAGCACCAGGACGAAGGGCCCAGCGCCACGCTCCTCATGGAGAAATTGTTGACAAGGATGGAGAGAGTAGAGAAACAGGTAGCTCGCAAGCCGGTCTGGGCTAGGCTGTCCGAAACCTTCTATGGGGATGAGTCCCCGTTCACCCGAACAGTGGTTGAGGCTGTTAGTATTGTGCCCAAAAAGCCAATCATGAGATGATTGTATTTTTGCACATTGAGTCATGATATTTTATTGAGGCATTAATCCAGCAATTATGTTTGTTGTTTTGTTTCTGCGTAACGTAATAAGCATAATTGTAACCCTAGAATAATGATATTCTTAAACGTCCCTAGTCTAGTATTATTGTGGAGCGGGTTGCAATAATACATAATGACTAGCATATGTGGAGACTAATATGAGATATCTAGTCTACATATGGGTACAAGTTGGAGAACTTGTGTACTGGACCGACCCACCATGAGAACACTTCATGGATCGTTATATGAGTGTCATAAGTGATTCTCATAGTGATCATGGTATATGTAGTCCTTCGACCTAAGATCAACAAGGTTCCCTACATGTGAGTCACATACTTTGATACTTTCCTTTGTTGCTCGTAACTGAGTGAACTTGAAGGAGGTCATTGGGTATGTCACATATCATGCGGAGGGATTTGTATGATCAAGATGGGATTTGTCCCTCCTATGTAACGGGAGTGATATCTTTGGGCCCCTTGATAGAGTGAGACTTAGAAAATGCATGGCCATGCTCCGATGAGTTGATATATGATATCAATGTCGTCAGTTTAAGTTGGTCTACTCGGTAATCAAGAAACCAAAGATTGGGCTATACGAGAGTGACACATTCCATGTCTCGTGCTTAGTCTTGATATCTTGGACAAAGGGACAATGGCATATATCGGTGATGATCATAAAGGTTTAGTCGATTCACCGACAATCTTGTCACTTGGGTAGCAATGATGTGTTGCTAGACACCGCTCATTGCTTATGATCATAAATGTGATTTATGATCATTGCCAACATGGCAAGAGCCTATTGGGTCGCACACATAGAGCTATTTGGATCATTAGAGTGCATGGGCTAATTATTTGGGTTATGGTTTCACTTTAATTTCGTATTAATAATGGGCCAAGGAGTTGAGCCATTATTAAGCCCGAAATTAAATCCTAATTGGATTAGGGCTTTGAAACCCATTAGGCCTGGAAGTTGAGTCTCACTATAAATACAACTTTTAAGTGAGAAATTCGAAGGTCTCCTTGCCCTAGCCTCCCAAAAGGACAGCCACACTCTTCTCTTGCAATTCCTTGGAGGACGCAAGCTAGCACTGCGTGCGCAAGAGAAACGCATCTGCCGGGACGTGGTGGAAGCGTGGTGATCCCGAGAGGCTCGTGTGGATACCATAGAGAGCCTGAACACGTCAACTGTTCAGGTTTGTGATTCGACTCTACAGTTGAGTGAGAGATCTCAACCGAAAATTAGGTATGAAATTTTCGAACACCCGGTTTACCCCGTTTCACTTGGATCCTGGAGGGTTTCGGTTAAATTCCGCTGCGCTGTTTGGCTCCCGAAACCCAACAGAGGCAACCATGCCAGGCGATTTCCGGGTACCTCGGCTGGAAACTTATGATGGCCGGACAGATCCACAGGCTCACCTGACCAAGTACAAACGTAGCATGATGATGCACGATGCTGATGATGCTACCTTGTGCAAGTGTTTTGAAGTAACCCTTACAGGACCAGCAACAGCGTGGTACAATTCATTGGCCCTGGGGACCATCAGGGAGTTCTAGGAGCTATCCACGGCCTTTACACAGCAATTCATTGGAGGTCGGCCGACGGTGAAGATGCCTGTCCAGATGTTCGACATAGCGCGGAGGAACGGAGAAACCATCCGTGACTATGTCGAAAGGTTCAATAAAGAGGCCCTAAGTGTCCCAGACTTTCGGCCCGAAATACGCATCCTCGCCATGATATAGGGCCTTCGGAGAGACTCACAGATGTTCTATGAATTTTCAAAAGACCCTCCGGACACGTTTGGCGAGTTCTACCGAAGGGCCGAGCATCACATGACAGCTGAAGAGCTGAGAATGGGTGGACCGAAGATTGATCACACCCGTGCCGAAAGGTCCAACCAGCAGACGCGGTATCCGACCGACCAGGCAGGACGACCTTGAAGGACTAGGGGAAGGAAACCCCTAACCTTCAGACCTCTGAACACCACGAGGACTAACATCCTCATGACAATGGAGAGACAGGGGACCCATGTTCAGCGGCCAAGGGCCATGACCGCTGATAACAAAAAGAACATGAAGAAGTTCTGCCAGTTTCATCGCGACCACAGCCACGATACCGAAGACTGCTTCCAATTGAAAAAATACATAGAGTCGCTGATAAAACAAGGCCAACTTCGGCGATACCTGCGGATGCCTTCCCCGAAAGGGAGGAAGGAGGAAGGAGGAAGAAGGAAAGGCAGATGACGAGGACTACGACTCCAACAGACGGAGGAACCAAAGTCCGAAAAGGCGCCCTCCACCTCTCGCGGGAATCATACAAACAATCACGACGGGGCTCTATCCTCAGAAAGAAAGAGGAAGGCCAGAGAAATAGCAGTGATGGAGTATCAAAGTCCGACGAAGAAGCTGACCCGCAAGGATGGTACCACTATCATCTTCCCCCATGACGATCCCCTTCTGGTCATGGTAAGGATAGGAAACTGGGATGTCAAGAGAGTGCTGCTTGACGATGGATCAAACGCCGACGTCCTGTTCTCACATTTACTGCCGAACTTGGGCATATCCAACACCGACCTCAAGCCCGTCACTTCGCCTACTTTCGGGGTAGGACCATCCGAACTGCCCGTCCTCGGATGGATTGATCTTCCCCTAATGATGAGAGGAACTTCAGTAGATGGGACAGCTGAATCATTCGCCTCCACAATGACAAGATTTATTGTCATGGATGTTCCTTCATCATACAACGCCATCCTTGGAAGACAAACACAGGGAAATCTGTACATTCGCCCTGATGTAAGGTACTTAACTGTCACCTTCGCCACCAAGGATGGAGACGCAAAGATTTTCATCGATCAAGGCAAAGTAAGGAAAGTGTTCGTCAAGGCACAAAAAGCTCCAGCAAACAACTTCGCGCAAACTGTAGAGGCAGAGGCCTTGCCAGCTGAAAAACCAAAGAGGGGCGAAGCAGAAGATCTCACGAAGGAAGAAATGGAAGAGGTAGAACTTGTCCCAGGCCGAAATACCCGAATAGGGAAAAACCTGGCTGAAGGTGACAAGAAAAAACTTATATCCTTTCTACTGATGAATAAAGACCTGTTTGCCTACTCACCGAAAGGTATGCCGGGGGTAGACCCCCGCGTAATACAGCATAGTCTCAAAGTAAGTCTGGAAGCAAAACCTGTCCGGCAAAAAAAATGGGGCATCTCAGTCCATAAAAGTAACTTTGACAAAACCGAAGTTCAGCGCCTATTGGACGCTGACGTAATCAGGGAAGTCAAGTACCCTGAGTGGTTAAGCAATGTGGTTATTGCCACAAAAGAAGGGAGCAGTAAGCTTCGAATGTGCATCGACTTCAGAAATTTGAACGATGCTTGCCCAAAAGACTCATACCCTCTCCCACCAATAGACCAATTGGTAGACTCAACTGCCGAATACGGGCTCCTAAGTTTTCTAGACACCTTCAGTGGATATCATCAAATAAGGATGGACCCCGTAGACGAGGAGAAAACCGCCTTCATCACAGAAGGTGGAACATATTGTTACATCAGGATGCCCTTCGGGCTCAAAAATGCTGGAGCTACCTACTAGAGGTTGATGAGCAAGGTCTTTAATCATCAAATTGGGAGGAACATGGAAGTCTATGTTGATGACATGATAGTCAAGAGCAAGCTGCCTAATGGCCACGTCGCAGATCTAAAGGAAACTTTCCACCAGCTCAGAACCTTCGGGATCCGCCTTAACCCCGAAAAGTGCATCTTCGGCGTGACCTCGGGAAAGTTTCTCGGGTACATGGTATTAGAAAGAGGCATTGATGCTAACCCAGAAAAAATTAAGGCTCTGCTCGAATTCCGAACTCCCGTCACAATAAAAGATATACAAAGACTCACTGAAAGGATAACCTCTCTTCGCAGGTTCATTTCCAGATATGGAGACCGGTGTCGAGCATTCTTCAAAGTCCTCACTAAATCAGCAAAAATGGAGGGCAACCTCGGAAGTAATGATCATCCTTGGAACAAGGACTGCCAAAAGGCCTGGGAAGAACTCAAAATCTACTTAGCCCGCCTGCCCACTCTACGGCAACCTCGCGAGGGAGAACCTCTTGTGTTATACCTCGCCGTCACAGAAAAAGCAGTAAGCTCGGTCCTTGTGAAAGAGGAAGGGTCAAGGCAATGGCCGATTTACTATGTAAGCAAGTCCCTGCACGGTGCCGAAGTCAGGTACCCCTTGCTACAAAATGCTATATATGCCTTGGTACTGGCAGGAAGAAGACTACGACCATATTTTCAGGCTCACCCTATCATCGTCCGAAGTAGTCTACCTTTACGGGACGTCGTGAGGAAGGTTGATCATTCGGGAAGGCTTTCCAAATGGTGCATAGAACTTGGCGAACACGACATCACTTATGTACCTCGAAAAGCCATAAAAGCTCAAGCTTTGGCAGACTTCATTGCCGAAGTACCCATCACCGAAGGTAGCCATTCGAATTCTGGCGAAGGCGAGCCAGAATGGACTTTATATGTCGACGGAGCCTCGGGGTCCGAACACCAGAGAGCCGGAGTAATTATTAGAGGTCCCGAAGGTCTGGAAGTAATGAAGGCCATCAAGTTCAGCTTTAACGTCACCAACAATATGGCCGAGTACGAAGCTCTCATAGCAGGGTTGCGCCTAGCCAGAAGAATTGGTGTGAGAAACCTGAAGGCCCACAGCAATTCCCAGCTGATAGTTCAACAAACAGTAGGGGACTATGGGGCGAAGGACCCAACCTTGGCAAAATACCATGAACTGGTAGTGAAGCTCATTCGGGAGTTCGACACCATACGAATCGAAAATGTGCCTCATCGAGATAATGCCGAGGCAGATAGCTTGGCGAAATCAAAAACATGCACCGAGGTACTAAACCACCCGAGCATCACAGTGCTGAGCATGGTAACTTCGGAAAAAGGCTGGAAAGATCCGATAAAAAGATATCTCGCAACCAATACGCTCCCCGAAGACCCCAACGAAGCTGCAAGATTGCGAAGACGCTCCGGCCGTTTCTTCCTAATTGGAGAAGAATTATATCGGCAGGGATATGCAAATCCACTACAGAGGTGTGTTGGCGAAGAGGATACTAAAATGATCCTCGAAGAAGTCCACGAAGGCGCTTGTGGTTCGCATATTGGAACCGATGCCCTGGCAGCGGTGATACTTCGCCAAGGATACTTTTGGCCTACCCTGAGAAAGGACGCTAGACAGTTCGTCCAGAAATGTGGTAATTGCCAAAGACATGCGAATATCCAAAGGACACCCTCGGAATTAGTGACTTCGGCTGATTATCCCTGGCCTTTCGCAGTTTGGGGCATGGACCTCATTGGGCCACTCCCGGCAGCGCCTGGAGGCGTGAAATTCTGCGTAGTCGCAGTAGACTATTTCTCTAAATGGGTCGAGGCAGAACCCTTGGCAACTATCTCAGCAAAAGATGTGCAGAAGTTCGTATGGAAGAACATTGTATGCAGATTTGGCATACCAAGGGTACTAGTAGCCGACAATGGGTCCCAGTTTATAGACAAAGGCTTCCAAGAATTCATCAGTGACCTCGGAATAAAAATGCACTTCGCCCCAGTAGCTCACCCCCAAAGCAATGGACAAGTAGAAGTATCTAACAGGACTATCAAAGATGGTCTGAAAAAAAGGTTGGGGGAAGCAAAAGGGAAATGGCCAGGAGAGCTCCCAAATGTGTTGTGGAGCTACCGAACAACACCCCGAAGAGCCACAGGGGAAACACCGTTTTCGCTCGTTTTCGGAACTGAGGCTATCATCCCAATCGAGGTAGTGCAACCATCGGTGCGAGTGCAAGTGTTTGATGAAAGGGGAAATGACCTCGGCCTAAGAACCAAGCTTGACCTTGTCGGCGAACATAGAGAAATAGCCGAGCTGAGAAGGAAAGCTTTCCAGCAAAGAGTGGCCGCAGCTATAAACTTGCGAGCCAGGCCAAAGGGAATAAAGGAAAGGGGACCTTGTTCTCCGAAAAGCTGAATTTGGAAACCAAAGACCATCTCACGGGGTACTTCCCGAAAATTGGGAAGGTCCCTATCTGGTACTTGCTGAAGTGCGAAAAGGAGTTTACAAGCTCGGCAACGCCGAAGGCATAGAATTAAAAAATACATGGCATTCGGATGCCTTGAAAAAATTCTATGCTTAGGATTTTGGTAGGAAAGTTGTATGGCACAAGTTAGAAGAAATTTTTTCTAAGTACAAAAGACTTAGCCAAAATTCTTGAGCGTAAATTGTACAAGTTAAAATTTCACGAGGGTGATCGCCGGGATAAACGTAGGTTTGATTTTCCGAAGTCTCTTGAGCGAATGTGTTCGGGACAATAGGAAATGAAAAATCTTGCAAAAAATTCTAAGTACAAAAGTTTGCAAGCATAGATCCGATTTTCCGAAGTCTCTTGAGCGAATGTGTTCGGAACAATGGAAAATGAAAAATCTTGCAAAACACTTAGCCAAAATTTTACACAAGAAAGAAGGAACCTTTATTGAGGATGGAGCTGCTTACATAGAAGGAACCTTGCCAAAAAGAAGAAGTACAAAAAGAGGAAAAAGAAGGCAAAGGACCCTAATACAGACTAAGGGATCTCGGCATCTCGGGAGCCACCAGCTTCTACGTCCTTATCCACTGCCTTCGGCGCTGGAAGAGAGAAGGGTGTTGGGTTTCGGGAGCCAAACAGCGCAGCGGAATTTAACCGAAACCCTCCAGGATCCAAGTGAAACGGGGTAAACCGGGTGTTCGAAAATTTCATACCTAATTTTCGGTTGAGATCTCTCACTCAACTGTAGAGTCGAATCACAAAACCTGAACAGTTGACGTGTTCAAGCTCTCTATGGTATCCACACGAGCCTCTCGGGATCACCACGCTTCCACCAAGTCCCGGCAGATGCGTTTCTCTTGCGCACGCAGTGCTAGCTTGCGTCCTCCAAGGAATTGCAAGAGAAGAGTGTGGCTGTCCTTTTGGGAGGCTAGGGCAAGGAGACCTGCGAATTTCTCACTTAAAAGTTGTATTTATAGTGAGACTCAACTTCCAGGCCTAATGGGTTTCAAAGCCCTAATCCAATTAGGATTTAATTTCGGGCTTAATAATGGCTCAACTCCTTGGCCCATTATTAATACGAAATTAAAGTGAAACCATAACCCAAATAATTAGCCCATGCACTCTAATGATCCAAATAGCTCTATGTGTGCGACCCAATAGGCTCTTGCCATGTTGGCAATGATCATAAATCACATTTATGATCATAAGCAATGAGCGGTGTCTAGCAACACATCATTGCTACCCAAGTGACAAGATTGTCGGTGAATCGACTAAACCTTTATGATCATCACCGATATATGCCATTGTCCCTTTGTCCAAGATATCAAGACTAAGCACGAGACATGGAATGTGTCACTCTCGTATAGCCCAATCTTTGGTTTCTTGATTACCGAGTAGACCAACTTAAACTGGCGACATTGATATCATATATCAACTCATCGAAGCATGGCCATGCATTTTCTAAGTCTCACTCTATCAAGGGGCCCAAAGATATCACTCCCGTTACATAGGAGGGACAAATCCCATCTTGATCATACAAATCCCTCCGCATGATATGTGACATACCCAATGACCTCCTTCAAGTTCACTCAGTTACGAGCAACAAAGGAAAGTATCAAAGTATGTGACTCACATGTAGGGAACCTTGTTGATCTTAGGTCGAAGGACTACATATACCATGATCACTATGAGAATCACTTATGACACTCATATAACGATCCATGAAGTGTTCTCATGGTGGGTCGGTCCAGTACACAAGTTCTCCAACTTGTACCCATATGTAGACTAGATATCTCATATTAGTTTCCACATATGCTAGTCATTATGTATTATTGCAACCCGTTCCACAATAATACTAGACTAGGGACGTTTAAGAATATCATTATTCTAGGGTTACAATTATGCTTATTACGTTACACAGAAACAAAACAACAAACATAATTGCTGGATTAATGCCTCAATAAAATATCATGACTCAATGTGCAAAAATACAATCATCTCATGATTGGCTTTTTGGGCACAATACTAACAAAGGGCAGTTTGAGATGCTCAATTTTGGACCAACACCACCGAGGCCCCTCGGGAATGCTTAGGGCCTCTAAAAACGAGAGGTCTAGATCTGGGAACCTCTGAAGGACTTGGTGCCGAGCAAGGCAAAAGCCGTCCTGAAAGCCGACCTTGGTCATTTCATCGGCCTTTTCCTTCTCGACCCCTAAGCTCCTTCTCCAGATCAGCGACCTCCTTCTTCAGTGCCTTCATCTTCTTCTTCTTCGGCTCCTTCTTCAAAGACTCGACCTTGGCCTGGAGGTCGGCCTTCTCAGCAAGCGCCTTCGCCAGGAGTGCCTCAGACTCAGACTTCTCCTTTTGAAGTGCCTCGTTCGCCGAAGTCAGCTCCGCCACCTTGGAGCCAAGGTCAGAAATCTTCTGGGAGGAGTCCTTCAAAAGTTCTTCTTTCTCCTTCAAGAACTCCTCCTGAACGGTAGCAACCTCCTTCTGCGCAGCTTGGGCCATCTCCGTGTTCTTGGCAACTAATTCAGAACACATGGCCTTAGATTTTTCTAGGCAATCTAAGGCCGAGACTCTGAATGCCGCTTGCTTCACCACCCGAACCCTGAGAAGGCCAGTGAGCCCCAGCAGCTGCAAAGTAGTGAGAACAAAGTCAGTAAGGCAAGAAACGAGCCAAACACTTAGAAGAAATCAAGAGGAAACAAAGTAAAGGCATGAAGTATACCTGGGCAGCGTGCTCAGAAACTTTTGCAGTAAGGGACTCGTCGCTCGGGCACTCCTCGGAAATGGCCTTAAAAGAAGCCCCGGTGAGGATCCCCCGCGAAATTTGGTTGGCCATTCAGGGGCAGTCGCCCCCAGAGTACAAGTTCATGTCCTCCGTAAACGACCAGAAAGGCTCCCTTGGGATCTTCCCTTTCGGGATATGGGCATCCCGAAGGGCTTGTTTCCGGGCATGCTCGGCTGCCCAATTCAAATATAGCAGCTCCCCTGTACGGAAAAACAACAAACTTATAAAGGCAAGTAATCGCCAAAGTTCAGAAAATAAGGGCACCTCGGCCACATCGTCGTCGGAGTCCCGAGCTTCCTCGGCAGAAATCTCCTTGCCTTTGTTCTTGCGGCGCTCCTCCGCAGAAGGAACTTCTACCAAGGCGTCCAGAAGAGTCGCCGAGAAAGTAGGACTCCGAGGAGGGACGTCGGCAACGACCTCGGTTGGTGGGGCAGCAGTGACCTCGGGCTCTTCGGGCGCTTCCTCGGGAATTTCTGGAGGAGGAGGCACGTTCTTCTTCGCTCGTTTCACCGAGGACGGCCTGGCCCCAGATGCTTTCCGTCTTCAAGAGACGGCCTTCTTAGTCTGCTCGCCTTTCCCGGCTTGACCAAGGAAAAGGGACTTGTAATAATCAGCAGACTCTTCGCCCATCTCTGAAACAAAAGAAAGACATCATTGTAAGTCCGAGAAGTACTTATACTGAAAAATTCTTGAGATAACTTACGCTCATAGAAAGACTCGTAAGTGACTTCCTCCCGAAGGAGTTGCACCAGCCAGGAGTCTTTCCCAGCGATAGCAGGAGCCGGCATCTCGAGGTCCGTCTTATGCTCCTTCACTACCCCGAGCTCCCGAAGGACCTCATCGGTCATCAACTTCCACTTGATGGGGAAGGGGTAGGGGGCGCGAAGGGACCTCGGAATCCCAGTCGGAGACTGCTCGAATCCGTCTGTCGAAATCTGTGAATTTGGATGCCAACTCAGGAGTGAGCAGCATCCTCGGGTCTACGACATCCATTTCCAACTTTCCCCGAGCCCACTTGGTCGAAACGTACGACTAGGCCTCCTCCATCTTGAGAAAGAAAAATTTTTGTTGCCACCCTCGCCAGCTATCCTTAGTGGCGAAAGTGAACATATACTTTTTGCTCCCCGATGCCCGAGGTAGCATGAAGTAAAAGCCACCCTTCGGGACCGTATAGAGCTTATAGTACTACAAAAAAAGAATGAAGTGGGGTTCTATTTTGAAAATTCCACACATGCAAAGGAAGGCATTAAAGTAGCAGTACGAGTTCGGGGGAAGTTGATTTATGACAATGCCATGAAATTGGCAAAAGTTGCAAATCACCCTCGACGGGGGGTACCAAAGTCCGGCCTTCAGTTGGGCGCGAAAAATGGTAACCTCATTTTGACGGTTCATAAAACTGACCTCCTGAGGACTAGGAAGTCTGGTAGTGGCATAAGAAGGAAGAAAAAATTTCTTGGTCCATCTTTCTAATTTTTCCTAGGTCATACAACAAGTATGACAAGCAAGGGGAAGCCAACTTTCCGGGATAGGAGAAACAGTTGGCGAAGACATTTTTGGAGGAAAAGATGACTTTGGGGAATGAAAAGATGACTTCGGAAAAGCTTTAAAATCAAAAGGCTCTGGAAACCAAAACAAAACCCACCAAATCTTTTGCCGAAGTCTGGATTTGAAGATGCCGTCGCAAAAAGTTACCGGAAAAAACTCCGTCAAACAGCACTGCTGCAAAAACAGAAGAGAATCAGAAGGCAGGGGGGAAAGCAAAACTAGAAGCAAAAGGAGACTATGACGGAATGACGTATATCTAGACCGAGGGGGGGCAGGCGAACCGGCGTCATAAGTACTCCGCGAAGGTGAACAGTCGCCACAACTGCTCATTGCGCATAAAAAGGCGCACTTGCTCTATCCGATACAGCCCCCGCCAATAGCAAGCTGCCATGTGTCAGCCATCACGCCGAAAGAGGGACACGCTTTCTGACAGCCCTAAGTCCTAGGTGCGCCGCTCCAGACTAACACTCCTGGTTACAAGACACGACGTTGCGCAGACCTACGGAAGGGAGAAGTAGGCTACCTCGAAGACACCAAAAGACAGGCTATGGACGAATAGCCTATGTCTTTAGACAAGAAGGTCCATCTTCGGCACAGGTATTATGCCCAAAGCCCTGAAGAACCTTCTCCAAAAAGATGACAAGCCGAAATCTCCACTTCGGCTTTCTGGAGGGAGGGCCTGTGATAGCCGAAGGGCTATCACTTCTCTCACTATATACTTCCTGCCAAAAGCGTGGATGGGAAACCTGGCGTCATCCAAAGGAGGCGCTAACACTGACCTCAGAAGGAGCGAAGCCGAACACCCCGAACCCACGACCTCGGCTAGAACGCCAGAAATGTTAGAGGTGTTGCCGCTCCCTCGGGGGACCGAACGGATTGCCTTCAGGGATAAAAGACCAGCTTTCGCAGGCAGGAGAGACCCTCCCCGAAGGCGGAACCCCCGAACTAGGGAAGTCCTTGAACCACGGGCATAATTCCCGAAGGAGGGCATTCGTACCGAAGGACGACCTCGCCCAAAGAACCCCGGGAGTATGGCACCAGCATTTAGGGAGGCTCTGACATGTCACCCACAGGCGCTACACGCCGCCTCAAATGGCGGTCTAACGCACCAACGCCGTTCGAGTCCTATCACAGCCTGTCTCAGTCCAACGCTCAAAGAGCCTATAAGCGGCTACATGTTCCCTACACCCGAAGGTATGAAGGACATCTGACCGAACACATGTCATGATCTGAATGGGCTGGGCATCCCTATAAATACCAAGAAACACGCCCTGGCAAGGGGGATCAGACCCTCTTTCCCTGAGAAAACACGCACAAGCAAGGCCATCTTTCCCATAGTATTCTTCCGTTATCTTTACTCAGGGCACTGACTTGGGCGTCGGAGGCTCTTCCCCGGAAAAACACTCCGGGGACCTCCTAACCCTCTTTTCTGAGCATTTCAGGCACGTACCTCTGGGAAACCTTTGCACCAGACGTTCTACCTCCCAGGAAGTCCCTCCCGAAGTCACAATGTTGCATGACAAAGGTGCTGCTGGGCATCACTAAGTTTATTCATCCTTCCTTGATTTCATCAAGAATTCTAGCCTAAAACAAAAGGATTTTGGTGAAAATTGAAGCCACCAAGTGTACATATGCATTAGGAAGCTTGATTCAAGTGGAATTTCATGTTTTTGTAGCTTGGAATCATATTTCTAGACCCCCTCTATTTTTTATGTGAGGTAACTTGTGTTTCAATGGTGAATTCTTATTTATTTAATGATTGGGAGCTCGAGTTTTGGTTAGTACATAGCAATTTGGTGTTTTGTGCCTTTGTGTGCTTCAAACTCTAGTTTTTTGGAAGAGTTGCTTCATTCTTGTTGTGAGTTGAAGTTAAGGTAAGGGAGTTGTGTTTTTAAACTTTGTTAATACTATTGGTGTGTTTTCGCTTGATGAATTCAAGTAGATTTGACAATAGCATTAGTTAGTGGGCAAAGTTCATCATGGTGGACTTTTAATTTTCTAGAGCTTGGAATAATGTTATGATGCATCATAGGTAGGCTTGTTATAGTTAGTTGTGGTATTTGAAACATGTTGCATAGGTATGTGATGTTAGAAGGCCATCCAAGCATGTTTGACATGTTTGGTAAGTTTCCCAAGGTTGTAGCAGCAAAACTGGAAAATTCTAAACATCGCATGTCATGCATGTGACTTGTATAGGCCTTGGGCTATGATGAAATGTACACATAATGTACATTATGTGGATATATGAACAATATATGTAACAAGTATGAAAGAAAGACTAAAGAGAACAAGTATCGTATAAGAGTGCCCTAAAAGTATTCTGAATGTATGAAGGGAACCTAAGGAAGGTGTTATGGTTGTGAACCAAGAAAGGCTAAACATATTTTGAGAATGGGACTTAAATTTGAATACAAAATTGACAAAAAAGCCAAGTGAATAAGGTGTTCCAAGATAGGGCACAGTGGGGCCCTTTAAACACCGCTTTGTCTGCATTAATGTGCACTGAAGACTTTAAAGTCTAAAACACTAAGGGGAATTGTGTGGGCTTAATACCTCAGGTTGAGATACAAGTAAGGGTAGCCACCTACACCTAAGATTTGGGAAGAACACATAAGAAAGAAGAAGGGCACCCTAGAGTGCATTAGAGGACCTTGAAGTGCACCTTTGTGTACAACCATGCTCTAATAAAGGCTCCAAAGCCTAATGTCTTAAAAAGAATCACATAAAAATGATACTAATCATTCAAATGAGAATGAGGCCTACTATGTGGGGTAATAGAATGTGAAAAACAAATGAACCTATAGAAACACCCTAAACAACACTAAGGAGCTCTATGATGCACTTTAAGTGTACCTATGTTCAATGTAAACTTGGAGGGCCTAATTGGCTCAATTAATTGATGAAATGGGTGCTTAATATGTGCCACTTGGAAATTAAACAAGGAAAAATGAAGTATTAAAAATAATTGAGCTACTGGGAAGGAGTTTGGGGAAAGGACTAGTCAAAGTCCTTGGCAGCTAAGTCATTCAGCCACTGTTTGGTCTTGTAGACGTCAAGGCAGCTTCAATGTGGCTTATCAACTATTTCCTTGCTCATTTATAACCTAAAAACATAGACCAAAGCCTAGAAAAAGCAACCAAAAGGAAGGAAAAGAAATAGGAACAAGAATAAACAAAACTGAAGCTAAGTGTCATAGCGGATGGCAAGCCAATGAAGGTGTTATTTGTGAGTTGATGTCTTCTTGTTTTCTTGCTATCTTCTCCCCTTCTACAAACTAGCCAAGAACCTAACAAAGCCTTCTAAAGAGACTAAAAATAAGGAAGTCAAGAAAGGACAAGAATAAGCCTAAGCGAAGCATGGTGGTGTAAAACTAGCTCCTGGTGGTGTGTATGTTGATGTCTATGCTACATGATGTGTGATCAAGCTTTCTTGATTTTAGCCATAGGTGAAGACCCATATGAAGCTTCTTCTCATATATTTTAAAGGAGAAAAGCTACCCTAGGGGATGGCTAAAGGCTAAAGGAACCTAGAGGCTATGTAATGGGCTATGTGTGCATTAAGTGTTATGCTAAGCTAGCTAGTTTTCTTTTGGCAAGCATAAGGTTTTTGTTCATGTTTACCCAACCTTGATCAATCACCTAGAGCTCTATTTTAATTGGACCTAATCAAAGTGATCACATGAAGAAGGGAAGAAAATGATGCTTGCTATGTTAAGGAAACCATGTGTATGTGGTGTGTGTGTTTGTGTGCTTCTTTGATTGGATGTGCATGCTAACCCTGGTTATATATTTGTATATGTAGCTTGTATTATCTTGAATATACTATTTTTTGTGTTTTCTATGTTTTTGGCTGTAGGTTGTTAAGCAACATTGAAGGTTTATATGTATAGCAATGTTATAAACATTATGAAGGCACTAGGTGTTATATTTGGGGTCTTACTGTGTACCTATGTACTCGTGCACTCTTTTTCCCATTTTAGGTAAAGAACTGCATGATTGAAGGGCTTAGGAACCTTTGGAAGAGGTTTATGTATAAAGAGGTATACTCTAAATCAATGGCTTTTGGAAAGGAAACATGCAAAAGTTCATAAAAATAAACTAATGATTATGTTATGTTATTGTGTTTTTAGGCCCTGATGGCTGCTATAGGACTTACTGTATTTGGATCCTTCCTAGTTTGGGTTAAAACAAGAAGTGTAATATGGCATTTATGGCCTAAATATCAAGTCAAAGTGGAGGTCAAAATGACTGTGGGCTTATAAATAGTTTAAGCCTGGCTATGTATCCCGAATGACACTTAGTGGGCCAAACTTTTGTTGTACACAACTTTGGGCCATGTAGTCCATGTTTGCCAACTTTTGGCTTGTAAATAGTTGTATGTAACTAATGGCAAAAGGACTTGAGTAGAATATGGCCTATGCCTTGTTTGTACTTGTTAGGCTTAAGTGAGCCTCAAGGCACTAAGTATGGCATGATTGCAGAAATGCGTGCATGGTTTATAATCTAGTGTGTATGCATGTTTGTATGCTTGGATATGTGTATGTGCTCACATGAAAAATGCAGAAGGTAGGCCTCAAGTAAGCCTCCTAAAGATGCTACGACACACACTCATGCTCATGCACCCTATATGGATTAAAAAGGAAAGGTAATAAGATTGGCTAAATAAGGGCATTCACTAGAATAACATGTCAAACTGATGACTTAATTTGTTAATATAGCTACTTAACCTATTAATCAATTAATCCAAATCAAGTTAGGGTTATGTGGGGTTAGGAATCCTAGGAGTCATGGCCTAATCCACCATATGTTAGATAAGCAACTAAACCTCCAAGAAAGGTTTAGGGTGGGGGTGAATTGGGTCCTGACAGAGTTGGTATTAGAGCTTAAGGTTGTATAGGGCCTTAAAATTCTGTTAGGCAAGTTCCCACTATGATAGACAACCATTTTTATGTTTTGTAGGATTAAATGGCCAGAGGTAAAATAGAGAGATGAAAAACCAGATTAATACTAGGGTTGGTCAATTATATGATCAACAGCCTGAAAATGAGAAAGTAGCTGAAAGTAGAACAGGACCTTTAAATAAGGCCATAAAGCTTGAACCTAGTTTGTAAGGCCAGCACATAATGGAACACATGATGGAAATGATGCAAACCACTATTGCTCAGCTTGTAGTAGGCATGCAAGCTTTTACTAGGGGCTAGGCCCAGGCACTTAAAGGTACTTCTACTGATGAAGAAGAGAACAAAAAATAGTACAATGAAGGCTAAGAAAAGTGACAATAAGAGAAGAGCAAGCAAGTAGGCTTGTAGATGAAGAGCAAGAATAGGATGATGAAAAAAGACATCCAAGGGGAAAAAGTTGAGGTCAGAAGTCAGACGAAATAGTGAAAAAAAAGAAGGGGAGAAATTAGGCACGAATGTTGGGAGAATGGAGCCAATCTCAGAAAGCTCAATAGAGTTGGCTTCTCAAAGAAAGACTAGGACTCCTGAAAGGATGAGAGAAAGACCAAGAAAAGAAGGTTTAAGGGAAGTTTAACTATAAGGCTTTATGGCTCTTAAACCCTAGTGTTTAAGGGTAGTGGTGATCAAGAAGATGCTTAATTCTAGATTTACTAGATAGAGAAAGTAATTGAAAGAATGGAAGTCACATCCACCCAAAAGGTGTTACTAGCCACCTTTAAGCTGAAAGGTAGTATAGAGCTATGGTGGGGAACGGTATAAAGGGTGTATACGAGTAAGAATGAGAGGAAACCCATAAGGAAGAAGGAACCTATGAGGTGAGTTAAGGTCTTCTGGGTGTTTTAGCAATAGTATGTTAGTGAAGCCCTTAAACATCAGAAACAAGTAGAGTTTGACTTACTAGTGCAAGGGAACATGTCATTCAGGGAATATGAAAAAAATATTTAGTAGTCTGCTCAGATATGCTGCACACTGTGATGGACAAGAGGAGTTAATCACTAAAAGGTTCATTAGGGGACTAACTCTTGAATTAAGAAAAATATTGAGGGCTATTGGAATTAAAACTTATTATGACGCTGTTCAAAGGGCTCTGAAATTGGAGTAGGAATTTAAACATCCTATGGTAGGAAATAAGAAAGGGGCTCCTATGGGACATTAAACTAGAAGAAAAAAGGCCCAAGGATAGGCTAGGAAAGGCTGAAGTGGGCAGAGAACAGAAAAAGCCCAAAAAAGCCCAGAGGTTTAAACCTCAATGTTAGACTTGTGGAAAGTAGCATGGTTTTAAACCATGCTACAAGCTTACTGAAGGACATCTGAAGTGTTGTTCTCAAGGCCATTCGGTCAGAGATTGCCCAGTTAAGAAAGAAGAAAGAAAAGTACTAGGCAAATTCGAGGCTCTTTGGCCAAGAAACCAACAAGGCAAAGGAAAGGGGATCACAATACCTCAGCCACCCAGGCAAACACAAAAAGGGCCAGGACAACCCACACCAGGTAAAGTTCAACCACCAACTGGGATAATGTACCAAATTGAAGGATCAAGGAGAAAAAAAGATTCTTGCCATGGAGGAGAGGCTATAAGCTATGGCAAGTTGAGGAAGGAAGCACTGAAAGTAACCTTTATTTTTATGATAAGATTATTTTAGAGCTTTATGATACTGGTGCATCTATATCGATTATTTCGACTAACTAAGTAAGATAATTAAACTTTGGATGTCAGAACATTACCTCAAATGTGTATGATGAGGACAGTTAGAAATAAAATGATGTTTTCACATCACATAGATAAAGACTAAGTGATTAGGCTAAATGAGTGGGAATTAAAGGGTATTCTAATCATTCTCGAAACAACTGGTTATAGTATAATATTGTGTATGAATTGGTTAGCTGAAAATAATGTTATCATAAATTGTCAAGATGAGAAGCTAATATTACCAGGATTAATAGAACATTCTTTGAAAGACTCAATAAAATGTGATATTGGGCAAGTAAAGGTAATGGATTGCATACCTATACTTTCTGAAAAAGAATATATGGGCTTGAATGACAAAAAGTCTAAGACTGAGTTAGAGAAGATTCCTATTGTGTAAGAATTCTGAGAAGTATTCCTTTTTAAGCTACCAAGTTTACCTCATTTGAGGGAAATAGAGTTTGAGATTAAACTAGCTTTAGGAGCAACTTTTGTGTTTGCTACACCCTGTAGGACGGCAATTCGTGAAATGCATGAGCTAAAAAAACAGCTAAACGAACTCCTTGAAAAAAGGTTCATTAGGCCAAGTATGTCTCCATGGGGTGGCACTAGTGCTGTTTGTGAAGAAAAAAATATGACTCTTAGGTTATGCATTGACTATAGAAATTTTAATGCTATGAGTATGAAGAAACAAGTATCCACTCCCTAGCATTGAAGACTTATTTGATCAACTTAAGGGAGCCATAGTGTTCTCAAAGATTGATCTCAGATCAGGGTACTTCCAATTGAGAGTTAAAGAAGTAAATATCCTTGTGACTGCTTTCAGAACAAGATATGGTCATTTTGAAAATACAATAATGCCATTTGGGGTTACTAATGCTCCAACTTTCTTTGTAGACTTGATTTAGACAATATTTGGACCACATCTAGACCAAATTTTGGTGATTTTTATAGATGATATTCTAGTGTACTAAGAAGACGAGAGGGAGCATCAAAAGCACTTAAGGTTAGTATTGGATGTGTTAAAGAAACATCAATTGTATGACAAAGTGAGCAAATGCCATTTTTTGACCAACCAAATTGAATTTTTATGCCATGTAATCAATGGGCAAGGAATGGCTGTAGGCATAGGAAAAATTGAAGATATTTTACAATGAAGCAGCCACAAAATGTTAGAGAAATAAGAAGCTTTTTTGGTCTAGTTGGATATTATAAAAGATTTGTGCCAAAATTTTTTGTAGTGACAGCTCCTTTAACCAAGTTAACAAGAAAGGGGCGAAAGTTTGAATGGTTTGGGGAGTGTGAAAAAAGCTTCCAATGGCTTAAAGATAAGCTCAGTTCCACTCCTGTGCTAATACTACCTAATCCCAATAAACCTTTTGAGGTTTACACAGATGCATCCATTGTGGGATTGGGATGTGTATTACTACAACGAAAACAAGCTATAGCTTATGGATTAAGACAATTAAGAACACATGAGAAGAATTATCCCGTACATGACCTGGAACTTACAGTTGTAATTTTTGCCTTGAAATAATAGAGACATTACCTAATAGGTAATAAATTTCAAATCTTGACTAATCATAAAAGTCTCAAGTATCCCTTCACTTAGAAGGAGTTGAATATGAGACAGAGAAGATGGCTTTAGTATCTTAAGGAATTTGACTTTACCAATGAGTACACTGAGGGCAAGGCTAATAAAGTGGCTGGTGCCCTAAGCAAAAAATATATAGGCATCCTGAAACATGGAGAAAAAGAACCTAATAAACCTAATAGCCTAACTTGTTTGGCTAACTAGTGGCTAAAATGAGAACAAGCCCAATTAAGAGTAGTGATTATTTAGTCAACTTGGGAAGTAGAAATATAGAAGGCACAACAGCAGGATGAAGATCTTAGTAGAATATCTGGGCAGAGACATGGAAAATTACTACAAGGGTTATCCTATAGGTAGGGATTGCTATATTTCCAAGATAGAATTTATGGACCCAAAGGGTATGAATTAAGAGAACAAATTCTAAAAGAAGCATACTCTAGTAAGATGAGCATACATCCTGGAACTATGAAGATGCTTCAAAGTGTTAAAAAAAATTTATGGTGGTCTAGTATGAAAAGAGAAATTTACACAATTGTATCGAAATGTGTGGTGTGCCAACAAGTGAAGGTAGAACACCAAAGACTAGGGGGCAAACTACAAATTTTACCCATAGCTGAAAGAAAATGGGGTTCCATATCTATGGATTTCCTGGTAAGCATGCCTATGATAAGAAGAAAGCATGATACCATATGGGTAATCATGGATAGACTAACAAAGTCAACCAACTTATTGCCTATTAATCTCACAGATCCTTTGGATAGGCTTGCACAATTGTACATTAAAGAAATAGTGAGATTACATGGTATCCCAGATAAGATAGTTTCAGGGAAAGACCCAAGATTTATGTCTAGATTTTGGAAATTACTACATCAGGCATTGAGTACTGAACTTAAACTAAGTTCAGCTTACCACCCCTAAACTAGTGGGCAAACAAAAAGGACTATACAAATCCTTGAATATATATTAAGGTACTGTGTATTGGACTTTAAAGGAGAATGGGATCAACTCTTACCCTTCATAGAATTCTCCCACAATAACAACTATCATTCAGTGACAAAAATGGCACTTTATAAAGCCCTGTATGGGAGGAGATGCATAACTCCTCATTGTTGGCAAGATCCTAAGGATAAGTTAAGATAGGACCATAACAGGTCCAAGAAACCACTAAAAAGGTTAAAATAATCCAAGAAAGAATGAAGGCTGCCAATGACAGAGAGCAAGCCTACGCCAACTAAAGAAGGATAAGAGACTTGGATTCCAAATAGTGGACTATGTGTGGATTAAAGTCTCTTATATGAAAGAAGTCATCAGATTTGGAAAAAAGGGAAACATGGCCCCCAGATACATTGGACCTTTCCAAATACTAGCTAGGATTGGCAATAAGGCATATAAGCTGGATTTACCTATAAAGTTAGGTCACATACATGATACTTCTCATGTTATTATGCTGAAAAAGTACCTATCTAAACCATAATAGGTTATAGCAACTTCTGATATCTCAATGGCCCCCAACCTCTTTTATGAAGAAGGACCTATAAAAGTTATAGCAAACGATGCCAGGAAGTTGAGGAGTAAGTGGACAAAAGTGGTGAAAATCCAATGGTCTCACCATTCTAAACAAGAAATCACTTGGGAAATAGAGGCATAAATGTT
This sequence comes from Aquilaria sinensis, assembly GCA_005392925.1. Taxonomy (NCBI): domain Eukaryota; kingdom Viridiplantae; phylum Streptophyta; class Magnoliopsida; order Malvales; family Thymelaeaceae; genus Aquilaria; species Aquilaria sinensis. The sequence goes on along the minus strand of SMDT01001121.1, from coordinate 365,386 downwards.
CAAAAGACACCCAAGGCAATTTCCTACATTAGTTGAGAAATTGGAGTACCAAATTCTTTAAGAGGGAGAGAATGTCATGCCTGTGACTTGTATAGGCCATGGGTGGTGATAAAATGTACATATAATGTACATTGTGTGGATATATGAACAATACAAGTATCCTATGAGAGTGCCCTAAAAGTATTCTAAATGTACCAAGGGAACCTAAGGAAAGTGATTGGTTATGAACCAAACAAGGCTAAACCCATTTTGAGGATGGGAATTAAATTTGAAGACAAAGTTGACCAAGAATCCAAGCGAATAAGGTGCTCTAAGATTGGGCATAAAGGGGGCCCTCAGACACACCTTTGTATGTAATCATGTGAACTGAGGACTTTAACGTCTAAAACACTAAGGGGGAGTGTGTGCGCTCAATGCCTGAGGTTGAGATACAAGTGAGGAAAGCCACATAAACCCAAGAGATTTGAAGAACATAATAGAAAAAACAAGGGCACCCTAGAGTGCACTAGAAGAGCCTTAAGTGCACCTTTGTGTGCAACCATGTGCTTATAAAGGCTCTAAAGCCTAATGTATTAAAAAGAATCAAGCAAGCATGATACTCATCATTCAAATGAGAATGAGGGATACTATGTGGGCTCAGAAAAAGTGGAAAACACAAGGAACCCATAGAAAGACTATAAGGAACAATAAGGCATTCTTTGATGCACTTTAAGTGTCCCTATGTTCAATGCAAAGCTGGATTGCCTAGTTGGCCGAATTAATTGATGAAGTGGGTGGTTAATATGTGCCACTTGAAGAGTAAAGTAGGTTTAAATGAATTATTAAAAGAATCAAGATGCTTGGAAGGATTTTGGACTAAGGACTAGTCAAAGTCCTTGTCAGCTAAGCCATTCGGCCACCATTTGGTCTTGTAAACTTCAAGGCAGCTTCAATGTAGCTTCTTAGCTATTTCCAAACTCATTTACAAGTTGAAAATGTAGACCAAATCCTAGTAAAATTCATAGAAAGGAATAAAGAGAAAGAAGAAGAAAAAGAAAGAAAAACCATAGTTAAGTATCATGGCGGATTACAAGCCAATGATGGTGCTCTTTGTGAGTTAATGTCTTCTTGTTTTCTTACTATCTTCTCCTTCTCTAAAACCTTTCCAAGCACCTAGAAAAACCTTTTAAAGCCACCAAAAAGAAGGATGGTGATAGCCAAAGGGCTATCACCCACAAGATCGTCTTATTTGCAAACCTAACACCACCATTGACAAAGGATATGACCAACCTTGGTATAAGGCCCTACACCACCCTCGGAAAGATACGACCAACCTTGGGAAAAGGCTCTGTGCCATCCTTGGGAGTACACATGACCAACCTTGGAAATATATGCCAACCATCCTCAATAGAAAAAATACCTCCTTAAAATAGTCTGCGCAGTCGATGGGCTTTTCCTATCCACCTTCAGGGGAAATCCTACGTTGGAAGGGGTCTCAAATCCCCAAGGGTTCCTAGGGGATATAGTTAATGGATCTATAATAAAAACCTTGCACATGCCTTTACCCTTTGGGCATAACCACCTATGGCCAGCTGGAGACACTTCTCTCCGAAGGTGCGGACCACTTCCAGCCAAGCACGTGTCCTAATCTACTCAGACTGGGCATATTGGCCTTCTCCTCTTGACCTTCTATAAATACTCAAGGAGGCTCCTAGGTAATACACATGAGCCCTACTATCTATCTATTCTCTGTTCCTAGCAATTTATCCCTCACATACTGACTTGGGCGCCAAAGATCTTTCCCCTAGAAAAAACCTTTGGGGAGCTCCTAACCCTTTATCTTCAAGTGCTATAGATACTACTCAAATGAAGGTCTATCAAAGGTCCAAAATGTCCTACATCGAAGATGTGCTAGAGCATCAGTTGGCACCATCTATAAGAAACATCTCCCAAGTTGTCGTCGTGGAGACTTGGTGTTCTAAGGATAAGGGCATTCTGAAGTCCTAGTCCGCGCCTTTGCCTCCATCAGCAGATGACCAAGAACCCCTAGAGCCTTTCCATCCAAAGGACAAACATCCTCTGATGGTCACTATGGTGTGCAACTTTCAGTGCCCTACAGTGGTCGAAATGACATAGCAACTTGATAGCAACTCGACCAAAGATGGTCACGTGCACGTTCTTGGGTAGGAACCTCCTCCCCTAAGAAAGGGCGTTAGTCATCTCACCAGAGTTCCCCAAATAGGAGCTTCGATAGGGAGTCTTCAATAGAGAACCCCCCATCTCATACGTGGTATGTAGGGAGGTCTATAGAGCCAAGGACCTCCCACCACCGGAGCCATTCTCCACTAGAGACGTCCCTTTTGCCACAATGTCAAAGTTACTTGTTAAGAAGAAGACATCACTCTCGCTTGCCTATGGCTCTCAGGCAACGAGGAGAGGATGGTACTACCATCCTCATGGAGAGAGTCTTGGAAAGGTTGGGCAAGGTGGAGAAATAGGTGTCCCGAAAGCCAGTTTGGTCAAGGCTATCGGAGACCTTCACACCAGAAGAGTCCCCATTCATTAGGGCAATAGTGGAAGCCCCAATGCTCAGCGATTTCTGAGTAAAACGCTTGGAAATATATGATGGGTGGAGTGACCATAAAGCCCACCTAACAAAATATAGGAGGAGTACAGTGCTACATGGGGCCAATGATGCCACCCTCTGTAAGTGCTTTGAAGTTACCTTGTCTAGGACAGCAACTACGTGGTCTAACTCCTTGGCAGTTCGAACCATAATGGGCTTCTAGGATTTGTCCACTAACATCATACAACAATTTATAAGGAGCAACCCGATGGTGAAGATGCCTATTCAAATGTTTTATATAGCCCAAAAGAATAGGGAGACCATTTCGGACTATGTCAAGCGATTCAACAAAGAAGAACTTAGTGTTTCAGACTTTTGCCCTAAGATTTGAATCCTCGCAATGATTAGAGAGCTAAGGAGGGATTCACAACTCTTTTACGAGTTCTCCAATGATGCCCTAGACATCCTCAGTGAATTCTATCAAAGAGTAGAACAACATGTGACAAAAGAGGAATTGAGAATGGAGGGTTGAATTCTGAGCATCATCAACTCGAAGGTAATAGTCACCAATGTCGATATCAGGCCAAAGAATAAGGCAGACCTCAAAAGTCTAGAGGGAGAAAGCCAGTAACATTCACCCCCTTAACACTACAAGAACAAATATCCTCATGGCCTCGGAAAGGCAGGGAACTTCAATCAAACATCAGAAGGCCATGACCTCAGAGAATAGAAAGAACATGAATAAGTACTACCAATTTCACTGTGACCACGAGCATGATACTGAAGATTGCTTCTAATTAAGGAAGTACATTGAATCCTTAATCAAACTAGGACAACTTCATCATTACTTATGGATCCCATCGTTTATGACATAGAAAAAAGTATATGATGAGAGAAAAAGAGAAAATTAGGAATACGAATCCCACAGGCGATGAACTAATAGTAGCCCCAAGAAGCACCCACACCTTTGGCTGGGGTTATGCAAAGCATAACCACTAGACTATCGTTGGCTGAAAGAAGTAGGAAAATGAGGGAAATTGTAATGACGGAGTTTGAGAACCCGATGAGCAAGCTGACCCGAAGTGATGGGTCAACTGTAAGTTCCCACATGATGATCCTCTCTTAATCATGGCAAGGATCAGAAACTGGGATGTGAAGAGGGTTCTCATTGATGACGGATCAAATGTCGATGTCTTGTTCACCCACTTGTTCCCAAATTTGGGAACTTCTGAGGTTGATCTCAACCCTGTGACCTCGCCCACATTCAAAGTTGGTCCCTTAGAACTCCATGTGATTGGATGGATTGACCTGCCACTGATGTTGAAAGGTACCTCAGTCCAGACCAAGAAAGAATTCTTTGCTTCCACTATGACAAGGTTCATCATCATAGATGTCACATCTTTGTACAAGGCCATCCTTGAAAGACAGACTTAAGGCAACCTTCACATCCGAGAAGATGTGAAATACCTAACTATGATGTTTGAGGCAAAGGACGGTGATGCAGAGATATCCATCAACTAGGCCAAAGATAGGAAAGTATTTGTCAATGCAAGGAAGAATCTGGCCAAAGTCCATATAAAGACTTTGGCGAAGAAAAGCACGACTGGCGAAGGTGTATTAGGAAGGGAAAAGAGTGATGTGGAAAATGTAGAAACTGAGGATATAGAACTAGTCCCTGACCGAAGTACCCGAGTTGGGAAGAAACTAGCTAAAGGTGACAAGGAAAAACTTGTATCCCTTCTATTAGTGAACAAAGATCTATTTGCTTACTCCCCGAAAGACATGCCAAGAATAGATTTGGGCATAATTCAACACAGTCCTAAAGTATGCCTTAAGGTGAGGCCCGTTCGGCACAAAAAGCGTAGCCTCTCCGCACAAAAGAAAATTTTCATCAAAACCAAAGTCTAATGATTAATGGAACAGGCATAATAAAGGAAGTTAAGTACCATGAGTGGCTTAGCAACATTGTTGTTGCCACAAAGGAAGGGAGCGATAAACTCTGAATGTGCATCAACTTCCAAAACATCAATGATGCTTGTCCAAAGGTCCAAAGGACACATATCATCTACCATCAATAGACCAATTGGTGGGCTCCACTACTGAATATGGCTTACATAGCTTCTTTGACGCATTTAACGGATACCAACAGATTCAGTTGAATCCCGAAGATGAGGAAAAAACTGCCTTCATCATTGAAGTCAGGACCTACTGCTACATCAGGTTACCTTTAGGCCTCAAGAATGTAGAGGCCACGTATCAAAGGCTAATGAATAGGTGTTCGTTCCCAAATCAATATAAGCATGGAAGTGTACATCGATGGTATGATAGTTAAGAGTAACAGACCTAGTGGCCAAATGATAGACTTGAGGGAAACATTTCATCAACTTCAAAAAGTCAGAATTCATCTCAACCCTAAAAAGTGCGTATTTAGGGTAACTGTTGGCAAATTCCTTAGTTTCATGGTATTCGAAAGAGGTAGGGATGCCAATCTAGAGAAAATTAAGGCACTGCTAGGGTTTTGAACTCCTATAACCACCAAGGATGTATAGAGGCTCATTAGGTGAATAACAGCCCTTAGTAGATTATCGCCAGATATGGATGGCAATTGGGTGGGTCAGGTCATTCAGGTTCGGGTCTACTCGGGTTAGCATGAATTCGGGTCTAGGTCAGGTTCAGGTCAGGTCATTTGGGTTCGGGTTGATTTCAGGTTGCATTGATTTCGGGTTCGGGTTGGGTTGGGTCAGGTTTATTTAGGTTTGGGTTCATTTCAGGTTGGGTAATTTTAGTCACGAGTAACTTCAAGCCAACTTTCAGATCAAATTCGGGTCAACCTTTGTGTTCATGTGGGTACTAGTGTGAAGTCAAAATGATTTAATCTATTCAATTTTTTTTAAATTTAAATGAAATAATTCAATTTTTTGTGTGATTTAATTTAAATTAAAATTTCATTTTTAGTATATTTAATTAAAATATTCATAAAAATCTTCTTAATTATAGTTTAGTACATATTTAAGTAATTTAACATTGATAGTAATATTTGATTTTTTTTCTAAACCCATACCCTTTAACTATCATTGTATAGATTATTCACATCTTCACCCAGCTATCACTCAGACATACACAACGACAATTTTGTTATGCTTATGTTTCAATGAATTTTCTTTGAAATTATAATGAAATGCAAATCAAGTTCATTATCAGTGACTAAATAAATTTTAAAAAAATTTGTGAAAGTGCAAAGATTTCAAAAATTTTAGGATCCATGTTGTAATTATTATGGGTGACTAAAATAAAATTTTTTAAAATTTAGTTACCTTATTACATTATACTTAAAATTTTAGGGATGAATGTTGTAATTTTAATAATTGCCTATTAAGATCATTAAACTTACTAAATATAAAAATTACTTCTGCTGGAAAAATCCAAATTTGGGATTCACTAAATATGACTGTTTTTTCCCTAAATAAGAAACTTGTAATATATAGAAGTCCTGAAAAAATGGAAGTTACTAAATATGGAAATCCTTTCTCAAAATATGAAAATTATTAAACATGAATATCTTAAAAAAAGAAATGAAACTACTAAATATGAAAGTCTCATCTCCAAATATGAGACTTACTAAATACGGAAGTACCAAAAAATGGAAGTTACTAATAATGGAAGTCACCATTCCTAAATATAAGACATACTGAATATGAAAGACTCAAAAACTGGAAGTTAGTAAACATGGAAACCTCCATATTTAGGACTGACTTAATATGGAAAACAATGAAAGAGGAAAGTTAAGGTTTAGGGTGATGGTTAAAATCGAGTATTATCGGGTTTAGTTATCAGGTCATCTTGGGTTCAGGTCAGGTTAGTCTCAGGTTTCGGTAATTTCGAGTTTGGGTCAATTTAGTCTCAGGTCATTTCGGGTCAGGTATTTCGGGTTTGGGTCATTTGGGTTCAGCTTTTCTCAGGTTTCCCTTTAATCGGGTTCGAGTTCAGGTCGGGTTGGGCACAGTTGGGTTCAGGCCGTTCACTTTTTTAGCCAAACCGGGTCAGGTCGGGCTTGGGTTTGGGTGGGTTGGTCCAGGTCATCGGGTCGGGTCCGATTTTGCCATCCCTATCTCCAGATATGGAGATCATTGTTGACCTTTCTTTAAAGTGCTCAACAAAACAGCCAAAAATTAAGGCAACATCAATCGAGAATAACATCATTAGAATGAAGATTGTGAAAAGGCTTGGGATGAACTTAGAAGGTACTTAACCCATTTGCCGACACTTCGGCAACCAAGGGAAGGAGAACCTCTCATCCTCTCCCTCATAGTCACAGAGAAAGTAGTAAGTTCAATACTGGTGAGGGAAGAAGGGGGAAAACAGTGGCCAGTATATTATGTCAACAAATCCTTGCACTATGCCGAAGTCAGGTAGCCTCTACTGTAAAAAGCCATGTACGCTTTAGTCATGGCAAGTAGAAGGCTCCGGTCCTATGTCAAAGGACATTCTATTGTAGTCCAAAGTAATACTTTGAGGTCCTCAAAGGATAGAAGTGTCAAAAGCTATCAAGTTTGCATTCCAAGTCACAAGCAACATCGCCGAGTACAAAGTGTTATTGTTGTGCCCAAAAGGCCAATCATGAGATGGTTGTATTTTTGCAAATTGAGTCATGATATTTTATTAAGGCATTAATCCAGCAATTATGTTTGTTGTTTTGTTTCTGTGTAACTTAACAAATATAATTGTAACCCTAGAATAATGATATCCTTAAACGTCCCTAGTCTAGTATTATTGTGGAGTGGGTTGCAATAATACATAATGACGAGCATATGTGGAGACTAATATGAGATATCTAGTCTGCATATGGGTACAAGTTGGAGAACTTGTGTACTGGACCGACCCACCATGAGAACACTACATGGATCGTTATATGAGTGTCATTAGTGATTCTCATAGTGATCATGGTATATGTAGTCCTTTGACCTAAGATCATCAAGGTTCCCTACATGTGAGTCACATACATTGATACTTTCCTTTGTTGCTCGTAACTGAGTGAACTTGAAGGAGGTCATTGGGTATGTCACATATCATGTAGAGAGATTTGTATGATCAAGATGGGATTTGTCCCTCCTATGTAATGGGAGCGATATCTTCGGGCCCCTTGATAGAGTAAGACTTAGAAAAATGCATGGCCATGCTCGGATGAGTTGATATACGATATCAATGTCATCAGTTTAAGTTGGTCTACTCGGTAATCAAGAAACCAAAGATTGGGCTATACGAGAGTGACACATTCCATGTCTCGTGCTTAGTCTTGATATCTTGGACAAAGGGACAATGGCATATATCGGTGATGATCATAAAGGTTTAGTCAAATCATCGACAATCTTGTCACTTGGGTAGCAATGATGTGTTGCTAGACACCGCTCATTGCTTATGATCATAAATGTGATTTATGATCATTGCCAACGTGGTAAGAGCCTATTGGGTTGCACACATAGAGCTATTTGGATCATTAGAGTGCATGGGCTAATAATTTGGGTTTTGGTTTCACAATAATTTTGTATTAATAATGGGCCCAATAGTTGAGCCATTATTAAGCCCGAAATTAAAGCCTAATTGGATTAGGGCTTTGAAACCCATTAGGCCTGGAAGTTGAGTCTCAGTATAAATACAACTTATAGTGAGAAATTCGTAGGTCTCCTTACCCTAGCCTCCCAAAAGGGCAGCCACACTCTTCTCTTGCAATTCCTTGGAGGACGCAAGCTAGCACTGCGAGCGCAAGAGAAACGCATCTGCCGGGACGTGGTGGAAGCGTGGTGATCCTGAGAGGCTCGTGTGGATACCATAGAGAGCTTGAACATGTCAACTGTTCAAGTTTTGTGATTCGACTCTACAGTTAAGTGAGAGATCTCAACCGAAAATTAGGTATGAAAATTTTCGAACACCCGGTTTACCTCATTTCACTGGGATCCTGGAGGGTTTCGGTTAAATTCCACTGTGCTGTTTGGCACCCAGAACCCAACACAAAGCCCTCGTAGTAGGATTACGATTGGAAAAAAGAGTTGGTCTGAACAATTTGAAGGTGTACAGTGACTCACAGTTGGTGGTTTGGCAGATGATAGAGCTGTTGGGTTTCGAGAGCCAAAGCGCGCAGTGGAATTTAACTGAAACCCTCTAGGATCCAAGTGAAACGGGGTAAACCGAGTGTTCAAAAATTTTCATATCTAATTTTCGGTTGAGATCTTTCACTTAGCTGTAGAGTTGAATCACAAAACCTGAACAGTTGACGTGTTCAAGCTCTCTATGGTATCCACACGAGCCTCTCGGGATCACCACGCTTCCACCGCATCCCAGTAGTTGCATTTCTCTTGCGTTCGCAGTGCGAGCTTGCGTCCTCCAAGGAATTGCAAAAGAAGAGTGCGGCTGTCCTTTTGGGAGGCTAAGGCAAGCAGACCTGTGAATTTCCCACTAAAAGTTGTATTTATAATGAGACTAAACTTCCAGGCCTATTGGGTTTCAAAGCCTTAATCCAATTAGGGTTTAATTTCGGGCTTAATAATGGCTCAACTCCTAGGCCAATTATTAATACGAAATTATTGTGAAACCATAACCCAAATAATTAGCCCATGCACTCTAATGATCCAAATAGCTCTATGTGTGCGACCCAATAGGCTCTTACCACATTGGCAATGATCATAAATCACATTTATGATCATAAGCAATGAGCGGTGTCTAGCAACACATCATTGCTACCCAAGTGACAAGATTGTCGGTGATTTGACTAAACCTTTATGATCATCACCGATATATGCCATTGTCCCTTTGTCCAAGATATCAAGACTAAGCACGAGACATGGAATGTGTCACTCTCGTATAGCCCAATCTTTGGTTTCTTGATTACCGAGTAGACCAACTTAAACTGATGACATTGATATCGTATATCAACTCATCCGAGCATGGCCATGCATTTTTCTAAGTCTTACTCTATCAAGGGGCCTGAAGATATCACTCCCGTTACATAGGAGGGACAAATCCCATCTTGATCATACAAATCCCTCCGCATGATATGTGACATACCCAATGACCTCCTTCAAGTTCACTCAGTTACGAGCAACAAAGGAAAGTATCAAAGTATGTGACTCACATGTAGGGAACCTTGATGATCTTAGGTCGAAGGACTACATATACCATGATCACTATGAGAATCACTTATGACACTCATATAACGATCCATGTAGTGTTCTCATGGTGGGTCGGTCCAGTACACAAGTTCTCCAACTTGTACCCATATGTAGACTACATATCTCATATTAGTCTCCACATATGCTAGTCGTTATGTATTATTGCAACCCGCTCCACAATAATACTAGACCAGGGACGTTTGAGAATATCATTATTCTAGGGTTACAATTATGTTTATTACGTTACGCAGAAACAAAACAACAAACATAATTGCTGGATTAATGCCTTAATAAAATATCATGACTCAATGTGCAAAAAATACAATCATCTCATGATTGGCTTTTTGGGCACAACACTAACAATCTCCCACTTGCACTAAAAGCCAATCATCCATGTATCTAATACCAATGGACCTAGAATGGCTATCATGCTTCTGCTGCGTAAGGGGCTTTGTCAGTGGATCAGCAATGTTGCTGTCTGTCGAAGTCCTGCATATCCTTACATCACCCCTCTCGATGATCTCCCTGATGAGATGATAGCGTCGGAGTATGTGTTTGGATCGCTGGTGAGATCGAGGTTCCTTAGCCTGTGCGATTGCTCCATTGTTGTCACAATAGAGCTCTATCGGGTCGGCAATGCTTGGAACCACTCCAAGTTCAGTGATGAACTTCTTGATCCAAACTGCCTCCTTCGCAGCATCAGAGGCGGCAATGTACTCAGATTCTGTTGTAGAGTCAGCTACTGTCTCTTGCTTTGAACTCTTCCAGCTCACAGCACCACCACCAATACAAAACACATAACCAGATTGTGATCTAAAATCATCCTTATCGGATTGGAAGCTTGCATCGGTGTAACCCCTTACAATGAGCTCATCTTCACCTCCAAAGACCAAGAATGCATCCTTAGTCCTTCGTAAGTACTTAAGGATGTTCTTAACAGCTGTCCAGTGACTCTCACCAGGGTTCGATTGGTACCTACTCATCATGCTCAAAGCATATGAGACATCGGGACGAGTACATATCATGGCATACATGATAGATCCAATTGCTGAGGCATATGGAATCTTACTCATGCGCTCTCTCTCCTTGGGTGTACTCGGACACTGAGATCTAGAAAGAGTTATACCATGTGACATGGGCAAGAATCCTTTCTTGGAATCTTGCATGCTAAACCTCTTTAGCACCTTGTCAATGTATGTACTTTGACTTAGGCCAAGAAGCTTTCTAGATCTATCTCTATAGATCCTGATGCCTAACACATAGGCTGCTTCACCCAAGTCCTTCATAGAGAAACATTTCCCTAGCCAAGTCTTCACAGACTGTAGCTCAGGAATGTCATTCCCGATGAGTAGTATGTCATCTACATACAACACCAAGAAGACAATAGCGCTCCCACTAACCTTCTTGTAGACACAAGGTTCATCTTCATTTTTGATAAAACCAAACTCTTTGATTGCTTCATCAAAATGAAGATTCCAACTTCGAGAAGCTTGCTTCAGTCCATAAATGGACCTTTGCAACTTGCACACTTTATTGGCATTCTCAGGAGTGACAAAACCCTCAGGTTGTGTCATGTACACATCCTCAAGTAGCTTTCCATTTAGGAATGCAGTTTTGACATCCATTTGCCATATCTCATAATCATAGTGTGCAGCAATAGCGAACAAAATTCGGATGGATTTAAGCATAGCAACTGGTGAAAAAGTTTCATCATAGTCAATACCATGAATTTGCTTGAAACCTTTTGCAACCAATCGTCCCTTAAAGGTAATCACATTACCATCCATGTCAGTTTTCTTCTTGAAAACCCATTTGCACCCTATGGGTTTTACCCCTTCAGGTGGGTCAACCAAAGTCCATACTTGGTTTTCATACATGGATTCCATCTCGGATTTCATGGCCATTAGCCACTTCTCAGAGTCAGGCCCTGACATAGCTTGTTGGTAGGTTGTGGGCTCATCCTGACCATGAGCATCACATCACCAGTATGAGTCATGAGAAATCCATATCTCTCAGGCTTACGGCTATTCCTACCAGACCTACGTGGGCTCTGTGCTACAGGAAAAGACTCCTGAACCATAACATCTTATGGTGTCTGTTTAGGTTCCATTTCAGGTTTGATGTCTCCTTGTTGTTCTTGAATTTCTTCAAGTTCTACTTTTCTCTCACTAGTTCCTTTAGAGATAAACTCTTTCTCTAAAAAGACACCAGTTCGAGCAACAAACACTTTTTGCTCAGAAGGATTGTAGAAATAGTAACCCTTTGTTTCTTCGGTGCTAAGGTATTCTAGTGGGCCAAGATCCATATTTGACCACAACTTGAGTCAGATTTGGCTTTTTTCTCAAGTTACAGCTATTTAGGTAGGCAACTCCTTGCCAATTGCATCTTATGCAACTCTTGGATGGTTGGGTGAACAACACTTGTCCAAGCTCATCTCATGAACTTAAGCCCAACTTTATGCCTCTAACTCCCTAATCCTATTAGGATGACTTAGTTAAGTCGGACCCAAAGTTAGCAATTTGGATATCACCATTATCCCATCACGCCTTACCAAGATGAACATAGGTGCTTTGCTTTGGCAAACCCACCTAATGTTGATCAAAGTCTTGACGAGTGCCAACATTTGGAAGGCATCACATTTAATGACTTAATATTTGTTTTAAGGGATTTTTCTTTTGATCTCACCAATTTGTTATCTCCGGTTGTCTTATACATGCTTCACATACAAATATAAAACATGCATCACATGCTTACAAGAAAGTAAACGTGACATGGTTATAGCCCAAACTATGCGATATTCTCAAGCCAATGAGAATATCATAAAAGCCTAAGAAAAGAAAAGAGTCTTCACAAGCTCCTTCTCTTCCTTTCTTGGTTGCCCTTTTGTTGTCACCTCCTTGGTCATACCACCTTGCGTGATCCTTGGACATACCACCTTAGATGATCCCATAATGTACCATTACATCAATAATAGAAACCTCGAGTTACATTTGAGGGGAGTAAGGTGAGAAGAGAATGTACAATGAGAGTGATAAGAGAAGGCACGACTCGCAGGCCGTATTTACAAGTACAACCAATCAAGGGCTATAACCATGCACCATGCTTCAAACACCAATCAGCATATCATGTCAAATCTCATTCAACAAATGCATGCCAATTTTCGCGAGTTGATTAACCAGTTTTATTTATGTGGCGCTTCGCATACGGCGGTCCCGCTGGCCGGTCAGCGGGCGGTGGTTCCACTGACCGGTCAGCGGACGGGGTCAAGGGGAGCCGCCCTTGCGGGGGGTTGCGAGGGGGGCAGCGCCCCCCTGGCGCAAAAAATTGTCTTACAATTGCTTTGCCCGAGATCTTCTATTTCGAGCAAGTAGGCACCCGAGACTCCTCCATTCGAGCCACCAAAAATACCTTACTTTCGGTGCCCGAACAGGCCGAATCCGAACCAAGCTAGGGTTTTTGCAACTATTGCAAGAATCCTAATCCATATAGGTATCTCATACCTATCAATTTTGGGTTAATCTCATTAACCAATTAGTGTCATTTCTTCATATATGTCATATGTTCATTACGAGTTCCGGTTTCATGCATCATGAATCAATCTAATTAATCATGGCCGAAAGCAACCGAACACATAACATCATGCGATTCAACATTCAATCCCGATTTAGGGTTTCACCAGTAGCTCTGATACCACTGTTGGGTTTCGGGAGCCAAACAGCGCAGCAGAATTTAACCGAAACCCTCCAGGATCCAAGTGAAACGGGGTAAACCGGGTGTTCAAAAATTTTCATACCTAATTTTCGGTTGAGATCTCTCACTCAACTGTAGAGTCGAATCACAAAACCTGAACAGTTGACGTGTTCAAGCTCTCTATGGTATCCACACGAGCCTCTCGGGATCACCACGCTTCCACCACGTCCCGGCAGATGCGTTTCTCTTGCGCTCGCAGTGCTAGCTTGCGTCCTCCAAGGAATTGCAAGAGAAGAGTGCGGCTGTCCTTTTGGGAGGCTAGGGCAAGGAGACCTGCGAATTTCTCACTAAAAGTTGTATTTATAGTGAGACTCAACTTCCAGGCCTAATGGGTTTCAAAGCCCTAATCCAATTAGGCTTTAATTTCGGGCTTAATAATGGCTCAACTCTTCGGCCCATTATTAATATGAAATTATTGTGAAACCATAACCCAAATAATTAGCCCATGCACTCTAATGATCCAAATAGCTCTATGTGTGTGACCCAATAGGATCTTACCACATTGGCAATGATCATAAATCACATTTATGATCATAAGCAATTAGCGGTTCTAGCAACACGTCATTGCTACCCAAATGACAAGATTGTCGGTGATTCGACTAAACTTTTATGATCATCACCGATATATGCCATTGTCCCTTTGTCCAAGATATCAAGACTAAGCACGAGACATGGAATGTGTCACTCTCGTATAGCCCAATCTTTGGTTTCTTGATTACCGAGTAGACCAACTTAAACTGATGACATTGATATCGTATATCAACTCATCCGAGCATGGCCATGCATTTTTCTAAGTCTTACTCTATCAAGGGGCCCAAAGATATCACTCCCGTTACATAGGAGGGACAAATCCCATCTTGATCATACAAATCCCTCCGCATGATATGTGACATACCCAATGACCTCCTTCAAGTTCACTCAGTTACGAACAACAAAGGAAAGTATCATAGTATGTGACTCACATGTAGGGAACCTTGATGATCTTAGGTCGAAGGGCTACATATACCATGATCACTATGAGAATCACTTATGACACTCATATAACGATCCATGCAGTGTTCTCATGGTGGGTCGGTCCAGTACACGAGTTCTCCAACTTGTACCCATATGTAGACTACATATCTCATATTAGTCTCCACATATGCTAGTCGTTATGTATTATTGCAAGCCGCTCCACAATAATACTAGACCAGGGGCATTTGAGAATATCATTATTCTAGGGTTACAATTATGTTTATTACGTTACGCAGAAACAGAACAACAAACATAATTGCTGGATTAATGCCTTAATAAAATATCATGACTCAATGTGCAAAAATACAATCATCTCATGATTGGCTTTTGGGCACAACACTAACAAGAGCAGTACAGTTCCAAAGATCCTAGCCTGGAAAAATACCACGACCTTATCAAAAATTTGATCTTGGAATTTGACAATGTAAAGATAGAAAAAGTACCTCAAAAAGAGAACATAGAAGCATATTTACTAGCTAAGGCAAAATAGTTTGCTAAAGTAGTTGATTGTCTAAGCATAGCCATAATGGCACTCACGACACCAAACAGGGGGTGGAAAGATTCCATAAAGGAATATCTGATCAGGTCATCCTTACCTTAGGATCTCAAGGAAGCTGTGAAGGTGTGTAAGTGCTCTGGAAGATATTTCATGATTGGGGGAGAATTGTGCCGACAAGCGTATGCAAATCCCCTACAAAGGTGCATTAGTGAAGTGAACACTGAGATTGTGCTGAAAAAAGTCCATAAGGGAGCCTGTAGATATCACATTGAGACTGACGCCCTTGCCTGGGTACTGCTTCGGCAAGGATATTTTTGGCCTTCTTTAAGGAAGGATGCAAGGCAGTTTGTCAAAAAATGTGATAAGTTCTAGCCATACGCACCCATCCAAATGGCACCCTTAGAAGCAATAACTCCGGCTAACTATCCTTGCCCCTTTGCTATTTGGGGTATTGACCTCATCGGTCCTCTCTTTATGGCCTATGAAGAAGTAATGTTCTGTGCAGTTACAGTAGATTATTTTACCAAGTCGATTGAGGAAGAGCCCCTTACAACAATTTTGGCAAAAGACATCTTGAAGTTCATTTGGAAAAACATCATATGTAGGTTCGGTGTCCCAAGGGTGATAGTAGCAAATAATGGCTCCCAATTCATTGAGAAAGGGTTTTTGGAATTTGCAACCAACCTTAGGGTAAAATTACACTTCACCCCAATTGCCCATCCTCAAAGTAATGGACAAGTTGAGGTGTCCAATATGACAATAAAAGATGGTCTGAAGAAGAGGTTGGAAGAAACCAAGGGAAAATGGCTTGGAAAACTCCCAAGTGTACTATGGAGTTACCAAACATCTCATAGAAGAGCTGCTAGTGAAGCACGTCTTTCACTCATATTTGGTATTGAGGCTCTTATCCCTGTTGAAGTTGTACAACTGTCCATTAGAGTATAGCTGTTTGATGAAGAAGGGAACAACCTCGGTTTAAGAAGCAAATTTGATATGCTTGATAAACAAAGGAAGATGGCCAAACTCAGAAGAAAAGCTTTCCAGCAAAGGGTAGCCATCGCAACAAGCTTGTGTGTCAAACCAAAAGGGATTAACAAAGGAGGCCTTGTTCTCCGAAAGGTTGTACTGGAATCCCAAAGACCATCCCATGGAGTACTTCAAGAAAACTGTGAAGATCCTTATTTTGTCCTGGATAAAGTTCATCCCAGAGTCTATAAACTTGGAAATGCTAAATGAGAAGAGTTGAAGACCACATGGCATTCAGCCTTTTTTAAAAAATTCTACACTTATTTCTATGAACTTAGAAATTTCCAAAGAAGTAGCCTTATTATGAGACACCTCCCTAAAGAGATCAATCAAATGTGGTGATCTCTGAAGTTGCCTAAAGTGTTAAGAGTCTTATGGGAAGGCCTCCCAAAGGAGATTAACCAAACGTGGTAGTTTCCCAAAAAACCTAAGTGTTTTGAACATAGCAAGTTTGCCAAAAACATTGCTTGAATTCCATCCTAAAACACTTAGAGAAATACTCAGGACTCCCAAATGATAGAATATTGCTTTCAAAAAGGGTTAAGGTTTTAAATCCTTAATAGTATTTCTAACAAAGATAATACACAACTAAATGTGCTAAACCTTGCCGAAGATGGTAAATTAGCTAAAAATGAAAAATAAGTCAACAAGAGTTAGTCATTTCTCTGAAAAGATGGAAAGGCTTTGAAAGCAAACGATGCTAGCCAAAGTAATTAATATCCCAAAGGCTGAAATGGCTTCAAGTACTACATTGCTTATGGACTTAGCCAAAAATTTTTAAACATATTCCATTTAAGAGGCCAAGTACAAAGGAAGAAATGAAAAAAAAATCCTTATGTATTATCTTGTACATTTGCGGGCCCTTCGATGTCATCATCTTCGGTGTCCCCTTCCTTGACATTGTCACCTTCATCAATTGGGTGCAGTTCTAGAAGGTTAAGGAACTCTATCTTTGACCATATCAAAAAAAGGACCCTCAGGGATGTCTAATGCTTGGAGGAAGGAGACATCGAGGCCATGAAAGTGTGAGAGAATTTGATGCTGAATAAGGCAGAAACCGTCTTGGAACAAAGATTTTGTTGTCTTGTCTACCTTAGGCTTCTCAGCCTTCAACACCTCCACCTTTTTTCTTTAGGGCCTTTATCTCCTTCTCCACCTTCTTCTTCTTCTTCTTCCACTTCTTCAGCTGATCAACATCAACAATGAGTTCAACATTGATTTCCAATGCCTTGGTCAAATCAGCAATTACATCCTCCTTCTCCATCTAAGAATCTCTCTAACCAAACTATGCTCCGCTAGCTTCGACAAAGGTCAGAAATTTTTTAAGAACACTCATTCAGGAATCCCTTCTAACTATTCAGCACCTCCTAGCAAAGCTTAGCTAGGTCATCCTTGGAGAACTTATTGAGCTTGGCATACTTTAGGCATGAGCTCGCAAACATTTCCTTAGCCTTACCTAAGTTTTCCTCTAACTAACTTTGGATGAAGGACTGCTTTGATGCCCAGGCCCAAAGATAGCCTTTGTATGTTAGCAGTTGCAAGAGAAGGCTTGACGTGATATACAACAACTTGTACAAAAGGACAAAGGATTACCTGGGTAGCATGCTCAAAAATCCGAGCAACAAGAATGTCTTGATTTGGACAATCATCTGTCAAAGTTTGAAAGGTGACATTTGTGATCATGCCCCTTGCCATTTGAGGGACCATCTTTTGGAAGTCCTCCGAAAACAAGTCCATGTCTTTGGTGAAAGTCGAAAAGGGTTCCCTTGGCACTTTATCTCTAAGGATCTTCAAATCCTGAATGGCTCGCTTCCGAGCATGGTCCATCATCTACTCTATCTAGGCCCAGTCCTCTACAAAATCACAATGAAGTTCCCTTACCACATTGTCTTCTAACCATTCATCTATAAAATCTAAAATGCCAAAAAATCCTAAATTCATAGATGAATGACTAAAAGACAAATCAAGAAGCACTTCGATGTCTCCCCCGTTAGAGTCACTCGCATCGAGGACATTGACAGGGACCTCCTTACCTTTCCTCCTCCACCTCTGTTCTACCTCTTCACCCGAGACCACCCCAACGAAGTCCCCAAGGTCTCAACTACAGCGTCGAGACTTAGAAGAATGGATAGGATGGCTGCCCTAGATGAAGGATCTACACCTTTAGTAGAATGATCTCGGGCTTTAGTCAGATCTTTAGTGGGGAAGAAAAGAGTCCTCCTTTGTTTTATTAGCTTTTGGATCCTCTAAAGACTGTCCAGCTGGTCCCCTCTTCCTTTTCAGAGCCTTCTTCTTTTGCTCCCCCTTTTTAGCTTGACCAAAGTACAAACTCTTATAAAAGGCCACAAATTTGTCGCCCATTTCTACAATAAAGAAAATATAAGTGTAAGTACCAAAAATCCAAAAAAACACAAGTTTGAATGGAGCTACTCTTTACAAGGGCAGAATAGGGGAGTTCAACCCAAATGAGCATAACTAGCCACGACTTCTTTCTATCCACTGTTAGCTTTGGCATGCTATCATCAGTAGCATGCTCCTTGATGACCCCCAACTCCCGAAGTACCTCTTCAGTCATGAAGTTCCATATGATTGGAAGAGGGTATAGTGGACGTTAAGAAGCCTAATCTATCCAATAAGCTACTTCTTGAATACATCTTTCAAACTCTTCAAACTGGGACTCTAGTTTGAGGGTAAGCAACTTCGACGAGCCCATCATGTCGATAACATGGGTCCCATAAGCCCCCTTCACTGGCATGACTTTCCATTTTTTATTTACCTCCATAAAAAAGTACTTCTACCAACCTCACCAACTATCCTTGGTTCTGAAGGTGAAACTGAATTTCTTGCTCACAGATCCTCAAAGGAGCAAGAAGTAAAATGCCCATTTGGAATAGGATAAAGCTTGTAATATTGCATGAAAAAATTGAAGCAAGGCCGATCTTGAAGACCTCACACATGTAAAGAAAGGCATTAAAGTAATAGTATGAGTTTGGTGGTAGCTAGTTAATGGCTATGCCATGAAATTGCAAACGTCATTCACCATGTTCAGGGGGGATATCGAAGACCTGCCTTTAGCTATGCTCTGAAGACAGTAACCTCGTTATGATGAGGAAGGTAGGTTTGCCAGGTCCAGGGAGGCTAGTTTGGCATAAAAAGAAGGGAAGAACTTCCCTGTCCACTTTTTCAGCTTTTCTAAAGTGGCACAACTCAGGTTAGAGTTAAGTGGACTCCAGCTCTCGGGAATGAGATGGACTTCAGCATAAGAAGCAGACATCTTCAATAACTATAATCCTAACTTTGGAATTGCTAAGGGAAGAAACACTAAAGAAAAAAAAAACAAATTCGGGAAATACCAACCTATTAGACACAGGAAAACTGCCACAAGAAGTTGCCAAAAATTGCTCTGCTGCTAAAGCACCACCGTAAAAGAACAGGAAAGCTAGAGAGCAAGAGAGAAAAAATTAGAAAAGTGAGACAACCTTGGGGAGAGATGGCTTTATATAGCCCAAAGAGGGCAGGTCAAATGACACCATCATGACCCTCTGCGGGTGAAGAGACGTAGCCGATGTAATGGATGTGAGCATAGCCAATAATCTGGCAACACATGTCACACTACACAAGAAACAAAGGCATGCTTCCTGCTTTGTTAAATCTATGTTGCATGAACCAAGGTAACATGACTACTTGATCTACTTATAGGTGGCGGGAATAAAAACCCTAAGGAAAAAGTTAATCTTTACGTGCCGAAGGTATGACCTCATCAAAAATGAAAATTTGGCTTGAAGTAATGTCTTCACCAAGGGTTTAACCTTACCAAAATGGAACACAAACAAAAAACTGCAAAAGTATGTTGGGAATACAACATCGACAAAAGAAGGGATCTTGGACCACAAAACCTAGACTGATTAGAGGAAAAGGAGTTAGGCCGAAGGATCAACCTCGGAAGAAGGAAATCCTTGGACCAAATGCAACGCCAACTTCCCAAGGGTAGAATTTCTGGAACATGTTCATGATTGATAGGAACCAAAGATACAACTTCGGTTCCTCAAAGGGGGGGTGTGATAGCCAAAGGGCTATCAGCCATAGGAACCTCTTATTTGCAGACCTGACACGACCCTCGACAAAGGATATGACCAACCATGGGAAAAGGCTTTGCGCCATCCTCGAGAGTGTACATGACCAACCTCAGAAATATAAGTCTACCATCCTCGATAGAAGAAATACCTCCAAAAAATGTTGTGCAGCTAATGGGCTTTCCCCAGTCACTTTTGAGGTAAATCCTATGTCCGAAGGGTCTCAAATCCCCGAGGGGTCCTAGGGCAAAAGTGACAAATATAATAAAGGGATCTTTGATAGAAACCTTGCACATGCCCATACCGTGTAGGCATAACTGCCTACGGTCAGCTGGAGACACCTCTTTCTGAAGGTGTGGACCAAAGCCAGCCGAACACGTGTCCTGATCTACTCAAACTGGGCATAATGGCCCTTTCCTCCTAGCCTCCTATAAATACTTAGGGATGCTCCTAGGTAATACACATGGGCCCTTCCCCTCCATCTGTTCTTTATTCCTATCAACTTATCCCTCACATACTAACTTGGGTGTCGGAGATCCTTCCCCCAGAAAAACATTTTGGTGAGCTCTTAACACTTATCCTGCAAGTGCTGCAGATACAACTGAGATGAAGGTCCACCAGAGGTCCAACATGTCTTACATCAAAGATGTGCTAGAGCATTAGAAGGCATGAAAGGACAAGAACAAGCCAAAGGCAAGGCATAGTGGTGTAAAACTAGCTCATGGTGGTGTGTATGTTGATGTCTATGCTATATGATGTGTGATAAAGCTTCCTTGATTCGATTTTTGCCATAGGTGAGGACCCATATAAAGCTTCTTCTCCTATATTTTAAAGGGCAAAAGGTGCCCTATGTTTGCAATAAGCACTATGGTAAGGTAGCTTGTTTGCTTTGGGCAAGCATAAGGTTTTTGTCCAATTTCAGCCAAGCTTGATCAATCATCTAGAGATCTATGTTAATTGGACCTAATAAAAGTGATCACATGAAGAAATTAGAAGAAAATCATGCTTGCTATGTTAGGGAAACCATGTGTGTGTGGTGTGTGTGTTTGTGTGCTTCTTTGATTGGATGTATGTGTTAACCCCTATTATATATATGTATGTGTACCTTATATTATCTTGTATATACTACTTTTGGATGTAGGTTATTATGCAAAATTAGAGGTTTATATGTATAGCAACTTATAAACATTGTGAAGGCACTAGGTGTTGTATTTGAGTTCTTATTGAGTACCTATGTACTCATGACCTCTTTCATCCATTTTAGGTGAAAAAGTAAAAGATTGAAGGGCCAGGGAATCTCTGGAAGAGGTCTACGTATAAAGAGGTATACTCTAAATTAATGGCTTATGGAAAGGAAGCATGCAAAAGTTCATAAAAATGAACTAATGGTTACGTTATGTCACTGTGTTTGTAGGCCCTAGTGGCTGTTATGGGACTTGCTGTATTTGGATCCATTCTAGTATGGGTTAGAGAAAAAAGTGTAATAAGGCAGTTATGGCCTAAATATCAAAGTCAAAGTGGAGGTCAAAGTGATTGTGGGCCTAGAAACAATTTATGCTTTGCTATGTATCATGCATGACACTTAGTGGACAAAACTCTTGTTGTACATAACTTTGGGCCATGTAGTCCCTATTTGCTAAATTTTGGCATGTAAATAGTTGCATGTAACTCATGGTAAAGGGACTTGATTAGAATATGGCATGTGCCTTCTTTGTACTTATTGGGCTTGAGTGAACCTTAAGGGATTAAGTATGGCATGATAGTAAAAATGCACGCAAGGTTTGTAATCTAGTGTGTATGCAAGTTTGTATGCTTGGATATATGTATGTGCTCACATGAAAAATGCACTAGGTAGGCCGCAAGTAAGCCTCCTAAAGAGACTAAGACACACTCTTATGCTCATGCGCCCATATGCACTAAAAAGGAAATGTAATAAGATTGGCTAAGTCAGTGCATTCACTAGAATAACAAATTAAACTGATGACTTAATGTGTTAATATAGCAACTTAACCTATTAATCAATTACTCCCACCTAAGTTGGAGTAAAGAATCTTGGGAGTCATGATGTAATCCACCATATGTTACATAAGCAACTAAACCTCCAAGAATAGTTTAAGGTGGGGGTGAATTGGGTCCTAACATCATAGTCACCAATACCCGTGATGCATCACCAGTGCCACGAAAGCTCACAACACGTTGATAACCGTGCCGATGAATCACCACAGTTATGTTGGCTAAAAATTTCCAATTTTGCTCAAAGGTTCAACGGGAGGTTCGAGGTGCTGCTTAAGGTACCTAAGGGTTTAAGTATTCTAGGGAGTCTTTGAGGCTTCCAAAACTACTTCGAGAACTAGAAGTTTTCTTGACTTTTATGGTCATTCTTACCATAAGCAAGAAAACTCGTTAAGTAAAGGTCACAATGAAGTACCACTTGATAGCCGAAGTGCTATCGCCCTGTTTACCCATCGACCATGGAAAAGAGAGGGCCAGACACCTGAGGCACACAACCTCGATAGCTCGCCAATTCCAACTTCGGGAACCAGCGCAGCGCCTCCTTCGGGAAGGCGACCGAACCAGCTTCGGGGGAGAAGGACCAATCACCCTCCGAGGGAGAAAGGCCCCCGAAGACAGAAACGCCGAAGTTCCAGCCTGACTCCCGAAAAAGGGGCTCCTCGAACCGAAGTGAGACATCAACCAAAGGGACCTCGGTTGTACGGCAAGAGCTACCAAGGAGTCTCTGACACTCCTATCACATACGTCTCTGACACGCCACCTTTAGATACGCTCTGACACGCCATCGCAGTCTAATGTCCTGTCACGAAGGGCTACAGCTCACGGCCCAAGGAGCCTGCAGGTGGCTAGGGGGCCCCACGCCTAGAAGTATGAACGCCATCCGGCCATACACGTGCCGTACATGTGTCACCATCTGAAGGGGTCACCCCCTTTCTTTTATACAAGGGAAATTATCACAGAAAGGGGGGCTCGGGCGGCATCATTTGGCTCAGAGGAGAGAGACTCTCTTCTGGGAAAAAGGGACCGAGAGAGGCCGGAAAATAGAGGACGCCCTCCTCTCTCCACTTGAAAACTCTCCCTTGAGCCCTCAGAAAGACACGCCAGGCAAGCGTCTCTTGTGCTTATTACTACGTCTCTCTCTCTCTCCCTCTCTCTAAGCACTGACTTGGGCGTCGGAGATTCCCCATGGAAAACCACCTTGGGGGCCTCCTAACCCCTATTTTTTTAGTGTTTTTAGCCAGGTCTCCCTGAAGGATCTTCGTCCCTGACTCTCTCCCGCACCGGAGGTACCTCCCGTTCTCACCTACCATGGGACCAAGAAGCTGCTGGCCATCACTTAAGGTGATCCACCCTGGACGCCATCCTTCTAGACTAACCCTTGTCTCTAGGACCCCCTGCTGCCCTCACCACTGCACACAGTGGAGATGCTGGCTCCACATCACCGGACCGCATCATCTGGCGCCGTCTGTGGGAAGCCACTCCCAGGCTACCGAAGTTGAATCTTGGCGTTCTAAGGAGAAGGGACTCCCGTGGTCCCCGTCCACGCCAGAGATTCAACGGGCAACCAAATAATGGCAGCAAGGAATTCCCTACCCGAGGGTGAACGCTCTCTGACTATTACCATACGCTTCCTGCACAAATTCCCATGCCCTGGCATGGTCGAAATGATGCAGTAGTCAAGCCAAAGAAGGCCGCAGCTAAATTCTGGTCGAAGGCCCTCCTCATCGGTATCTCGACAGGGAAGAGAATCCCGTGTCAATTCGCAAGAGTTTGGGAAATGGACATTTGAGTCCTTGGCAGGAAGCATACCCCCTGGAGTATAACCTACGGGAAAAGCAGGGTCGGGATGACCCAGACCTCCCCGCCGAAAGAGTTCTGCACCCGAGGAAAAAATCGCCATCTCTTCAGCAACGAAGTCAAAACCCATTGCCCTGAAAGGTCATCTATGACTTGACGTGTGGGCAGAAGGCACCGACTCTACTTCCAAGGACACGCTATCACTGTCCGAACTGATCCGCTTCTGCACGACCTAGAAAGGCAGCAAGCGCCCAAGTACTGGCAGACCAGATCGCCGAAATACCAGAAATAAGGAAGGATGAAACCAACAAGGGAGACAGACCGAAGGTAGATCCAGAGTGGAAGCTCTTTGTCAGTGGAACCCCAAGCACAGAACATCAGGGCACTGGGATAACCCCTCGGGGGCCCGAAGGAAGGGAGGCCACCAAAACGATCAAATTTGATTACCAAAAGTGTTGGCCCATCCGAGCATGGCAACGCTAGGTATAGTAACCTCACACAAAAAGCAGAAAGATCCTACGAAAAGGAATCTCACAACCTAAGAGTCCCGAAAATCCTCATGAAGAGGCAGAAAGTGCAAAGACGATCTGGACGATATTTCCTAACTAAGGAAAAACTATGCAGGCAAAGGTACGTAACTCCGTTATAGAAATATATATATATCGATAAAAAGGGTGTAGGACAATTCATCCAAGAGGTGTGAAAACGGCCAGAGACACGCCAGCACCCGAAGACTGCCTTCGGAGTGCATAACCTCGGAAAGATTACACCGAGCCACTCCAAATACCACTTGGAGATGTGAAGTTCTGCATGATAGCGGAGGACTCCTTCGCTGAGTGGGGTAAGGCAGAACTCTTAGCAACCATGCTGGCAAAAGGTGCACAAAAAGTTCGTCTGAAAGAACCTAATATGCTAATTTGGCATACCAACGGTGACACTGGCCAGTAATGATTTCCAATCTATGAACAAGGGATTTCAAGAATTCATCACCGACCTCAGAATAAAAAGGCACTTCGGCCCACTAGCTCAGCCCTCGAGCAATAGATAAGCAGAGTTGCCAAAAGAGCAATAAAAGAGGGACTGTGAGAATTGCAAAAGGAAAATGGCCAAGAGAACTTCCTACTGTACCAAGGAGTTATCAGACAACTCCCCGAGGGACCGAGGAGGAGACACTTTTCTTGCTTATCCCCAGTACAGAAAGCCATTATCCATTTGAAGAAGTTCGGCCAGCATACAGATGTTTGACGAAAGAAGAAGTGACCTCAGGTTGAGGACTAAGCTCGACCTAGTTGTCAAACACTGAGAAATGGCCAAGCCCAAAAGGAGGCCTTTTTCGGCAAAAGGTGGCCATAAGTGCAAATCTGCATGATAGGCCAAAAGGAATAAGGAAAAAAAGACCTCGCCCCCGAAAGGCTGAAATAGAACCCCGAAAACCATCCTATGGGGTACTTTAGCCAAATGGGAAAGGGCCTTATTGGGTCCTAAACAAGGTCCGAATAGGAGCATACAAGCTTGGCAACACCAAAGAAGGAAAACTGAAAAATACAAGACACTCAGGCGCCTTAAAGAAATTCTAGACTTAGAATTTTTCAGACAAGAAATGGTGAAAGCCAGAAATTTGTCTAAGTACAAAAAGTTTTCCCCTGTCTGAGAATGTTTGCCGAACAAAGCTGAAGCATGGACTCCCGAAAGTCTCCTATTCCTTCCGAAGTTAGTTGGGTTATATATGCCCAAGAGAAGGCAAGTCTACCGAACACGGCCGGCAAGGGGTAGGCTAAACTTTGCCTAAGGGAACTTCGCCAACTGTGAAAGACCTCCCGAAGAATGGCCGACAAAAACGAGCAAAGAAAGTACCGAAGTCCCTTGACCGAAAGTGGTCAGGGCAAGTGGGAAACAAAAATTGCTCAAAAAAGACTTAGCCAAAATCATGAAAGAAAATCCATTGAAGAAGGCCTTGATACAAGGACAAAATTACAAGAAGAAAAGTACAAAGAAGAAGAAGAAAGAAAAGGTCCTAGGTTATCTAAGGGACCTCGGCATCATGGGAAGCTTTGGCTCCTGAATCTTTCGCCGCCACCTTCGGTGCAGGAGGAAGAAACGGCAGGTTGAGGAACTCGACTCTTGACCACATCCATCGAGGCCCACCGGGAATATCCAGGGCATCCAGAAAGGAAGGATCGAGGTCCGGATACTTATTTAGAAATTGATGACGAGCTAGGCAGAAGCCGTCCTAAAAAGCAACCTTGGACGTCTGCATGGCTTTGTCTCTTTCAACGTGCAACTCGTCTGCCTCATGTTGAAGATCTGAAACCTCCTGCTGAAGGTTGGAAATCTCCTTCTCCAACTCCTCGGTTTTCTTCTTCCTCTTCGAACCCTCCTTCAGGAAGTCGACCTTGGCCTGGAGTTCAGCATTTTCAGCCATTGCCTTCACCAAGAGGGCAGACTCCCCTTCTTTTTCCTTTTGAAGGGTCTCGTTGGCCGAAGTCAGGCTAACCATTGTGCCACCAAGGTCGGACATCTTCTCGGAAAAATCCTTCAAGAGCTCTTCTTGGCCCTTCAAGAATTCCTCCCGAAGACTGGCAATCTTCTCCTTGCATATTTGGCTCAACTTGGTTTTCGTCAGCACCGAGTTGGCACAAAAGACTTTGGCCTTCTCCAATTTGTCTTCAGCCCAAGCTCGGATTGAAGACTTCTTTGCTTCCCAAGCTCGGAGGTACCCACTATACCCCAGAAGCTACAAAAAAAAGAAGGTATTTAGCAAAATTTGCACAAGGAAAACCAAAAACACTTAGGCAAAAAGTGGGTAGGAAAAGTGAAGAGCCTGAAGAGTTACCTGAGCAGCAAGCTGGGAAGCTTTTGCAGCAAGGGCATCCTCGGAGGCACACTCCTCGGTGACTGCCTTGAAGGATGCCTGAGTAAGCACGCCCCTCGCCATTTGGGGAGCCATTTCCCTACAATCCTCGGAGAATAGATTCATGTCCTCCGTGAAAGACCGAAATGGCTCCCTTGGGACTTTGTCCTTCGGGACTTGGGAATCCCGAAGATCCCTCATTTGGGCGTGCTCAATCTTCCAAGCCAGGGGCGCCGGATCCTCTGCAAAAAAAAACATGCATCTTATCAGGTAAAAATTCCTTGATTATAAAAAAAGTAAGTTGATTGCAGGGAAAAAGAGACAAACCTGGCGCGACCTCGGCATAGTCGTCATCAGAGTCACCGACCTCCTCCATGTCAGCAGGAATATGTTTGCCCTTGGCCCTTCAGCGTTTTTCTAAATCTTCAACAGGAGGATCCTCTGAAGAGCCTAACAAATCCGCCGACGTGGCGGGACTCGGAAGGGCAGGAACGACCACCTCGGCAAGAACCCCCCCGGCAGTTTCAGGCTTGGACAAAGTTGCAACCTCTGTAGAAGTTGCAATGACATCGCCAACCTTGGTGGAAGTAGCAATAACATCGCCGACTTTCGAAACGTCCTCTGGAGGGGGAAGAGGGGTGTCTTTCTTGGCCTTCTTGGCTGAAGATGATTAGCTCCCAGAAGCCTTGCGCCTCTTCTTTTATTCTCCCTTCTTGGCCTGACCAAGGAAGAGAGACCTATAGTAGGCAGTAGACTCGTTGCCCATCTCTGAAAAAGAGGGAAGAAATTAGTGTAAGTCCACAAGCACTTATGCTGAAAAAACTTTGAAACAAACTTACTTTCAAAAAAGGCTTCGTAAGTGTGCTCGCTCTAAAGGAGTTTCACCAGCCAAGAGTTCTTCCCCTCGGTAACAGGAGCTGTCATGCCAAGATCCATCTTATGCTCTATAACCAACCCCAGCTCCCGAAGGACATCATCGGCCATGAGTTTCCACATGATCGGGAAAGGCTAGAGAGAGCATGAAGGGACCTCGGCATCCTAGTCGGTGACAGCACGGATTCGTCTGTCAAAGTCTCCAAACCTTGCTGCCAACTCGAGAGTTAGCAGCTTCCTGGGATCCATGACATCCGCCTCCAGCTTTCCCCGAGCGCACTTAGTCGGGACGTGCGACCAGGCCTCCGCGACCTTCAGGAAGAAGAACTTCCTTTGCCACCCTCGCTAGCTATCCTTGGTAGCAAAGGTGAACATAAATTTCTTGCTCCTAGATCCCCGAGGCAGCATGAAAGAAAAGCCACCCTTCGAAACCGGATAGAGCTTATAATACTGCATGAATAGGACGAAATGGGGTTCTGCCCCGAAGATCCCACACATGCAGAGAAAAGCTTTGAAATAGAAAAATGAGTTGGGAGGAAGCTGATTCACGGCTATGCCATGAAACTGGCAAAAGTCACAAATCATCTTCACAGGAGGAAACCGAAGTCCGGCCTTCAGTTGGGCTCAAAAAATGGTAACCTCGTCACCTTGATTCATAAAGCTAAACTGGCCAAGGCGAGGTAACCTTGTGATAGCATACGAGGGAAGGAAAAATTTGGTCTTCCACTTTTCTAATTTTTCAGGAGTGGTGCAACAAGGGTGAGACAAAAGAGGTTGCCAGCTCTTGGGAATAGGCATGGTTGACCGAAAAATGACTTCGAAAAAAGGGAAAAATGATTTCAGAAAGAGGAAAAATGAATTTAGAAAGTGACAAGAAAAGCAAACACCAAAGGAACTCTAGAAGTTAGAACACACCAAAAGTCTTGCCGAAGTTGAGGTTTGAGGATGCCGTCGTGAAAGGTTGCCAGAAATCGCTCCGCCACAAAAAAGGAAGAAAAAGCGAGAGCAAAGAAACACAAGTGAAGAGTATGACAGGAGGAAGGCTTATATAGATCAAGGAAGGGCAGCCAAAAGGGCGTCATAAATGCTGTGCAAAGGCAAAGCGTTGCCATGATTACCCTTTGCGCGTGAAAAGGCATGCCCATCCCAGCTGATGACTGCCACATGTCGCCCGTCACGAGAAACTAGGGCACATTTTCTGACATCCGAAAAACCAGGGCCCATTGCTCGAGACTGACACGCCTCGTTTCAAGATGCGTCGATCCACTAACCTATGGCGGGAAAAGTGAACAAGTTGGGAATCTCGAGAACACCAAAGGGCGGGCAGACGACACCTGTCCGAAGAAGGCTTATCACCTAGGTGGTGAAGTGCCTTGCCGGCCGACGTCATACTCCGAGTGTAAATCCATGGTTCAAAGGCTACGTGCCACCCTGTTGGACCGAAAACGGACATACTACTACGTGGGCCTCCGGGAGTCCACGAGGTCGTTCTGTGACTTCAACTTTCTAAGGGGGGTATGTGATAGCCGAAGTGTTGTCGCCCTGTTTACCCACTGACCAC
This sequence comes from Aquilaria sinensis, assembly GCA_005392925.1. NCBI lineage: Eukaryota > Viridiplantae > Streptophyta > Magnoliopsida > Malvales > Thymelaeaceae > Aquilaria > Aquilaria sinensis. Next base: position 336,221 of record SMDT01001121.1, on the reverse strand, counting down.
AGAAAATAGAGGGCCAGACACCTGAGGCACACGACCTCGGTAGCTCGGCAATTCCAACTTCGGGAGCCAGCGCAGTGCCTCCTTCGGGAAGGTGACCGAACCAGCTTCGAGGGAAAAGGACCAATCACTCTCTGAGGGAGAAAGGCCCCCGAAGATGGAAACGCCGAAGTTCCAGCCTGACTTCGGAAAAAGGGGCTCCTCACACCGAAGTGAGACATCAACAAAAGGGACCTCGGTTGCATGGCAAGAGCTATCAAAGAGTCTCTGACACTTCTATCACATACTTCTTCGACACGCCACCTTCAGATACGCTCTGACACGCCGTCGTAGTCTAATGTCCTATCACGAAGGGCTACAGCTCATGGCCCAAGGAGCCTGCAGATGGCAAGGGGCCTCCACGCCTAGAAGTACGAACACCATCCGACCATACACGTACCGCACACGTGTCACCATCTAAAGGGGTCACCTCCTTTCTATTAGATAAGGGAAATTATCACAGAAAGGGGGGCTCGGGCGGCATCATCTAGCCCAGAGGAGAGAGACTTTCTTATGGGAAAAAAGGACCGAGAGAGGCTAGAAAATAGAGGACGCCCTCCTCTCTCCACCTGAAAACTCTCCATTCAGCCCTCAGAAAGACACGCCAGGCAAGTGTCTCTTGTGCTTATTACTACGTCTCTCTCTCTCTCCCTCTATCTAAGCACTGACTTGGGCGTCGGAGATTCCCCCCAGGAAAACCACCCCGGGGGCCTCCTAACCCCTATTTTTTGAGTGTTTTTAGCCAGGTCTCGTTGAAGGATCTCCGTCCCTGACTCTCTCCGGCACTGGAGGTACCTCCCGTTCTCACCTACCATGGGACCAAGAAGCTGCCGGCCATCACTTAAGGTGATCCACCCTGGACGCATTCCTTCTGGACTAACCCTTGTCTCCAGGACCCCCTGCTGCCCTCACCACTGCACACAGTGGAGATGCTGGCTCCGCACGACCAGACCGCATCACCACTAGCTTGGGTGAAAGGTTTAGTACCATCAACAACCTAGCCATGCCATTGGGCATAAGGTTTCGATGTGGAACCTTAGTGTACTTAGTGGGCCTTTAAGGTCTAGTCTACAGTGGTCCTACCATAGTGCCCTGTCTAACATAAGGGAGTTTCAACTAGTGAAATTTCGCTGGTAAGGCTAGTAAGCTACATTTGCTAATAGGTAAGGCCCCGCCTTGTTGTTTAAGGACTAGTTTGAAGACAAGTCCCAAGGGACTGAAACCTATGTGCATAAGTTTATGTTAGTGTTGTACCTAAAAGCAAATCACGAGATTGTATTTTGCACATTGAGTTATGATATTTTATTAAGGCATTAATCTAGTAATTGTGTTTGTTATATGTTTTTTATGTGACATAATCAAATGTAATTATAACTCTAGAATAATAGTATTCTTAAATGTCCCTAGCCTAGTATTATTGTGGAGTGGGTTACAATAATACATAACGAGTAGTTTATGTGGAGACTAAAATGAGATATGTAGTCTACATATGGGTACAAGTTGGAGAGCTTATGTACTGGACTGACCCACCATCAGAACGGTACATGGATTGTTAAATGAGTGTTATACATGATTCTCATAGTGATCATGGTATATGTAGTCCTTTGACCTAAGGTCATCAAGGTTCCCTATATATGAGTCACATACTTTGACACTTCCCTTTGTTGCTCATAACTGAGTAAACTTGGAAGAGGTCATTGGGTATGTCACATATCATGCACAGGGTTTTATATGATCAAGATGGGATTTTTCCTTCCTATGTATTGGGAGTGATATCTTCGGGGCCCCTTGATAGAGTGAGACTAAGAACATGCATGGCCATGCTTAGATGACTTGATATATGATATCAATGTTATCAGTTTAAGTTCATCTACTTAGGAATCAAGAAACCAAAGATTAGGCTATACAAGAGTGACACATTTCATGTCTCGTGCTTACTCTTGATATCTTAGAAAAAGGGACAATGGCATGTATGGAAAATGATCATAGAGGTTTAGTCGAATCACCGACAATCTTGTCACTTGGGTAGCAATGATGTGTTGCTAGACACCACTCATTATTTATGATTATAAATGTGATTTATGATCATTGCCAACGTGGTAAGAGCCTATTGGGTCATACACATAAAGCCTATTTGGATTATTTGAGTGCATGGGCTAATTTATTTGGGTTATGGTTTCATGATAATTTCATATTAATAATTGGCCCAAAAGTTGAGCCATTATTAAGCCTGAATTAACCCTAATTGGATTAGGACTTTAAAGCCCATTAGGCTTGGAAGTTGAGTCTCACTATAAATACATCATATAATGAGAAATTTACAGCTCTTCCCTTAGCATCCAAGAAAGGATGAAATTTGAAGAGTTGTGAAAACTAGCTACACTCTTCTCTTGCCATCCCTTAGAAGATGCAAGCTAGCACTGTGGGTGCATGAGAAATGCATCTGTTGGGACGTGGTGGAAGCATGGTGATTCTAAGAGGCTTGTGTGGGTACCATAGAGAGCTTGAACATGCCAACTGTTCAAGTTTTATGATTCAACTCAATAGTTGGGTGAAAGATCTCAACTGAATTAGGTATGAAAATTAGCTCTAATCAATGAAATCATAGTAAGGCTAGCACAACCACAATAGCAAGGAGTCCCAGTAGCACAGGTAGAAGCAGTTCAGGATCCACAGTAGCGACTAGAAGAAGAACACATCTGAACATGTTCCTTTTGGAAGAACAGGAAACAGAAATGATAAAGCTAATGAAGTAGAAGATGAGGATGAATGAGTGAGATCTGAAATTTGTTAGGTATTTAGGACCAATCCCTTAGTCTATAGCCGTTCTTCTGCTAGGAATTACATTGAGGAAGATCATGGGAGAAGAGGTAGGAGAAGACATAGAGACCATGGAGAGCATCACCATGTTGACGGTTCTCATAGATCCAAAAGACATAGAGCTAAGGATCTAGAGGGCCTAGATGAGGTTAGACTATTATAGAGGTTGCAAAGACTCAGGGCTCCATAGTTTGATGGAAAAGCTGGGCTTGAGAGAGTTGAGGAGTGGTTAATGTTCATTGAGAAGATGTTTAAGAAGATGTCACTCTTCTCCACTAAGAAGGTGTTATTGGCTATTTACAACATGGTAGGCAGTGCAGAGATTTCGTAGAGAATCACCAGGATAGGTATGCTACTCAAAAGGACAGAAGGCAAGGAAGACATATTAAGATGAGCTGGCTAGAGTTTACTTAGCTTTTTTAAAAGCAGTACATCAGTGATGCCATCAAGGATATGAAGCAACTGAATTTGATGCTCTAAGGCAGTACAACTTGAGTGTCCTAGAGTATGAGCACAAATTCAATCAGTTGGTGAAGTATGCTCCTCAGTATCATGGACTGAATGAGTTAAAGGGAAAAATATTTGTCAGACACCTAAGGTCAGACATTAGAAAGGCTGTAAGACCTTTTGGAGTAGTCATATACTATGAAGCAATGTAGGAAGCTCTGTTAGTAGAGTAAGAGCAGTATGAGACTAGGTACTTTCCTAGTGGACCAGAGGAAAGTACCTCGGCAGGAGGCAAGTAGAAAAAGCCACCATATGGAAAGGGAATCGTAAAGAATTCCCATTATGGTGGTAAGGGCAAGGTTAAGGGGATGTCCCCCAGCGTATGGTGCCCTAAGCGCAAGACGTTTCATGGAAAATTTTTTTTCTATTTTGATACTCAAGCTTGCCTAAGGTGTGGTGCAATGGATCATTGGATCACAGATTGCCCATGAGTGCAAGGAAGCAGGTCAAAAGACCAAGGCCTAGTGAGACCTATTAGAGTAGGACCTAGAGACATAGTACCAAGGCAAGGACATCAGAGACCAGTTCCTTTAGTGCAAAGGCCTCTAGTGCAAAGAGCTAGCAAAGTGTTCCAAGTGGAAAGGCTAGAGACATCACAACAAGGAGGAGCACTAAAAGGTAACATGAACCTTAATGGTATGTTTGTTAGTGTTCTATTTGATACTAGTGCATATGTGTTTATAGTGGCTAGGAAATTTGTTGATGCCATGAATTTGCCTACTGAAATCATGCCTAGGATATCTTTAGTGAAAACAACAGAAGTCAATGTGTTTTCACTAATGACCTAGCTAAAGATTGTGAGCTAGTAGTAGGAAAGACTAAGGTTATGACTAATCTGCTAGTGTTGGACATTCTTAAGTATGATGTAGTGCTGGGTATGAATTGGCTAACTAAGCCTAACATAAGAATTGGTTGTGCTAAAACAAAAATCACATTGCCTGATGGTGAGGTGCATGCATTAGTGAAATCTAAGGAATTCGTGTATGAAGTGCATGGCATGGAACTAGAGGTACTAGACGAGATACCTGTGGTTTCTGAGCATGATTACTATTATGAATTGATTGAATTGCACTGTGATGAGGAAGTGGACAGAATACCTATATTGAAAGACTTTCCACAAGTCTTTCCTAAAGGCCTACTAGGTATTCCACCACTAAGGGAGATTGTGTTTGAAATCAAATTACAACTAGGAGCTAGTCCAATATACATTCCCCCTTACAGAATGCCTATCATAGAGATGAATGAGAAACAACTTGATGAACTTCTTGAAAAAGGGTACATAAGGCCAAGTGTTTCACCATGGGGAGCTTTAGTTCTCTTTGCAAAAAAGAAGGATGGATCATTGCGACTCTACATTGACTATAGAAAGCTCAATGTAGTGACTATCAAGAATAAGTACTCACTCCCTAGGATTGAGGATTCGTTTGATCAACTCAAGAGAGCTAAGATCTTCTTCAAGATAGATTTGAGATCTGGATACTTCCAGTTGAGAGTAAAGGAATAGAACATTCCTAAGATTGCATTCAGGACAAGATATGAGTAGCATGAGTATACAATCATGCCATTTGATTTGACTAATGCCCCAGCTACTTTCATAGACCTGATGAACAGGGTGTTCAAACTACATCTAGACAAATTTATAGTTGTGTTCATTGATGACATCCTAGTGTATTGCAAGGATGAAAATGAATGTGAACATCATCTGAAGATTGTCTTAAAGCCTCTGTTGAAACACCAGCTTTATGCCAAGTTATCCAAGTGCCAATTTTGGATAAAGGAAGTGTCTTTCATAAGACACATTATATATGCACAAGGCCTTAGGGCAGACCCTGAAAAGGTCGAGGCAATGCAAGAATAGGAAAGACCAAAGGTTGTAAAGTAAATCAGAAGTTTCCTAGGATTAGCTCGATACTACATAAGATTTGTGTCAGGCTTTTCCATGATTACCTCAGTTCTTACTCATCTGACCAAGAAGTGTAAAAAAAGTTTCCAGGACCTCAAGCAGAGGTTGATTGAAGCTCCAGCATTGATTCTTCCAAATCCAAGCAAGCCATATATCATATATACAGATGCATCTAGATTTGGGTTAGGTTTTGTACTTATGCAAGACAGAAATGTCATTGCTTGTGGGTTAAGGCAATTGAGGCCCCATGAGCAAAATTATCCTACCCATGACCTACAACTAGTAGTAGTGATTTTTTCTTTGAAGCAATGGAGGCATTACATGGGTAGTTCCTTTGTGATCTACATGTACCATAAGAGCCTAAAGTACTTGTTCACTGACAATGAGCTGAACATGAGGCAAAAGAGATGGTTAGAGTACTTCAAGGACCGAATCTATGTGCCTAAAGGGCCAAAGCTCAATGATGAAATACTTTCAGAAGCTCACACAAGCAAGTTGAACATCCATCCATGAGTGAGAAAATATATAAAGACTTAAAGACTCACTTCTGGTGGCCAAACATAAAGAGAGACATAAGTAGACATTATTACTTATGTCTCCAAATGTGCCACATGCCCAAGGGTAAAGGTAGACTACTAGAAGCCAACTGGTACCATTCAGACTCTACCTATACTAGTGAGAAAGTGGGGCAACATAACCATGGACCTTTTGACTGGGTTGCCTATGACCAAATTAAGGCATAATACAATCTAGGTCATTATGGATAGGCTAACCAAAGGTGCCCACTTCTTACTGATAAAACTCACAGATTCTCTAAAGAAGTTGGCTAAGATGTATATCCAACAGATTGTGAGACTACATGGAATACCATATTCCAATGTATATGATAGAGATCCAAGATTTACAGCTTGGTTTTGGAGTGCTTTTGACAAAGCATTAGGTACTAAAATCTACCTAAGTACTACTTATCACCCTTAGACTGATGCGCAAACTGAAAGCATGATAGAAATACTGGAAGACATGCTCAGGAGCTATGTGTTGGATTTCAAAGGTGAATGGGACCAACACTTGCCATTGGTGGAATTTTCCTATAGCAATAGTTATCTAAGCACCATTGGCATGGCATCTTATAAAGCATTATATGGAAGAAGGTGCATGACACCCCATTATTAGTTGGAAGCCTCAAATAGGCTAGAGTTAAGTCCTACAATTTTTTTGGAAACTACTGCCAAGATCAGGAAGATTAAAGAAAGATTAAAGGCAGCCAATGAAAGAACCATAACCTATGTGAATAAAAGAATGAGAGACTTGGAGTTTGAGGTTGGTGACAATGTTAGGCCAAAATTTGCACCAACCAAAGGCACTATTAGATTTGGCAGAAGAACTAAGTTAGCTCCAAGATATATAGGTATTTATGAGATCTTGGAAAAAGTTGGCAAGGTAGCATACATGTTAGCTTTACCGCCAAGCATGTCAAGTGTTCATAATGTTTTTCGCTTTAGTATGCTTAACAAGTGTCTGCTGGACACAAAGCATGCTATTGTAGTAGAAGACATAAAATTGGAACCTAAATTGACATATGAAGAGAAACCTATAGCTATCTTAGCCAAAGATACCAGAAGGTTGACAAATAATTTCATTCCCATGGTTAAAGTTCAGAGGTCACATCACTCTAAAAGGGAAGCAATGTGGGAAACTAAAAAAGACCATATGGAAAGGTATATTATAGAATACCATAACCTAAAGGAAATTTTGGAAGACCAAAATTTTTAAGGGGGGGAGGGGAGGATTGTTACCACCTCACAAAAATGGGAGAACTACAAATTATGGCATAATGGTAAAAAACCATTATATTGTGTAATTCTCATTATAGTGATTGAAGTGTGAAGGGTAAAGGGCATGATCAACACCTCCTTGAAAGTGTTCCAAGTTGGAAAGTTGGCCCCCCAAGAAAAGCCTTAAGAATTGCTTATTTGTCAAGCAACCTATTAACTTTTTTGTAAGGTTTTTGAAATTCGGGTACTCAATTGTAAAACTCTCAAAAAAGAGCTTTGGAGACATATGGGAAGGATATGAATGATATGAAAGTGCTATTGGAGGACCAAAATCCTTATGGAAGACAACTATGGACAAAGAAAACACAAAAGGCATAAAGAACCTAAGCGTTCTAATGTAGGCCTTAAGATGTGTATGTCTTTGACTTAAGTCAAAAGATGAAATTGTGGAGTTATACCACCTAAAGAAGGGCTGTTATAGCAAGATAAGGATTTTCAAATGTGGTCCATGAGTTTAAGACTAAGAAACCATAGTTTTGGAGCAAGGAAAATGACATAAAGAAAGGTTAAGACTACTTAAGTGTGTTTAGTGTACTTTTGACCATTTAAGTAGTCAAGACAACCATTTCTTCTCTCATATTCGGCCATACCAGCCAAGGGATGTAGCCTACCTCCTCCATACTTCCTCCATAGCCACCATACCTCTAAACTTAAAGCTACTTGAAATTGAAAGCAAAAGGAAGCAATTGGAAGCAAACTAGAGCTATTGCTTGGGTGCTTCAAGGATCAAGCTCAAAATTCAGCCTACCCATCTTGGTAAGGATTTTGTTGCTCTCATTGATTTTTTACTATATTTTCAATCTTCCATGGAGCTAGGGCTAAGCTTGGAAGAGTGCCATGAGCTTGATGAACCAAGCTTAGTAAAGGGAGTACACTTATTCAAGGTTTTGTGACCTAGTGTCATGTGCACAGTGATGCTAGTGAAATGAAGGTTTCTAGAGCCCAAAGTTAGGACTAACTAGTGTTAAAAATCTCCTAAGACCAAGCTTACACTTGAGGAGGGCTGCCATAGTGATTTACTTAAGTTTATTGCATGTTTTATGGACTAACTTATGCTTTTTGTTGCTGTTGCATTTCATGTGTTTGTTGGTTGTGAATGGTTGCTTCATTTCGTTGATATTTCTTGTACGTATGCATTGTGATTTTTTGTTTTAGTGTCTTTGATGCAAGTTTTAATGAGGGCAACATTTCCTTAAAAGTACAAGTTTTACCCTTACTAAGTTTCTCAATGAAACTTACTCCCCTCAAACACATTTCAGGTCCAATAGAAAGATCACATTCAAACTGACCTTTGTTGTTTAATTTTTGATTTGAAATTTTAGGTACCAAAGCTTGCATATGTCTGGTTCTGATTTGGAAAGTTTGATGATTTTAGGTGCACATTTGGTATTTTTAGTGATGGTGCTTATTGTGTTATGCAGCAGCGGTCCAGCATCCTATTTTTGGAGTGCATTGTGTCTTCCGCACTCCTGTAACTTAGGGTGAGTATTTAGTTGAGTTACGACCATTATGTAGTGCATGTGTGCATGTACATGTAGTGTATGTAAAATAAGACAAGCATGTGAACATGTAAGTAATGTTTTGGCTATGTATATGGTGTGGTGCAAAGCTGCCTAAGTGTGAATGAAAGGCTACACACTTGTAAATTCTATTTTGGCCACTTATTATTGCTAGATGCGAGAGCATGTAATTCTTATGTGTACTGGACATGTATGGAATAGCCTTGGAGGGTTGACTCTTTGTGAATGAAGTGTTTGCACAATTATGAAATTTTGTATGGGTAAAATAGTCATAAAGTTATATATCTCTGTGTGTATAATGGATCTTCATATGATTTTTCACAACACCTAGAGCACATCTAGAGGTTTAACTGGCCTTTGGAATTTCTACACTTGGAGCCCTATAGCCAAAGTTATGGCATTTCAAAGTTGGCTAAGTTATTACTAGTTCGGTCAGAATTTTTTAACCAACTTCAAAAGTCTATAACTTGGTCCATAGGTGGGCTATTGGCATAAAACCAAATTCCCTGGTTTGGTTTAAGTCTCTAATTGATAATAAAGCAAATAAAATAAGAAGGTACCATTATGGCTCTCCTAGTTGAAGGCTTGTTTGAAGATGGTCAAGTGCTTTGCATCAAGTTTGAAACCATAATTCAAGTTCACATAGCAAGGATGAGTAAGTTTATCAAAGATCACTAAGTTTCGAGCAGATTAAGGCCCTAAACAAGGTTTAGGGGTAAAATGGTAATTTTTCATCCGGAGTAGTCGGATCGGGTCCCGAGTGTTGAAAATGAGTTTTTATAACCTAAGTTTTAACTTTAACCCAAATTTAGTTGAAATAAACAGGGTTTGACCAAGTTTGACTAAGGTTACCTAAAGGAGGGGACTTAATTCTAACTTTTTAAATTCTTGGATGGCTTCATGGTTGTGTGGCATATAGAATTGGCAAAGGAGAGGAATGCTACAATTTTCATCTTCAAACCTGAGCTCACCATTGTCTCTTCCAATTTTCTATGATTCCAAGCCTAAAACCAGGAGTTTTTGATAGAAATTGAAGCCACCAAGGATATATAAGCTATGGAAGATTTGTTTCAAGCATGATTTCAAGTTTTTGAGGCTTGAAACTGAGTTTTCCACTATCACTATTTTTCTTGCGAGGTAAAACTTGAGTTCTTTGTGAATTCTTGTTTATTAGATGTATGGAAACTTGGGTTTTAGTTAGAAGGTAGAAATTATGTAATTTGTGCCTTTGGTTGCTTGGAACTAGGTAAAGCTTTGTAAAAGTTGAGGTCTTGAGGAAGAGTTGCGTGTTTCTTGCTTGTGAAGTGAAGTTAAGGTAGGGGGTTTTGTTTTCAAGTTCAATTGATGCTATTAGAATGAGTTTGCTTGATGAATTCGGGTAGTTCTAGCATTAGCATTAGTTAGTGGGCAAGGTTGAATCATGGTTGACAATAAGGTTTGTGATGATTGGAATGATGTTATAATGCATCATAGGTTATCTTGTAATAGTTGGTTGTGATCTATGCAACATGTTTTACATGTATGTGAATTTTGGAGGCTGTCCATGCATGTTTGATTTGTTTGGAAAGTGTCCAAAGTTCATAGCAACAAAATTGAAAATTTTCTTGGCTGTCCTAGGTATTGGTGACACATCGCCAATTGTCACCAGTACCTACGAAGTATCACTGTTACCATGAAAATTGGCAATTCGTTACCAACTATGACAATGCATCACCGAAAGCATGATGGCTGAAATTGTCGAATTTGGCTAGAGAGGTTGGGGGAAGACCTAAGGGGGTTCTTAGGGTACCTTGGGGTCTAAGCATTTTGGGAGTACTCCGAGTCTTCCAAAATTCCCTTGAAACCTAGGAGTTTCCTTAAGTTTTAAAGTGCTTGTACCATAAGCAAGGAAACTTGTTTTAAAAGATCACAACTAAGTATCACTAGCTCGCGTGAGAGGTTTAGAACCCTTGGTGACCTAGTCATGCCGTTAGCCACGAGGTTGCAAGGTAAAACCTTAATGCACCTAGTCTACAAGGTCTTTATCGCCTAGTTTACAATAGTCCTACCATAATGCCTCTACACATCATAAAAGGGAAAGGTTCAACCGGTGGTTTATCTCTAGCTAGGCTAGCAAGCTAAGCTGCTAGAAGATAAGGCTATGCCTTGTAGTTCAAGGACCAGGATAAGGAGTGGTCCCAAGGGACCTAGGTATATGCATATATTAGACCCTCAGGCTCTATGAGCTCACAACAGGTTACATATGTTCTCATATATGGAGTCCTTAGTAACTTTTCTTGCAGGTAAAGTGAAAACCCTCACTGAGAATTTCTAAATTCTCACTCCCTAGTTATGTTTTGCAGATTCTGAAGTTGTTAGGCTGGGTAACCACTGAAGGTTATCGCGGTAGTTTGCTTTTATTGTAGCTATTTCACTTAAGAATCTCTATGATTCTAGTCTACTTGGGTTTCTTGTTGGTTAAGTCATAGTGCTAACTACAGTCTTCCTTTGGCCGCAAAGCCTAGCAGCACGTTGACAAGGACTTCTGTGAGTCGCCACTGGGACTTGTATCGAAGGTGGGAGTTAGTTCAAGAAGATCTCAGTTGGAGCTTGTATACATAGTACTCCTAGTTGCCTCCATTTTTTATGTTTTAAGGAGTCCTAGACTCTAGGGTTGCTCATGGGTGAGGGCATTAGTCTACTTTATGTATGAATGTTCCCACATTGTTGTTATGTGTAGTAAACTCACATAAATGTTGATTTTGTATGCTTTGGCTATTTGAACTTGTTTTCTATGGAAATCTTTTAGGCAAGTCAATGTTTTATGGATTTTGTTAATACAAGTCAAAGCATGAAGAACATGTATTTTGCATATTCTAGGTTAATCAACTAGTATCATATAGTGTTAATCCGTGCACATATATAACTAGCCAATTGTAACCATCATGAGACCAGCTTTCATAGGCTTCCTAGGCAGGGGCCAAGGACGGCCATGTCAGTTTTGGTATCAGAGCTTAGAGTTCACTTTATAGAGATTGGAGGCTAAGGCTGAGATCTAGTTTTGGAAAGTCCATGTGCTAGGATAGCTAGTACTGACCAACATCTGGGGAATGTCGTTTGGCTTTGGTTGCAAGTTGCTATGATTGACACTAGGTCAGGAGCTTCGAGAGGAGCTAGAAAACCTGGTGAAGGTAGTAGTGACCTAATTGTGGTGAGCCTGGATGAGATATCTAGGGTGCTTCAGAGGTTAACTCAAACTATGACCCAAGTGGCATAGGGAATGACTACAATCATGACTATGTTGTTTCAAGATCATGATGATAGAAAAGTTGTCCAAAAGGAGAATAATCCATACTAGGATAAGGGGAGGCATGCTGAGCAGCAACGAGTGCCTAGGGCTCATGAACAGAGACATCATGTTCATGAGGAGGAGGAGGAGTGAGAGGTTATGAAGGCTTTAAGGAGGGGAGACACCCTACATCAAATGAGGTTGTTTGAAAAGTTTAAGACTGTTGACACATCAAGTTTTGGTAGGATAGATGATCCCGATTGGGCAGAAGATTGCTTATCCATGATGAATCGACTTTTCACTTGTAGAGGTTATGTGTCCGAGCAAAGGATGTCCTTAATACCTTTCTTTTTAGGAAGGGGGGCTAGTTTATGGTGGGATGATGTGATAGAGATGCTAAGAGAAAGCAATGGTACTCGACCGAAGCACAAAATAAAGGTGCTTAAGTGGTCAGACTTCAAGAAGAGGTTTTGACAAAAATATATTAGTGAAGCTGCACAGGATCAGAGGAGGATCCAGTTTGAGAATTTAGTGCAAGGAGAGATATCTGTGCGAGAGTATGAGTAGTGCTACAATTCACTTATTCAGTATGCTCCCTACATGATTGGTAATGATGAGTTGAAGGCAATGAAATTCTTTCAAGGTCTAAAACCTATGCTTTGGAGATATAAGGTGACAGTGGACATTAGGAGTTATTGTCAAGTGGTTCAGAAGGCATTAGCCTTAGAAATGGAGTTTGAGGATTTGAAAGCATATAGTAGAGGTTAGACCAACTAACCTAGGAAAGAGCGCTGGGAAGCGACCGATGGTTGAAAGCCAAGGTCCCTTCAAGAGAAAGAAAATGGGTTTATGCCCCACATGTAGACAATTCCATGGCATGATGCCATGTACCTTGGGGATTGATATTTGCAATATTTGTGGTCAGAGGGGACATTGGGCGAGAGAATGCCCATGGGCTCAACCTTTGCTAGTTCGACCCAGGAACCTACCTGCTACACCCCTTGCCATAAGAAAATAACCTGGTGTAGTCATAGCAGTAGTTGACCCGAGGGTTTTTACCTTCATAAGTTAGGTGGCCATGGAGCGAACCACTATTCAAGGTACTTTTACTTTTCAAAATGATAGTGTTAGAGTTCTTTTTTATACGGGAGCTACTCTTTCAGTAATATCATGTACCTTGGTAGATAAGTTCAAATTGCAGCAAGAAATCTTTGGTGAGTTAAGACTCATCAAAACTTCAGGGAAGAGTTTTATTGTGACCAATGAGGTGGTTACTAGGTATCCTTGCAGTTAGGTGACAATGATTTTTGTTGTGAGTTATGGGTAATAGAATTGAGGTCTTATGACCTAGTGTTGGGAATGGACTGGCTAAGTAAGCATAAGGCACAAATTGATTGTGCAAATCATTCAGTTGACATTACTGATGCTCAAGGAGCTGGAGTGACTTGCACAGGAGAATTAGCATCAAGTGCTAAAAGTTTACATCTTAGACTTATGGATACGATCCCCCTAGTCAACGAAGAAGAGTCTTATTCATTGAATAAGGTGGCCATAGAGGAGGAACTTCAGAAAATTCCTGTAGCCAATCAGTTTTTTGAAGTGTTTCAAGTATAATTGCCTGGGTTACCACCCAAGAGGGATACCAAGTTTATAATCCACCTTCAGCCTGGGGTTGAACCTATTTCAATACCACCTTATAGAATGTCAGCTCCTAAGATGGATGAGTTAAAGAAATTGTTGGAAGAGTTGCTAAAGAAATGCTTTATAAGGCATAGTGTGTTACCTTGGGGAGCCCCGGTGTTGTTTGTGAAGAATAAGGACAGAACTTTGAGACTGTGCATCGACTATAGAAAGTTGAATGTAGTAACAGTCAAGAATAAGTATCCGCGTCCTAGAATTGACAATCTGTTTGATAGGCTGAGAGGAGCAAAGGTGTTTTCTAGAATTGACCTCTGGGCTAGATAAGTTTAGATCAAGGTTAAGGAGGAAGATATCTTGAAAATTGCCTTCACAACAAGTTATGGAAACTATAAGTATATAGTTATGTCATTTGGGGTGACTAACGCTTTAATAGTGTTCATGGAAGCTATGAATCAAATTTTTAGACCATTTCTGGATTAGTTTGTTGAAGTTGTTATCGTTGACATTTTGGTGTACTCACAGACTACCCCAGAACATGAGAAGCACCTTAGGATAGTTTTGTAAGTGGTAAAAGGTAATCAGTACTATGCAAAGTTGGTTAAATGTGAGTTTTGGTTTGAAATGATTCAATTTTTGGGGAACATCATTAGTGCTCAGGGTTTGTCAGTTGATGCTGAAAAGGTTTAGGCGATTTTTGAGTAGAAGAGACCAATTACAGTTACAGAAGTGAGGAGTTTCTTGGGCTTGGTAGGTTACTACAAGTGATTCATAGAGAGATTCTCTATCATAGCAACACTATTAATGGCCCTGATGAAGAGAACTTAGAAGTTTGAATGGACACCGAAGTGTGAGGAAGCTCACATGGAGTTGAAGAAAAGATTGACTAGTACACTGATACTCATTCTACCAAATCTAAACAAGGATTTTATGGTATACACTAATGCATGGGGTTCTGGTCAAGGGTGTGTATTGATGTAGGAGAGTCAAGTGATCACCTATGGTTCAAGATAGTTGAGGCCGAATGAGTTGAAGTACCCTGTTCATGATCTTGAGCTAGCGACGGTAATTTTGGCACTCAAGCTGTGAAGGTATTACTTGATGAGGAGGTCATTCAGGATCTTCTCTAATCAGAAGAGTTTGAAATACTTTTCATATAGAAGGATTTAAATATGAGGCAATGTCAATGGATTGAATACATAAAAGATTATGATTTTCAATTGAGTATTGTGCTGGAAAATGGAATGTTGTAGCAGATGCGTTGAGCTGGAAATACACAAGTGATCCTATCTAAGGATCAGGTTACAAATTACTTAGAATGAGCTTTGGGGGAATGCTTCTCAGCTTTGTATGAATTTTAGCAAAACCAAGAGAAATCCTTAGTCTACATTATGGAAACACAATTAGCTTGGTAAGTCAAAGTTAAGGATGCTTAAATGAAAGATCCATTATTGAAGAAAATTTCAGGAGAAGCAAAGCTTGGTACTATGAAGAAGGAATTCCAATACAAGGATGGGGCACTAAACCATGGAGGTTGTCCTTTGTACTGAATGTGGAAGGACTTAGGCAACAAGTCCTATAGGAGGCACATAGTAATATTTTAAACGTTCACCCTACCATTAGTAATATGTGTCATGACCTGAAAATGCATTTCTAATGGCTAGGACTCAAACGGGATGTAGCAAGACATGTGGCAAAGTGATTGACATGCCAAATGGTTAAAGTTGAACATCAGAAACCAGCAGGCACACTTCAAATTTTACGTTTTCCAATGAGGAAGTGAGGTCCTTTACTATGGATTTTGTAGCAGGATTGCCAAATACTCAGAGTCAGCATGATGCTATATGGGTATTGGTTGATTGGCTGACGAAGTTGGCATACTTTATACCTATCAACATCACTTATACATTGGAGAAGTTGGCTTAGTTGTACCTCAAGGAGATTGTGAGACTTCATAGAATACCAAATCAAATTATATATGATAGAGACCCTTGGTTTGTGTCACAGTTTTGGAATGCTTTCCAGGAAGCATTAGGAACCAACGTTAGTCTCAGTACTGCTTTCTATCCTTAGACTAATAGGTAGCCTGAAAGAGTGATCCAAACTTTGGAAGATATGTTACATATGTGTACCATTGATTTCAGAGGTGATTGGGATCAGCATGTACCGATCATTGAGTTTGCTTATAATAATAGTCATCAAATTGTTATTGGTATGGCACCATACGAGACTTTATATGGAAAACATTACATGATGCCCCATTGTTGGGCAGACCCTTTAGATAGAGTCATTGTTGGCCCTAAAATCATAAGTGATACCACAGCTAAGGTTAAATTGATCAAAAAATAAATTAAAGCAGCCAATGACTGTAAGACTAAATATGCCAATTTGAGAAGAAGAGATTTAAGTTTAGAAGTTGGGGACAAAGTAATTCTTAAAGTGTCACCCATGAAAGGAGTTACCCATTTTGGGTATAGAGGTAAGTTAGCCCCTAGGAACATTGGACCCTTTGAAATTTTGGAGAAGATAAGAAAGGTTGCTTATTGGTTGGCATTACTACCTAACCTATCCCAAGTGCATAACGTGTTTCACGTTAGCCTTCTATGAAAATGCACAGTGAAATCGGGACAGGCAGTTAATCCTTCAGTGGCACCCATCCAAGAAGACTTGACCTACGAATAGATACCCGTTCAGATACTCGGTAGGCAAGTCAAGAAACTTTGAACTAAGTGGATTTCAATGGTTAAGATCCTTTGGTCTAACCATAGTGAAGAGGAAGGTACCTGGGAAACAGAGCAGCATATGCTGAAAAGATATCTTGATGTTTTTTCAGAGTTGCAGCGGAATTTGGAGGACCAAATTCTAGAAGGAGGGGAAAATGTTATGGCTAGCTAGTTGAAGGCTTGTTTGAAGAAGGTAAAGTGCTTTGAATCAAGTTTAAAACCTTAATTCAAGATCACATAGCAAGAATGACTAAGTTTATCAAAGATCACTAAGTTCCGAGGAGATTAAGGCACGAAATAAGGTTCAAGGGAAAAATGATAGTTTTGCATCCTGAGTAGTTAGAGTGCATCCTGACTGTTGAAAATGAGTTTTTATAACCTAAGTTTTAACTTTAACCCAAACTTAGTTGAAATAAACAAGGTTTGACCAAGTTTGACAAAGGTTACCTAAAGGAGGGGACTTAATTCTAACTTTTTAAATTCCTGGATGGCTTCATGCTTAAGTTGCATATAAAATTGGTAAAGGAAGGGAAGGCTACCATTTTCATCTTCAAATTCGAGCTCACACTTGTCTCTACCAATTTTCTATGATTCCAAGCCTAAAACCAAGAGTTTTTTATAGAAATTGAAGCCACCAAGGATATACAATACAAGACTTGTTTCAAGCATGATTTCAAGTTTTTGAAGCTTTGTACTGAATTTTCCACTATCCCCTATTTTTTATGTGAGGTAACACTTGAGTTCTTGGTGAATTCTTGTTTATTATATGTTTGGAAACTTGGGTTTTAGTTAGAATGTAGAAATTATGTAATTTGTGCCTTTGGTTGCTTGGAACTAGGTAGAGCTTTGTAGAACTTGAGTTCTTGAGGAAGAGTCGCTTGTTTCTTGCCTATGGAGTGAATTTAAGGCAAAGGAGTTTTGTTTTCAAGTTTAATTGATGCTATTGGAATGAGTTTGCTTGATGAATTCGAGTAAATCTAGCAATAGCATTAGTTAATGGGCAAGGTTGAATCGTGGTGGATAATAAGGTTTATGATGATGGGAATGATGTTATAATGCATCATAGGTTGGCTTGTGATAGTTTGTTGTGATCTATGCAACATGTTTTATATGTATGCGAATTTTGAAGGCTATCCATGCTTTGATATGTTTGGAAAGTGTCTAAAGTTCGTAGTAGCGAAATGGAAAATTTTCTGGGTTGTCATAGGTATTGGCAGCACTTTGCCAATCATTGCCAACATCCGTGACTTGTTGCCATTACAATGAAAATTGGTAGTTTGTTTCCAACTATGGCGACATGTCACCGAAAGCATAATGGCTAAAATTGTACAATTTGGCTAGAGAGGTCGGGGGATGACCTAAGGGGATTCTTAGGGTACCTTGGGGTCTAAACATTCCGGGGGTGCTACGAGTCTTCCAAAATTCCTTCAAAACCTAGGGGTTTTCTTGTGTTTTATAGTTGTGATAGCCAAAGTGCTATCGCCCTGGTCACCTGACGACCCCGGAAAAGGAGGGAGCCAGACACCTGAGGTACACGACCTCGGTAGCCCGCCAATTCCAACTTCGGGAAACTAGCGTATCGCCTCCCTCAGGAAGGCGACCAAACCAGCTTCGGGGGATAAGAACCAACTACCTTCTACAGGAGAAAGTCCCCCGAAGGACTTTCTTCGGAGCCAGGGAATACCCCGAAGTACTAGTCTAACTCCGGGAAAAGGCCCCTCACTCCGAAGGGAGACATCAACCAAAGGGGACCTCGGAGGTACGGCAGGAGCCATCAAGGAGTCTCTAACATTCCGCCCGCACACCCTGCACGCCGCCCTCATATGCACTCTGACACGCCGCCACTGCCCACGGCCTATCATGTAGGGCTACGCTTCTCACAGCTTGTGGCCCGAGGAGCCTGTAGGCGGTTAGGGGGCCCCATGCCCAGAAGTACGAATGACATCCGTCCATACACGTGTCATAATCTGAAGGGCTCACCCCCTCTTATATATATCAGGGGAATGGTCTTAGATGGGGGAGGGCTGGATCTATCTCCTCTCTCCGTCCTGAATCCTCTCCTTTCAGCCCCCTGGAAAACATGGCGTGCAAGAGTCTCTTGTGCTTACTACTCCCTCTCAACCTCTCAAAGAACTGACTTGGGCATCGGAGGGTTCCCCCTGGAAAAAGACTCCAAGGACCTCCTAACCCCTGTTTTCTGAATGTTTCGGGCAAGTCCTCTTGAGGAATCCCCGTTTCGGGCTCTCTCCCATACCGGAAGTCCTTCTCGGCCTCACCGCGCCTGGCACACGAAGATGCTGCTGGCCATCACAGGTGATCCACACAGAGCACCTTTTTTCGGGACTCGCTTGCACCTCCTGAAGTCCCTGCCGCATTCACCACGACACACAGTGGAGATGATGCTGATGGGCATCATTTGGCGCCGTCTGTGGGAAACACTCCCAGGTCATTGTCGTTGAAACTCGGCGTTCTAAGGACAAGAGACTTTCGAGGTCCCCATCCGCTCCAGATGTTCAACCGGCAACCGAACAACTACAGCAGGGACTTCCCTACTCAAGGACGAACATCCTCTGACTATTACCATGGCCTTCCTGTGCAAGTTCCCATGCTCTGTTGTGGCCGAAATGACGCAGCAGTTAGACCGAAGATGGTCGCAGCCAAATTCGGGCCGATGGCCCTCCTGATCAGTACCTCGTTGAGAGAAGAGTCCCATGTCAACTCACAGAAGTTTGGGGAAGCGGAGATTAATGAGATGAGTCCTCGACTGGAAGCATACCCCTCGGAACGCGACCTACGGGAAAAACAAGGTCAAGATGACCCAGACCTCCCCATTGAAGGAGTTCTGCACCCGAAGAAAAGTCACCGTCTCCTCGACAACAAAGTCAGATATCCATTGCCCCGAAAGGCCGTCTTTGCCTTGGTACTTGCAGGCAGAAGGCTGCGACTCTGCTTCCAAGGACACATTATCACTGTCCGGAGTGGCCCGCCTCTGCGCAATGTCATGAAAAAGAGTAGAGCATTCGGGAAAACTATCAAAATGGTGCATTGAACTCGGAGAGTACTACATCATGTGTGAGCCTAGAAGGGCAATAAAAGCCCAGGCACTAGCAGACTTCATTGCCGAAAGCCCAGAAATGGAAAATGCTGAAACCAACGAGGGAGACCGAGTGAAGGTAGATCCAGAGTGGAAACTCCCTATCGAAGAAATCCCAAGCGCAGAACAGCAGGGCGCTGGAGTAGCCCCTCGGGGGCCCGAGGGCAGGAAGGCCACCAAAGCCATCAAATTTGGTTACCAAAGTGTTGGGCCATCCGAGCATGGCAATGCTAGGTACAGTAACCTCGGACAAAGGGAGGAAAGATCCTACAAGAGGTGTCTCGCAACTAAAGAGTCCCAAAAATCCTCATGAAGCGGCGAAAAGTGTGAAGATGTTCTAGACGATATTCCCTAATTAGAGAGGAATTATACTGGCAAGGGTACGAAAGTCCGTTACAGAGATTTATCGGTAAAAAGGGTGCAAGACAATTCATCCAGGAAGTGTGAAAAGGGCCGAAGACATGCCAGCACCCAAAGGCTGCCTTCGGAGTGGGTAACCCCGGAAGATTACTTTTGCCCATTTGCAGTATGGGGCATAGACCTCACTGGGCCACTCCCGACAGCACCCGAATGAGTGAAGTTCTACGTAGTAGCAGTGGACTACTTCACTAAATGAAACGAGGCAGGACCCCTAGCGACCATTTCGGCAAAAGATATACAAAAGTTCATCTGGAAGAACATGATATGTAGATTTGGCATACCGACGGTGATAATGGCCGATAATGGTTCCCAGTCTATGGACAAAGGATTCCAAGAATTCATCACCAATTTCGGAATAAAAATGCACTTCGTCCCACTAGCTCAGCCCTAGAGCAACAAACAAGTGGAGGTAGCCAACAGAACTATAAAAGAGGGACTATAAAAGAAGCAAAGGGAAAATGGCCAGGAGAACTTCCTACTGTACTAAGGAGTTATCAAACAATTCCCCGATGGGCCATGGGGGAGACACCTTTCTCACTTATCTCCAGTACAGAGGCCATTATCCCTGTTGAAATAGTATGGCCATCAGTGAGAATAAAAGTGTTTGACGAAAGAGGAAATGACCTCGGGTTGAGAAGAAAGCTCGACCTAGTTGATGAACATAGAAAAGTGGCCGAGCTCAGAAGAAAGGCCTTTCAGCAAAAGGTGGCCATGAGCGCAAACCTACTTGTTAGGCCAAAAGGAACAAGGAAAGGAGACCTAGTTCTCCGTAGGGCAGAGTTTGAGCCCCAAAAACCGTCCCTGGGGTACTTCGGCCAAACGGGAAAGGGCCTTATTTGGTCCTAGACGAGGTCCGAAAGGGAGTATACAAGCTTGGCGACACCAAAGGAGGAAAACTGGAATGCATGGCACTCGGATGCCTTAAAGAAATTCTATACTTAGAATTTTAGATGAGAAATTGTACAAGTGAGAAATTTCCCTAAGTGCAGAAATTTTCCCCTAACTGAAAGTACTCGCCAAACAAAGCTGAAGCACACGCTCCCGAAGGTCACATTTTCCTTCCGAAGTTGGTTGGGTTATATGCCCAAAAAAAGGTGAAGTCTATCGAATACGGCTGATGAGGGCAGGCTAAAATTTTCCTATGGGAACTTCGCCAACAACAAACATTTACCCGAAGGTTGGGCGATGAATCGAGCAAAGTGTACCTCTCCGAAGTCCCCTGACCGAAAGTGGTCGGGCCAACTAGGAAACAAAAAACTTCTCAAAAGACTTAACCAAATTATGAAGGAAAATTCATTGAAGAAGGTGTTGGTACAAGGAAAAGGTTACAAGAAGAAAAACACAAAGAAAAAAGAAGAAAGCAAAGGCCCTAGAATATCTAAAGGACCTCGGCGTCATGGGAAGCTCCAGCTCCTGTGTCTTTGCCTGCCGCCTTTGGTGCAGGAGGAGGGGCAAATGGCAGGTTGAGGAGCTCAACTTTCGACCAAGTCCACCGAGGACCCTCGGGAATACCCAGGGCAGCCAAGAAGGAAAGCTCGAGGTCCGGATATTTCTTCAGAAATTGGTGACAAGCTAGGCAGAAGCCGTCCTGAAAGGCAACCTTGGTCGCCTGAACGGCTTTGTCTTTTTCTACGTCCAAGTCATCCACCTCATTCTGAAGATCTGAAACCTCCTTCCGAAGATTTGCAACCTCCTTCTCTAGCTCCTTTATTTTCTTCTTCTTCTTTGAATCCTTCTTCAGCGAGTCGACCTTGGCTTGAAGTACGGCGTTGTCAGCAAGAGCCTTTGTCAGAAGAGCTGCCTCTTCTTCTTTCTCCTTCTGAATGGCCTCATTGGCTGAGGATAAGCTCACAACCTTCTCACCAAAGTCAGACATCTTCTTGGAGAAATCCTTCAAGAGCTCCTCTTGGCCCTTCAAGAATTCCTGTCGAAGCTTGGCAACCCTCTCCTTGGTTATTCGGCTCAACTCGGTGTTCATCACAACCGAGTTAGCACAGAAAACCTCGGCCTTTGCTAATTTATCTTCGGCCCAAGCTCGGACCGAAGACTACTTTGCTGCCCAAGCTCGAAGGTATCCACTATACCCTTGGACAAAAAAGAAGGTACCTAGTGAAATTTACACAAGGAAAGCCAAAACACTTAGACAAAAAAGTGGGAGGAAAAATGAAGAGGCCTGAAGAACTACCTGGGCAGCATGCTCGGAAACCTTAGCGGCAAGGGTATCATCGGAGGCACACTCCTTAGCAACTGCCTTGAAGGAAGCCTGAGTGAGCACGTGCCTCGCCATCTAAGGAGCCATTTCCCGGCAATCCTCGGAGAATAGGTTCATGTCTTCCGTGAAAGACCAAAACAGCTCACTTGGAACCTTGTCATTCGTGATGTGGGAATCCCAAAGAGCCCGCCTTCGGGCATGCTCAACCATCCAAGCTGAGGGCGCCTGATCCTCTACAAAGTTAAAAGCGTAAGTCAAACTGGGCTCCTTAACTATGCAAGTTATGAGGATACGAGTACTAAATAGGAGTAGGAGACGAACCGAGCGCAACCT
Source organism: Aquilaria sinensis (assembly GCA_005392925.1). Classification (NCBI taxonomy): domain Eukaryota; kingdom Viridiplantae; phylum Streptophyta; class Magnoliopsida; order Malvales; family Thymelaeaceae; genus Aquilaria; species Aquilaria sinensis. The sequence goes on along the minus strand of SMDT01001121.1, from coordinate 313,912 downwards.
CATCACGTCGTCATCAGAGTCTCGGACCTCCTCCACGTCGGAAGGAATATGCTTGCTTTTGTCTCTTCAGCATTTTTCCAACTCCTCGGCAGAGAAACCCCCTGCCAAAGAGCCAAAAGATCCACTGACGTGGCGGGACTCAAAGCAGTAGCAACAATAACCACCCCGGCAGGAACCTTGTCGGTAGTATCAAGCTCGGGGGGAGTTTCAGGCTTGGTGGGAGTTTCAGGCTTGGTGGAAGTTGCAATGTCACTGCCGACCTCCGCCACACCCTTCGGGGGTGGAGGAGGAGTGTCCTGCTTCACCTTATTGGCTGAAGATGGTCCGCTCCCAGTAGTCTTGCACCTCTTGGAGACGCCTTTCTTCATTTGTTCCCCATTCTCGGCCTGACCAAGGAAGAGAGACCAATAGTAGGCAGTAGATTCATCGCCCATCTCTGAAAAATAGGGAAAACATCAGTGTGAGTCTAGACAGACACTTATGTTGAAAACTTTGAAAGGAAACTTACTTTTAAAAAAGGCTTCGTAAGTAAGCTCACCTAGAATGAGCTTCACTAGCCAAGAGTCCTTCCCCTCGGTAGCAGGAGCTGGCGTGTCGACATCCGTCTTATGCTCCTTAACTACCCCTAACTCCCGAAGGACCTCATCGGTCATGAGCTTCCACATGATGGGGAAGGGTAGATAGAGCGTGGAAGGACCTCGGCATCCCAGTCAGCGACAGCCCGGATACGTCTGTCGAAGTCCTCAAACCTCACCGCCAACTCGGGAGTTAGCAACTTCTTGGGGTCCATGACATCCGTCTCCAGCTTTCCCCTAGCCCACTTAGTCGGAACATGCGACCAGGCCTCCGCCACCTTTAGGAAGAAGAACTTCCTTTGCCACCCCCGCCAGCTATCTTTGATAGCGAAGGTGAACATGAATTTTTTGCTCCCAGATCCTCGAGGTAGCATGAAATAAAAGCCACCCTTCGGAACCGGATAGAGCTTGTAATACTGCATGAACAAGATAAAATAGGGTTTTACCCCGAAGACCCTGCACATGCAGAGAAAGGCGTTGAAATAGCAGTAAGAGTTGGGAGGAAGTCGATTCACGGCTATGCCATGAAATTGGTAGAAGTCACAAATCATCTTTGGTGGAGGAAATCGAAGTCCGGCCTTCAGTTGCGCTCAGAAAACGGTAACCTCGTCATCCCGGTTCATAAAGCTAAAGTGGCCGAGGTGGGGTAACCTTGTGGTGGCGTAGGAGGGAAGGAAAAATTTGACTGTCCACTTCTCTAATTTCTCAGAAGTAGAGCAGCAAGGGTGTGACGTAAGAGGTTGCCAGCTCTTGGGAATAGGCGAAGACATGGTTGGCCAAAAAAGAGACTTCAAAATGAAGAAAAATGACTTCGGGAAGCTAAAAGAAAAGAAGAAACTGAAGGATCTCTAGAGTCAGAACCCACCAAAAGTCTTGCCGAAGTCAGGGTTTGTGGACGCCGTCGTGAAAGGTGGCCGGAAGAAGTGCCACCGTTAATACCACCGCAAAAAAGGGAGAGAAGGCACAAGAGCAGACGAGAGCAAAGTGAGAGCAAAGAAAAACAAATGAAGAGTATGACAGGATGAGGCTTATAAAGATCGAGGAAGGGTAGCCGGAAGGGCGTCATAATTGCTACGCGAAGATGAAACGTCACCATAATTGCCCCTCACGTGAGAAAAGACGTACCCATCCCAACCAGCACCTGCCACGTGTCGCCCGTCACGAGAAACTAGGATGTGTTTTCTGACATCCTGAAAACCCGGGTGCACCGCTGCAGACTGACATGCCTAGTTTCAAGACGTGATGGTCCACTAGCCTATGGTAGGAAAAGTAAAGATGTTCGGTATCTCGAGAACACCAAAAGGCAGATAGGTGACACCTGTCCGAACAAAGCATATACCCTAGGTGGCGAAGTGCCTCCCCTGCGAACGTCACACTACGAGCCTTGAAAAGTGCCCCCAAAAGGACCGCTAGCCGAAGCCTCCACTCCGGCATTTCGAGGGGGGGCATGTGATAGCTGAAGTGCTATCGCCCTGGTCACCTGACAACCCCGGAAAGGAGGGAGCCCAACACCTGAGGTACACAACCTCGGTAGCCCGCCAATTCCAACTTCGGGAAACTAGCGTATCGCCTCCCTCGGGAAGGCGACCGAACCAGCTTCGGGGGATAAGAACCAGCTACCTTCTGCAGGAGAAAGTCCCCCAAAGAACTAACTTCGGAGCCAGAGAATACCCTGAAGTACCAGTCTGACTCTGGGAAAAGGCCCCTCACTCCGAAGGGAGACATCAACCAAAGGGACCTCGGAGGTACGGCAGGAGCCATCAAGGAGTCTTTGACATTCCGCCCGCACACCATGCATGCCACCCTCATATGCACTCTGACATACCGCCACTGCCCACGTCCTGTCATGTAGGGCTACGGTTGTCCAGCTCATGGCCCGAGGAGCCTGCAGGCAGCTAGGGGCCCCTATGCCCAGAAGTGCGGATGACATCCGTCCATACACGTGTCACAATCCGAAGGGCTCACCCCCTCTTATATATATCAGGGGAATGGTCTCAGATGGGGGAGGGCTGGATCTCTCTCCTCTCTCCACCCTAAATCCTCTCCTTTCAGCCCTCTAGAAAACACGGCAGGCAAGAGTCTCTTGTGCTTACTATTCCCTTTCCACCTCTCAAAGCACTGACTTGGGCGTCGGAGGCTCCTGCCCGGAAAAAGACTCTGGGGACATCCTAACCCCTGTTTTCTGAGTGTTTCGAGCAGGTCTTCCTATGGAATCCCCGTTTTGGGCTATCTCCCATACCAGAAGTCCTTTTCGGCCTCACCGCGCCTGCCACACGAAGATGCTGCCGGCCATCACAGGTGATCCACACAGAGCACCTTCTTTCAGGACTCGCCTGCACCTCCTGAAGTCCCTGCCGCATTCACCATGACACACAGTGGAGATGATGCTGATGAGCATCAAGTTGCTTTTACCATAAGCAAGGAAACTAGTTTTAAAATATCACAACTAAGTATCACTAGCTTGCTTCAGTGGTTTAGAATGCTTGGAGACCTAGTCATGCCGTTAGCCACGAGGTTGCAAGGTGAAACCTTAATGCACCTAGTCTACAAGTTGGAACCTTAATGCACCTAGTTTACAATAGTCCTACAATAGTGCCTCTACACATCATAAAAGGGAGAGGTTCAACTGGTGGTTTATCTCTAGTTAGTCTAGTAAGCTAAGCTTGCTAGAGGACAAGGCTAAGCCTTGTAGTTCAAGGACCAGGATGAGAAGTGGTCCTAAGGGACCTAGGTATATGCATATATTAGACCCTCAGGCTATATGTGTTAGTATTGTGCCCAAAAAGCCAATCATGAGATGATTGTATTTTTGCACATTGAGTCATGATATTTTATTGAGGCATTAATCCAGCAATTATGTTTGTTGTTTTGTTTCTGCGTAACGTAATAAGCATAATTGTAACCCTAGAATAATGATATTCTTAAACGTCCCTAGTCTAGTATTATTGTGGAGCGGGTTGCAATAATACATAATGACTAGCATATGTGGAGACTAATATGAGATATCTAGTCTACATATGGGTACAAGTTGGAGAACTTGTGTACTGGACCGACCCACCATGAGAACACTTCATGGATCGTTATATGAGTGTCATAAGTGATTCTCATAGTGATCATGGTATATGTAGTCCTTCGACCTAAGATCAACAAGGTTCCCTACATGTGAGTCACATACTTTGATACTTTCCTTTGTTACTCGTAACTGAGTGAACTTGAAGGAGGTCATTGGGTATGTCACATATCATGCGGAGGGATTTGTATGATCAAGATGGGATTTGTCCCTCCTATGTAACGGGAGTGATATCTTTGGGCCCCTTGATAGAGTGAGACTTAGAAAATGCATGGCCATGCTTCGATGAGTTGATATATGATATCAATGTCGTCAGTTTAAGTTGGTCTACTCGGTAATCAAGAAACCAAAGATTGGGCTATACGAGAGTGACACATTCCATGTCTCGTGCTTAGTCTTGATATCTTGGACAAAGGGACAATGGCATATATCGGTGATGATCATAAAGGTTTAGTCGATTCACCGACAATCTTGTCACTTGGGTAGCAATGATGTGTTGCTAGACACCGCTCATTGCTTATGATCATAAATGTGATTTATGATCATTGCCAACATGGCAAGAGCCTATTGGGTCGCACACATAGAGCTATTTGGATCATTAGAGTGCATGGGCTAATTATTTGGGTTATGGTTTCACTTTAATTTCGTATTAATAATGGGCCAAGGAGTTGAGCCATTATTAAGCCCGAAATTAAATCCTAATTGGATTAGGGCTTTGAAACCCATTAGGCCTGGAAGTTGAGTCTCACTATAAATACAACTTTTAAGTGAGAAATTCGCAGGTCTCCTTGCCCTAGCCTCCCAAAAGGACAGCCACACTCTTCTCTTGCAATTCCTTGGAGGACGCAAGCTAGCACTGCGTGCGCAAGAGAAACGCATCTGCCGGGACGTGGTGGAAGCGTGGTGATCCCGAGAGGCTCGTGTGGATACCATAGAGAGCCTGAACACGTCAACTGTTCAGGTTTTGTGATTCGACTCTACAGTTGAGTGAGAGATCTCAACCGAAAATTAGGTATGAAATTTTCGAACACCCGGTTTACCCCGTTTCACTTGGATCCTGGAGGGTTTCGGTTAAATTCCGCTGCGCTGTTTGGCTCCCGAAACCCAACAATATGAGCTCACAGTAGGTTACATATGTTCTCATATGTGGAGTCTTTAGAAACTTTTCTTACGGGTAAAGTGAAGACCCTTACTGAGAATTTTTGAATTCTTACTCCTTAGTTATGTTGTACAGATTCTAAAGTTGTCAGGCCGAGTAACCACTGTGGGTTATCGCGGTAGTTGTCAAGCCGAGTAACCACTGTGGGTTATTGCAATAGTTTGCTTTTGTTGCAGGTATTTCACTTAAGAATCTTTATGATTCTTGTCTACTATGGTAACTTGTTAGGTAAGTAACAATGCTAACTATAGTCTTCCTTTGGCCATAGAGCCTAGCAGCACGTGGATAAGGACCTTTGTGACTTGCGACTGGGACTTGAATCCAAGGTGGGAGTTAGTTCAAGAAGATCTTAATCTAGGCTTTTATACATAGTACTCCTAGTTAGCTTCATTGTCTACGTTTTGAGGAGTCCTAGACTCTAGGGTTGCTCTTGGGTGAAGGCATTAGTCTACTTTATGTATTAATGCTCCCACAAGGCTATTATGTGTAGTAAACTCACATAAATGTTGATTTTGTATGCTTTGGCTATTTCAACTTGTTTTCTATGGAAATCTTTTAGCCAAGTCAATGTTTTATGGATTTTGTTAATCCAAGTCAAAGCATGAACTGCATGCATTTTGCATATTCTAGGTTAATCAACTAGTATCACGGAGTTTTAATCCGCGCACATATACAGCTAGCCTATTGCAATCACCGTAAGACCAGCTCTCACATGCTTCCTAGGTAGGGGCCAAGGACGGCCGTGTCAGGTACATGGCTACATTAATACAGTTTTTTGGAAGAAGATCTGGGTACAATGGCTGGTTACTGAAACTTAACAAGATTGCCTAATGTGTGGTAGCCAAGATTAAGACTTATGCTAGTGTTTTCCTTCCTTGCTGCCATGGCGTGCATAAAATGTGAATATGTGTGTAATGGTTGGACCAATATGCATGCATTTGCATGGTGCCCAAGAGAGCCACTTGGATATGCACACTAAGGGTATTATTCTGATGGCCTGGAGAACAAACCAACCTTGGGAGTTTTAAATGCACAATTTTGGTGCCATAACTGGACTACCCCGGAGTGGGTAACAATAGTAGGTATTAGCCTAACATACCATTCAGGTCCTATATGACCATAGCTTTGATACCAACTCTGTTTGGACCAATTCACCTGTACCCTAAACCCTTTAGGAGGTTTAAATCAACTAGTTGTTTTTCAAATGGTGAATTAGGTCTTGACAACTAGGATACTTAACCATAAATTTTAGTTGCTAAAAAAATGAGACTTAGCTGGTGATTACTATCTTATGAAGTCCTATGAAGTTTCTAGTTTAACAGGTTAAGTTGCAAGTTTAACACATTAAGTTACATGTTTAATGTGTTACCCTAGTAAGTGCACGTGGCTTAGCTCACCTTATTACCTATTGAGTGCGTATGAGTAGGTGTACTTGGGCTTGTGTATGTACTTGTATGTGTGTGCTTTAGTGTATTTGGGAGGTTTGCTTGTATCTTAAACACACATTCATGCATACAAACATAAATTCTAGGTTGATTAGTTACAAACCATGCATTCTTATTTCTAGTCCACTTCACTTAGCGCCCCTAAAGGCTTACCTAAGCCTAGTATCTACACTAAGGCACAAGCCATGCACTATCATATGTTCCTAAGCCATACATATGTACATACATTTACATAACAAAATTTAGCATTCTAGGAACTACATGGCCGAAAGTTACATACATCCAAAAGTTAAGCCATTACAGATGCATGCATATTACATTCTTATAGGCTTAAACAGTTTTAATGCCCGCAGTTACTTTGATTTCCACTTTCACTTGACATTTAGCCATAGTTTTCTTATTAATCTTCTAGTATTTACCCAAACTACAATGGACCCAAAAGCAGCAAGACCCACTACAGCCATTCAAGCCTACAAATCAAATTTTCAACAATTAGTTCAAAACCATGAACTTGTCCAATTTTTCTATCATAGCCATAAACCTGAGCCATACATCCTTGAACATATACCTCCCTAAGAGGTTCCTTAGCACCTAATCTTCCACTTCTTTACATGAAATGGTATGAGTACACAAGTACTGAGTAAGGATTCAGTTCTACACCTAGTGCCTACACAATGTTCTAAACATTGTTATTCATATACATATCCAATTTCATTATTTAACTTGCAACCAAAGAGATATAAAACAAAAGAGACAAGGCATAACATTATACAAGATGCTTATATACATAATTCAAAGGTTAGAACATACAAACAATCAAAGAAGCATGCAAACACACATACCACATACAAGGTTCCACTTTAACTTAGCAAGCATTTCTTTCCTTCAATTTAGCAAGTGATCACATTGATTAGAATCAATTTAACATGAACATAGAGCTCTAGGTAATTAAAGAAGTTCATCCACACTTGATAAAAAAACCCTAATACATCCCAAAAGGAAAATAGGTAGCTCACCATAGTGCTTAATGCACACATAACACATTAACATAGCTCCTAGGTTCATTCGGCCATAGGCACCCCCTAGGGCAGCATTCTTTCCTTCAAAATATAGGAGAAAAAGCTTTATAAAAACCCTTACCTAGCTTGGAATATAGTAGCCAAAAATCATAAACATATCAAGTAGCACACATGCCACTATGGCCTATACATAAGCCTCCATGTCTCGATTTTGTTTCCTTTCATTTTCTTTGCTTCTCTAGCTTTTTCCTTTATTTTGTGGGGTGGTTTGTCTAGGTTTTCTAAGGGAGGCAATAACATTGAATGGGTAAGAAGCTTAAGTCAAGCAAAGGTCCAAGCATTCGAGTATTTAGTCGAAATGGCCTTGCCGACCAAGTAGCTTAACTAGCCTTTGGTCCAAATCTTCATTTGTCAATTAAATCATTTTGAAACTTTTATTAACCTAATTAGATTTCTTAGTGGGATGTTTTAAGCACCCACTTTAACTTTAAATTTTTCCAATTAAGTCACTAAACTTTTACTTGAACTTAGGTACATTTTAAGTGCATCCTAGAGGCCCCTTAGTTCACTCTAGAGTGCCCCTTTATGGCTTCATGTGTTCTCCACCTCTTCTTGCCCTACATTGTACCCCTTATATTCATTTCAATCTTAAGCATCAATCCTTAATAATCTATTCCAATACATTTACCCATAGTTACACATAAAGCTATACCTAGGAGTCTTCTAGTGCTATTTACTTGCAGCACTTTAGTTTCCTTCTTGTTTTTACCTTGTATTGAAATCCTCATTTTTACTTTATCATTTAGTATTCATCCACCTTGTTTCCCTTGAGACATTAAGTTTTAAAGTCGCTACTGTGTCCCACTCTAATGTAGTCCAATTATGGTGCCAAAATAGTGCATTTCGACTCCCAGGATTGGTAATGTTCTATAGGCCATCAAAACACTAGCCTTAGTGTGCATACCCAAGTGGCCCTCTTGGGCACTATGTAAACACATGCATATTGGTCCAACCATCACACACATATTCACATTTCATGCTCACCATGGCAGCAAAGAAGGAAAACAGGAGCACAAGTCTTAATCTTGGCCATCACACATTAGGCAATCTTGTTAAGTTCTAGTGACCAGCCACTGCACCTGTAAGTTCCACTAACAAACTATATCATTCTAGCCATGTACCCCCTATTTTCTTTGTTCCATTATCAATTAGAGACTTAGAGCAACCAAGGAATTTTGTTTTACATCAATGGCCCACCTATGGACCAAGTTATGAATTTTTTAAGTTGGTTACAAAATTCTGACCAAATGAAAAGTAACATAGCCAAATTTGCAATGTCATATCTTTCGCTACAGAGGTCCAAATTCCGAAATTCTAAATCCAATTCAACCTCTAGATGTTCTATAGTTGCGGTCAAAATTGCAAACCAAGATTCTTTCTACACACGGAGTTATAGAACTTTATGTGCAGAGTCAAAATTCTGGTCACTTTATGACCATTTTGCCCACACAAAATTTCATAAGTGTGCAAACACTTCATTCACAAGGGGAAAACCCTCCAAAGCTATCCCATATATGTCCATCACACATAGGAATTGCATTCCCTCATTTTTAATGTTGGGTTTCAGAAGCCAAACAAGCGCAGTGGAATTTAACCGAAACCCTCCAGGATCCAAGTGAAACGGGGTAAACTGGGTGTTCGAAAATTTTCATACCTAATTTTTGGTTGAGGTCTTTCACCCAACTATAGAGTTGAATCACAAAACTAAAACAGTTGACATGTTCAAGCTCTCTATGGTATCAACACGAGCCTCTCGAGATCACCATGCTTCCACCGCGTCCCAGCAGATGCGTTTCTCTTGCGCTCGCAGTGGTAGCTTACGTCCTCCAAGGAATTGTAAGAGAACAGTGTGGCTGTCCTTTTTGGGAGGCTAGGGCAAGAAGCTATGAATTTCTCACTAAAAATTGTATTTATAGTGAGACTCAGCTTCTAGGCCTAATGGGTTTCCAAGCCCTAATCCAATTAGGCTTTAATTTCAGCCTTAATAATGGCTCAACTCTTAGGCCCATTATTAATATGAAATTGTTGTGAAACCATAACCCAAATAATTAGCCCATGCACTCTAATGATCCAAATAGCTCTATGTGTGTGACCCAATAGGCTCTTACCACTTTGGCAATGATCATAAATCACATTTATGATCATAAGCAATTAGCGGTGTCTAGCAACACATCATTGCTACCTAAGTGACAAGATTGTCGATGATTAGACTAAACCTTTATGATCATTACCGATATATGCCATTGTCCCTTTGTCCAAGAAATCAAGACTAAGCACGATACATGGAATGTGTCACTCTTGTATAGCCCAATCTTTGGTTTCTTGATTACCGAGTAGACTAACTTCAACTGATGACATTGATATCGTATATCAACTGATCTGAGCATGGCCATGCATTTTTCTAAGTCTTACTCTATCAAGGGGCCTGAAGATATCACTCCCGTTACATAGGAGGGACAAATCCCATCTTGATCATACAAATCGCTTCGCATGAAATGTGACATACCCAATGACCTCCTTCAAATTCACTTAGTTACGAGCAACAAAGAAAAGTATCAAAGTATGTGACTTCCATGTAGGGAACCTTGATGACCTTAGGTCAAAGGACTACATATACCATGATCACTATGAGAATCACTTATGACACTCATATAACGATCCATGTAGTGTTCTTATGGTAGGTCGGTCCAGTACACAAGTTCTCCAACTTGTACCCATATGTAGACTACATATCTCACATTAGTCTCCACATATGCTAGTCGTTATGTATTATTGCAACCCACTCCACAATAATATTAGACCAGGGACGTTTGAGAATATCGTTATTCTACGGTTACAATTATGTTTATTACATTACAAACATAATTGCTGGATTAATGCCTTAATAAAATATTATGACTTAATGTGAAAAAATTACAATCATCTCATGATTGGCTTTTGGGCACAACACTAACATTTAACACAATAAGTACCAGAATTAAAAATACCAAAGAAGTACCAGAATTAAAAATACCAAATGTGATCCTAAAATAACCAAACTTTCCAAATCAAAACTAGACATCTGAAAGTTTATGTACCTAAAATTTCAGACCAAAAATCAAACTAGAAATGTTAGTTTGAATGAGATCTTTTTGTTGGACCTTAAATGACAGAATTGATGGGAGTAAGTTTCATTGAGAAACTTAGTAAGGGTAGCACTTGGATTCAATAGGTAATACAACCATCATTAAAACCTGCATCCAAAAACACTAAAACACAAAAACCACAATGCATATATACAAGATATAGCAACCAAATGCAGCAGCCATTCACAACCAACAAACACATGAAATGCAGTAGTAATAATAACCATAGGTTAGTCCATAAAACATGTAATAAACATAAATAAATTACTATGGCAGCCCTCCTCAAGCTAATGCTTGGTCTTACGAGGATTTTAATAGAAGTTAGTACTAACTTTGGGCTCTAAAAACCCTCATTTCACTGCCATCTTTGTGCACTTGATAGTAGGCCACAAAACCTTTAATAAGTGCACTCCCCTCACTAAGCTTGGTTAATCAAGCTCATGGCTCTCTTCTAAGCTTAGCCCTAGCTCCATGGATGTTTGAAAATTACAGAAAATATTCCATTAGTGCAAGAGAACCCTTACCTTGATGGGTGATGGTCAGCGGCATCTCCGTCACGTGACACGGTGATGCCGAGAAGGACTTCTGGTATGGGAGAGCACCCCGTTGTGGAGATTCCTCAAGAGTACCTACCTGAAACACTTAGGAAACAGGGGTTAGGAGGTCCCTAGAGTCTTTTTCTGGGGAGGAGCCTCCGACACCTAAGTCAGTGCTTTGGGGGGTGGAGAGGGAGTAGTAAGGACAAAAGGCTCTTGCCTGCCGTGTTTTCTTGAGGGCGGAAAGAAAAGGACCTCTCTTGAGACCATTCCCCTGATATATATAAGAGGGGGTGAGCCCTTCAGATTGTGACACGTGTACGAACGGATACCATCCGTACTTCTGGGTGTGGGGGACCCTAGCCGCCTGCAGGCTCCTTGGGCTACGAGCTGAGGCAAGCATAGCCCTACATGACAAGACGTAGGCAGTGGCGGCGCGTCAGAGTGCATATGAGGGCGGCGTGCAGGGTGTGCGGCCGTAATGTCAGAGACTCCTTAATGGCTCCTGCCGTACCTCCGAGGTCCCTTTGGTTGATCACTTCAGAGTGAGGGGCCTTTTCCCGGAATCATACTGGTACTTCGGGGAATTTACTAGCTCCGAAGTTACTCCTTCGGGGGGCTTTCTCCTGCAGAAGGTGGCTGGTCCCTCTCCCCCGAAGTTGGTTCGGTTGCTTTCCCGAGGGAGGCGATACGCTAGTTTTCCGAGGTTGGTACTGACGGGCTGCCGAGATCGTGTACCTCAGGCATCTGATTCCCTCCTGTTCGGGGTCTTCAGGCGACCAGAGCGATAGCACTTTGGCTATCACATGCCCCTCCTCGAAAAGCCGGAGTGGAAGCTTCGGCTAATGGTCCTTTTGGGTGCGCTTTTCAGGACTCGGAGTGTGACGTTCATAGGGGAAGCACTTCGCCACCTAGGGGATAAGCCTTGTCCGGACATGTGTTACCTGTTTACCCTTTGGTGTTCTCGAGATACGCAACTTCTTTACTTTTCCTGCCATAACCTGGTGGACCGTCGCATCCTGAAACTAGGCATGTCAGTCTGGAGTGGCGCGCCCGGGTTTTCGGGATGTCAGAAAACGCATCCTAGTTTCTCATGATGGATGACACGTGGCAGGTGCTGGTTGGGGTTAGTCATGCCGGTTATGGTCGGCACGTCTTTTCACACGTGAAGGGCAATTATGGTGACGCTTTGCCTTTACAAAGCAATTATGACGCCCCTTCGGCTAGCCTTCCTCGATCTATATAAGCCCCATTCTGTCATACTCTTTATTTGTTTTTCTTTTCTCTCACTTTGCTCTCGTCTACTTTCGTGCCTTTTCTTCCTTTTTTGCGGTGGCATTAATGGCAGCGACACTTCCGGCCACCTTTCACGACGGTGTCTACAAACCCTGATTTCGGCAAGACTTTTGGTGGGTTCCGACTCTAGAGATCCTTCGATTTCTGCTTTTCTTCTAGCTTCCCAAAGTCATTTTTCCTCTTTCCGAAGTCTCTTTTTTGGCCAACCATGTCTTCGCCTATCCCCGAGAGCTGGCAACCTCTTATGTCTCACCCATGTTGCTCCACTTTTGAAAAATTAGAGAAGTGGACAACCAAATTTTTCCTTCCCTCCTATGCCACCACAAGGTTACCCCCCTCGGTCACTTTAGCTTTATGAACCGGGATGACGAGGTTACCATTCTTCGAGCTCAACTAAAGGCCAGACTTCGGTTTCCCCCCGCGAAGATAATTTGTGACTTTTGCCAATTCCATGGCATAGCCGTGAATCAGCTTTCTCCCAACTCATACTGCTATTTCAACGTCTTTCTCTGCATGTGCGGGGTCTTCGGGGTAGAACCCCATTTTATCCTGTTCATGCAGTATTACAAGCTCTATCCGGTCCCGAAGAGTGGCTTTTATTTCATGTTACCTTGGGGATCTGGGAGCAAAAAATTCATGTTCACCTTTTGCTACCAAAGATAGCTGGCGAGGGTGGCAAAGGAAGTTCTTCTTCCTAAAGGTGTCGGACGCCTGGTCGCATCCTCCGACTAAGTGGGCTTGGGGGAAGCTGGAGACAGATGTCGTCGATCCCAAGAAGTTGCTAACTCCCAAGTTGGCAGCGAGGTTTGTGGACTTTGACAGACGTATCCGTGCTGTCGCCGACTTGGATGCCGAGGTGCCTCTACGCTCCCTCTACCCTTTCCCCATCATGTGGAAGCTCATGACCGAGGAGGTCCTTCCGGAGTTGGGGGTAGTTAAGGAGCACAAAACAAATCTCGGCATGCTAGCTCCTACCATCGAGGTGAAGGAGTCCTAGCTTGTGAAGCTCCTTCGGGGGGAGCTCACTTACGCAGCCTTTTTCGAAAGTGAGTTTTATTTCAAATTTTTCAGTATAAGTATCTGTCTAGACTCACACCGATGTTTTCCTTCTTTTTCAGAGATGGGCAACGAGTCTGCTGCCTACTATAAGTCTCTCTTCCTTGGTCAGGGCGAGAAGGGGGAACAAACGAAGAAGGGCGTCTCTAAGAGGCGCAAGACTACTGGGAGCATACCATCTTCGACCAAGAAGGTGAAGAAGGACACCCTTCTTCCACGCCAGAGGATGTGGCAGAGGTGGGCGGTGACATTGCAACTTACACCAAGCTTGAAACTCCCGCCGAGGTTCCTACTAGGGTGGTTACTATTGCTGCTGCTTTGAGTCCCACCACGTCGGTGGATCTTTTGGACTCTTTGGTAGGGGGTTCCTCTGCCGAGGAGTTGGAAAAACTCCATAGAGACAAAGGCAAATATATTCCTTCTGACATGGAAGAGGTCCGAGACTCTGATGACGACGTTGCTGAGGTTGCGCCCGGTTTGTCTCCTACCCCTTTTTAGTACTCGTATCCTCATAACTTGCATAGTTAAGGAGCTTTGTTTGACTTACGCTTTTAACTTTCCAGAGGATCTGGCGCCCTCAGCTTGGATGGTTGAGCATGCCCGAAGGTAGGCCCTTCAGGATTCCCACATCGCGAAGGACAAGGTTCCAACGGAGCCGTTCCGGTCTTTCACGGAGGGCATGAATCTGTTCTCCGAAGATTGTCGGGAAATGGCACCCAAGATGGCGAGGGGCGTGCTCACTCAGGCTTCCTTCAAGGCAGTTGCCGAGGAGTGTGCCTCCGAGGATGCTCTTACCGCTAGGGTCTCCGAGCATGCTGCCCAGGTAGTTCTTTAGGCTTCTTCATTTTCCCTCCCACTTTTTTGTCTAAGTGTTTTGGCTTTCCTTGTGTAAATTTCACTAAGTACCTTTTTTTTTGTAGCTCCTGGGGTATAGTGGATACCTTCGAGCTTGGGTAGCAAAGCAGTCTTCGGTCCGAGCTTGGGCCAAAGATAAATTAGCGGAGGCCAAGGTCTTCTGCGCTAACTCAATTGTGACGAACACCGAGTTGAGCCGAATAGCCAAGGAGAGGGTTGCCAAGCTTTGGGAGGAATTCTTGAAGGGCCAAGAGGAGCTCTTGAAGGATTTCTCCAAGAAGATGTCTGACCTTGGTGAGAAGGTTGAGAGCTTATCCTCGGCCACCGAGGCCATTCAGAAGGGGAAAGAAGAAGAGGCTGCTCTCTTGACAAAGGCTCTTGCTGACAACGCCAAACTTCAAGCGAAGGTTGACTCACTGAAGAAGGATTCAAAGAAAAAGAAGAAGATAAAAGAGTTGGAAAAGGAGGTTGCAAATCTTTAGAACGAGGTTAATGACTTGGACGTCGAGAAAGACAAGGTCATTCAGGTGACCAAGGTTGCCTTTCAGGATGGCTTCTGCCTAGCTCGTCACCAAGTTCTGAAGGAATATCCAGACCTCGACCTTTCCTTCTTGGTTGCCTGGATATTCCCGAGGGGCCTCGGTGGACTTGGTCGAAGATCGAGCTCCTCAACCTACCATTTGCCTCTCCTCATGGACCGAAGGCGGCAGCCAAAGACACAGGAGCCGGAGCTTCCCATGACACCGGGGTCCCTTAGATATTCTAGGGCCTTTGCTTTCTTCTTTTCTTTGTATTTTTCTTCTTGTAACCTTCTCCTTGTACCAAGACCTTCTTCAATGAATTTTCCTTCATAATTTGGTTAAGTCTTTTGAGCAATTTTTGTTTCCCAGTTGTCCCAACCACTTTCGGTCAGGGGACTTCGGAAAGGTACATTTTGCTCGTTTCATCGGCCAACCTTCGGGTAAACGTTCGTTGTTGGCGAAGTTCCCTTAGGCTTCACCTTTTTTGGGCATATAACCCAATCAACTTCAGAAGGAAAGCGTGACTTTCGGGAGTGTGTGCTTCAGCTTTGTTCGACGAGCACTCTCAGATAGGGGAAAACTTCTGTACTTAGAAAAAATTTCTAACTTGTAGAATTTCTTACCTAAAATTCTGAGTATAGAATTTCTTCTAAGGCATCTGAGTGCCATGTATTTTTCAATTCTCCCCCTTCGGTGTTGCCAAGCTTGTATACTCCCTTTCAGACCTTGTTTATGACCGAGTAAGGCCCTTTCTAGTTTGGCCAAAGTACCCCATGGGATAGTTTTTGGGGTTCAAACTTGGCCTTTCGGAAGACGAGGTCTCCTTTCCTAATTCCTTTTGGCCTAACACGCAGGTTTGCGCTCATGGCCACCCTTTGCTGAAAGGCCTTTCTTCCGAGCTCGGCCACTTCTTTATGTTCGTCAACTAGGTTGAGGTTAGTTCTCAACCTGAGGTCGTTTCCTCTTTCGTCGAACACTTGTATTCTAACTGATGGCCGTACTACTTCAATAGGGATAATGGCCTCTGTACTGGAGATAAGTGAGAAAGGTGTCTCCCCCCGTGGCCCCTCGGGATGTTGTCTGATAACTCCACAATACACTAGGAAGTTTTCCTGGCCACTCTCCCTTTGCTTCCCCCAACCTCTTTTCCAGTCCCTCTTTTGTAGTTCTATTGGCTACCTCTACTTGTCCATTGCTCTGGGGCTGAGCTAGCGGGGCGAAGTGCGTTTTTATTCTGAAGTTGGTGACGAATTCTTAGAATCCCTTGTCCATAAACTAGGAACCATTATTGGCCACTGTCACCGTTGGTATGCCAAATCTGCATATCATGTTCTTCCAGATGAACTTTTGTATATCCTTTGCCAAAATAGTTGCCAGGGGCTCTGCCTCCACCCACTTAGTGAAGTAGTCTACTGCTATTACGCAGAACTTTGCACCTCCAGGTGCTGTCGGGAGAGGCCTGATGAGGTCTATGCCCCATACTGCAAAGGGGCAAGGGTGATCTGCCGGGGTTATCTACTTCGAAGGCAGCCTTTGGGTGCTAGCATGTCTTTGGCCATTTTTACACTTCCTGGATGAATTGTCTTGCACCCTATTTACTGATACATCTTTGTAACGGGCTTGTGTACCCTTGCTGGTATGATTCCTTCTCAATTAGGAAATATTGTCCGGAACGTCTTCGCACTTTTCACCGCCTGATGGGGATTTTCGGGACTCTTTGGTTGCGAGATACCTTTTTGTAGGATCTTTCCACCCTTTGTCCGAGGTTACTAAACTTAGCATTGCCATGTTCGGATGGCCCAACACTTTGGTAACCAAATTTGATTGCTTTAGCAGCCTCCCTGCCCTCGGGCCCCCAAAGGACTACTCCAGCGCCCTGATGTACTGCCCTCGAGGTTCCATCGACAAGGAGTTTCCACTCTGGATCTACCTTTGCTCGATCTTCCTCGTTGGTTTCACCATTTTCTATTTTTGGGATTTCGGCAATGAAGTCTGCCAGTGCCTGGGCTTTCATTGCCCTTCTCGGCTCGTACGCGATATTGTACTCTCCGGGTTCGATGCACCATTTTGATAATCTTTCCAAATGCTCTACTCTTTTCATGACATCGCGCAGAGGCAGGTTAGTTCGGACAGTGATAGCGTGTCCTTGGAAGTAGGGTCGCAACCTTCTGCTTGCGAGTACCAAGGCGTGGATGGCCTTTTGGAGCAATAGGTATCTGACCTTGTTGCCGAGGAGATGGCGACTTTTCTTCGGGTGAAGAACTCCTTCGACGAGGAGCTCTGGATCGTTTTGACCCTGTTTCTCCAGCCGGTTGCGTTCCGAGAGGTATGCTTCCCGTCAAAGACTCGTCTCGCTAATCTCTGCTTCCTGAACTCCTGTGAATTGGCGTGGGACTCTTCTCCCGATGAGGTACTGGTGATGAGGGCCTTCATCCGAGATTTGGCTGCAGCCATCTTCGGTCTCACTGTTTCGTCATTTCGGCCACGACAGAGCGTAGGAACTCATGTAGGAAGCCCATGGTAATAGACAGAGGATGTTCATCCTCGAGCAGCGAAGTCCCTGCTGCAGTTGTTTGGTTTCCGGTTGAACCTCTGCCGCGGACGGGGACCTCGGAAGTCCCTTGTCCTTAGAACGCCGAGTTCAACAACGACGACCTGGGGGTGATTTCCCATAGACAGCGCCAAATGATGGTTGGCGGCATCTTCGTCATGTGACACGGTGAGGCCAAGAAGGACTTGCGATATGGGAGAGTGCCCCGTTGTGGAGATTCCTCAGGAGTACTTGCCTGAAACACTCAGGAACAGGGGTTAGGAGGTCCCCGGAGTCTTTATCAGGGGAGGAGCCTCCGGCGCCCAAGTCAGTGCTTTGGGGGGTAGAGAGGGAGTAGTAAGGACAAAAGGCTCTTGCCTGCCGTGTTTTCTTGAGGGTGCAAAGAATAGGACATCTCTTGAGACCATTCCACTGATATATAAAAGAGAGGGTTAGCCCTTCAGATTGTGACACGTGTACGGACGGATACCATCCGTACTTCTGGGTGTGGGGGCCCCTAGCCGCCTGCAGGCTCCTTGGGCTATAAGCTGAGGTAAGCATAGACCTACATGACAAGACGTAGGCAGTGGCGGCACGTCAGAGTGCATGTGAGGGCAGTGTGCAGGGTTGCGGGCATAATGTCAAAGACTCCTTATGGCTCCTGCCGTACCTCCGAGGTCCCCTTGGTTGATGTCTCACTTCGGAGTGAGGGGCCTTTTCCCGGGGTCATACTGGTACTTTGGGGAATTCACTAGCTCTGAAGTTACTCCTTCGGGGGGCTTTCTCCTGCAGAAGGTGGCTGGTCCTTCTCCCCCGAAGCTGGTTCGATCGCCTTCCCAATGGAGGCGATACGCTAGTTTTCCGAGGTTGGTACTAGCGGGCTGCCGAGATCGTGTACCTCAGGTGTCTGATTCCCTCCTTTTCGGGGTCCTCAGGTGACCGGGGCGATAACACTTTGCCTATCAATGGGTATGCTAAAATTGGAGCTTGATCCTAGGTGCACTCAAGCAATAGCACCGAATAGCTTCCAATTGCTTCCTTTTGCCTTCAATTTCAATCAATTGCAAGTTTGAAGGTGTGGTGGCCATGGAGGAAGTGTGGCTATGTTATTGGGCTGGAGGAGGATGAAAATGAGAGAGAGATAAGTGATTTGGCCACTTAAATGCCTTAAATGAGCTTAAGGGCACAAAACACACCTAACAAGCTTAACCTTGTTATATGTCATTTTCCTTCTCACTAATTATGGTTTCTTTGTCTTAAACTCATTGGTCCACATGTGCCCAACATTTTTTACTATTTATCAAGCCTTGGCTGTCTCCCCCATGGTGGGATAATTCCACAATCTCACACTTTGACTTAAGTCAAAAGCTTGAACACATTAAGGTTTACACTAGGACATTCGGCTCCTTAATGCGTTTAGTGTTTCCTTTGTGCAAACTTGTCTTCCATGAGCAATTTGGTCCTCCAATAGCACTTTTATACCATTTATATCCTTCCCATAACTCTCCAAAGTTCTTTCTTGAGAGTTTTACAATTGAGCACTCGAATTTCCAAAACCTTACAAAAAAGTCCATAGGTTGCTTGAAAAACAAGCAATCCTTAAGGCTTTTGTTAGGGGCCAAGTTACTAACTTGGAACACTTTTAAGGAGGTGTTGATCATGCCTTTTACCCCCCACACTTCAATCACTATGGTGAGAATTAGACAATATAATGGTTTTTAGCCATTGTAACACACTTGTAATTCTCTCATTTTTGTGTGGTGGTAACAATCCTTCCCCCCTTAAAAATTTTGGTCCTCCAGAATAGCCTTTAACTTTGGGTATTCTTCAGGATACCTTTCCAAAAAGGTCTTTTTCAGTTTCCCAGGTTGCTTCTCTTTCAGAATGGTGTGACCACTGAACTATAAGCATGGGAATAAGTTTGTTTCTTAACCTTTTGGTATTCTTGGCTAAGATAGCTATAGGTTTTTCTTCATATGTCAAGTTAGGTTCCAACTGTATGTCTTCCACTATGATAGCATGCTTTGTGTCCAATAGACACTTCTTAAACATACTGATGTGAAAAACATTATGAACATTTGACATGCTTGGCGGTAGAGCTATCCTATATGCTACCTTGTCAACTCTGTCCAATATCTCATAAAGACCTATGTATCTTGGAGCTAACTTGGTTCTTCTACCAAATTGACTGTGCTTTGATTGGTGCAACTTTCAGCCAAACATTGTCACCAACCTCAAATTCCAATTCTCTTCTTCTTTTGTCACAGAGGCTATGGTTCTTTAGGCACATAAATTCAGTCCTTGAAATACAGTAATCCTTGTTTTTCGGTAAATGATTGATACAAGGAACCTTTTTTCCTCTCCTAAAATCTTTTATAGTCTTTGGTCTCTCTCATTCTTGCACTGCCTTAACCCTTTCAGGGTCTACCTTAAGGCCTTGTGCATCTATGATGTGTCCTAAGAAAGACACTTTCCTTATCCAGAATTCACACTTGGATAACTTGGCATAAAGCTGATGTTCTAATAGAGTCTTTAGGACAATCTTCAGATGATGTTCATGTTCATTTTCATCCTTGGAATACACTAGGATGTTATCAATGAACACAACCACAAATTTGTCCAAATGTGGTCAGAACACCCTGTTCATCAGGTCCATTAAAGCAGCTGGGCCTTTAGTCAAACCAAATGGCATGACTGTGTACTCATAATGCCCATATTTGGTCCTAAATGCAGTCTTAGGAATGACCTTTTCCTTTCTCTTAACTAGAAGTATCTAGATCTCAAATCTATCTCCGAGAAGATCTTAGCTCCCTTGAGTTGACCAAAAAGATCCTTAATCATAGGGAGTGATACTTGTTCTTGACAGTCACTGCATTGAGCTTCCTGTAGTCAATTCATAGTCTCAAAAGGAGAACACGAGCTCCCCATGGTGAAACACTTGGCCTTCTGAACCCTTTTTCAAGAAGTTCATCAAGTTGTTTCTTGAGCTCATTCATCTCTGTGATTGGCATTCTGTAAGGAGGTATGGATATTGAACTAGCTTCTGGTTGCAGCTTGGTTTCAAACTCAATTTTCCTTAATGGAGGAATACCTGGTAGGTTTTTAAGAAAAACTTGTGAAAAGTCTCTCACTACAGGTATTCTATCCACTTTGTCATCACAGTGCAATTCATTTAATGCATAACAGTAATCATGCTCAGAAACCACAGATATTTCATCTAGTACCTCTAGCTCCATGCTATGCATTTCATACACTAATTCCTTATAATTCACTAATGCATGCACTTCACCATCAGGTAATGTGATTTCACTCTTAGCGCAATCAATTCTTATGTTATGCATAACAAGCCAATTCATACCCAGCAGTAAATGATACTTAGGAATGTCCAACATTAGCAGACTAGTCACAACCTTAGTCTTTCTTACTACTTGCTCACAATCCTTAGCTCGGCCATTAGTGAAAAGACATTGACTACCTGCTGTTTTCACGAAGGATATCCTAGGCATGATTTCAGTAGGCAATTTCATGGCATCAACAAATTTCCTAGCCACTATAGACACAGATGCACCAGTATCAAACAGAACACTAACAGCCATACCATTAAGGTAAATGTTACCTCTTAGTGCTCCTCCTTGCTCTGATATCTCTGGCCTTTCCACTTGGAAAACTCTGCAAGCTTTCTGCCCTGGAGGCTGAGTCACTAGAGGAACTGGCCTTTACTGCCCCTCCCTAGGTGCTCCTCCTCTAGATCCTGCCCCAACAGGCCTTACTGGACCTTGTTATTTTGGCCTCCTTTGAGCCTGTGGGCAGTCTTTGATACAGTGATCCAGTGATCCACATCTTAGACATGCTTGGGTGCCAGAATAGCAAGGTTTCTTTCCATGAAACTTCTTGCATATAAGGCACCTTAGGCCAGGGAACTTCCCCTTAACCTTGCCCTCACCACCCAGATGAGAATTCTTGGCAATTCCTTTCCCATGTGGTGGCTTCTTCTGCTTGCCTCCTGCCTGACTATTTTCCCCTAGTCCACTGGGGAAGTACTTAGTCTCATACTCCTCTTCCTCTACTAGTAGAGCTTTCTGCACTGCTTTATAGTATCTAACTGCTCCAAAAGGTCTAACAGCCTTTCTAATGTCTAACTTTAGGCCTCTGACAAATCTTTTGGCCTTTAACTCCTTCAGTCGATGATACTGAGGAGCATACCTCACCAACTAATTGAATTTGTGCTCATACTCTAGGACACTGAGGTTGTCGTGCCTTAGAGCATCAAATTCAGCTTGCTTTATATCCTTGATGGCATTGCTAATGTACTACTCCTGGAATAGCTGTGTGAACTCTGGCCAAGTCATTTCCATGTCTTCTCCTAGCCTTCTGCCCTTCTAGACAACAAATCTATCTCTGGGGCTCATTCACCACATCTCTACACTGCCTACCAAGTTGTAAGTAGCCAGTGACACTTTCTTGGTGGAGCTCAGTGGCATCCTCTCAAACATCTTTTCTATGAAGATTAACCACTCCTCAGCTCTCTCTGGGCCAGCTCTTCCATCAAACTATGGAGGTCTTAGGCCTTAGAACCTCTCCAACAGTCTGACTTCATCTATGCCTTCTAGATCCTCTGATCTATGTCTCTTAGATCTGTGAGAACCCTTTGTATGGTGATGCTCTCTATGATCTTTCTGTCTTATCCTGGATCTTCTCTCATGGCCTTTCTCAATCTCATTCCTACTGGAGGAATGGTCGTAGACCGAGGGATTGGTCCTAGATACCTGACCAATCTTAGACCGTAGACATCTTCCTCTTGGATTTCTCCTATCTTCATCTTACTCCTCAATGGTCTCATCATTTGTATCTTTTAAGCTTCTAGAAAGAACATATTCAAATGGGTTGCTAGTATCCTCTTCTAGTTTTTGTTGTGCATCCTGAACTAGTTCTGCTGGAGCTACTTGGACTCTCCGCCATTGTACTTGAATCAGCCTCATTAAGTTTTCATTGATTAGAGCTAAGTTTCTCTGGTGCTTTAACCAAACTTGAGGCATTTCAGGGTTTGGTAACCCCTATTGCCCTTGATTCCCTCTATTCTTTCCATTTCTTTGTTGCCTAGAATTAGTAAGAGGCCTTCGGGGTGGTTCCCCTTTCCTTGTGGCAACCATGTTTACTTCCTGCATTGATCATTGATCATAGAGCACATATAAAGATCATAGGTATTTCAATGGTACTTGACACTAACAGCAAACCAAACTGAGTTCATGTATGTAGATGCATGCAATGCAACTGTATGCTATGTAAATTTACAAACCATGCTCTGATACCAACTTCTGTTACCCACTCCGGGGTAGTACAATTATGGTGCCAAAATTGTGCATTTAGACTCCCAGGATTGGTAATGTTCTGTAGGCGATCAGAACACTACCTTTAGTGTGCATACCCAAGTGGCCCTCTTGGGGACTATGTAAACACATGCATATTAGTCCAACCATCATACACATATTCACAATTCATGCAAAGAAGGAAAACACTAGCACAAGTCTTAATCTTGGCTACCACACATTAGGCAATCTTATTAAGTTCTAGTGACCAGCCACTGCACCTGTAAATTCCACTAATAAAATGTATCATTCTAGCCATGTACCCCCATATTTTATTTGTTCCATTATAAATTAAAGACATAGAGAAAACCATGAAGTTTTTTTTTACATCAATAGCCTACCTATGGACCAAGTTATGAATTTTTTAAGTTGGTTACAAAATTCTGACTAAATGAACAGTAACATTGCCAAATTTGCAATGTCATATATTTGTCTACAGAGGTCCAAATTTAGAAATTCGAAATCCCACCTCAATCTCTAGATGTTCTCTAGTTGTGGTCAAAATTTCAAACCAAGATTCTTTCTACTCATGGAGATATAGAACTTTATGTGCAGAGTCAAAATTCTGGTCACTTTGTGACCATTTTGCCCACACAAAATTTCATAAGTGTGCAAACACTTCATTCACAAGGGGAAAACCCTCTAAAGCTATCCCATATATGTCCATCACACATAGGAATTACATTCCCTTGCTTTTAACAACTTTATGTGTCCAAAATAGAATTTACAAGTATGCAGCCCATCATTCACACGTAGGCAGCTTTGCACCACATCACTTACAAAGCCAAAACATTACTCAAATGTTCGCATACTTCTCTCATTTTATGTACACTACATATACATGCCTACATGCACTACAAAATTGTCTTAGCTTAGCTAAATACACACCCTAAGTTATAGGAGTGCCTGAGACACAATGGACTCCAGAACAGGATGGTGGACAGCTGCTACACAACACAATAAGTACCAAAATTAAAAATACCAATGTTCTCCTAAAATCACCAAACTTTCCAGATCATAACTGGACATATAAAAGTTCATGTACCTAAAATTTCAGATAAAAAATCAAACCAGAAATGTCAGTTTGAACGAGATCTTTCTGCTGGACCTGAAATGGCAGAATTGAGGGGAGTAAGTTTCATTAAGAAACTTAGTAAGGGTAGCACTTGGATTCAATAGGTAATGTAACCATCATTAAAACCTGTATCCAAGACACTAAAACACAAAAATCACAATGCATATATACAAGATATAGCAACCAAATGCAGTAGCCATTCACAACCAACAAACACATGAAATGCAGCAGTAACAATAACCA
Organism: Aquilaria sinensis; assembly: GCA_005392925.1. Lineage (NCBI taxonomy): Eukaryota > Viridiplantae > Streptophyta > Magnoliopsida > Malvales > Thymelaeaceae > Aquilaria > Aquilaria sinensis. The sequence continues at coordinate 289,981 of SMDT01001121.1, read as the reverse complement.
TAGGTTAGTCCATAAAACATGCAATAAACATAAATAAATCACTATGGCAGCCCTCCTCAAGCTAATTCTTGGTCTTAGAGGATTTTAACAGTAGTTAGTACTAACTTTGGGCTCTAGAAACCCTCATTTCACTGCCATCTTTGTGCACTTGACAGTAGGTCACAAAATCTTCAATAAGTGCACTCCCGTCACTAAGCTTGGTTCATCAAGCTCATGGCTCTCTTCCAAGCTTAGCCCTAGCTCCATGGATGTTTGAAAATTGAAGAAAACATTCCATGAGAGCAAGAGAACCCTTACCTTGATGGGTATGATGAAATTGCAGCTTGATCCTAGGTGCACTCAAGCAATAGCACCAAATAGCTTCCAATTGCTTCCTTTTGCCTTCAATTTCAATCAATTGCAAGTTTGATGGTGTGGTGCCTATAGAGGAAGTATGGCTGTGTTATTAGGCTAGAGGTGGATGAAAATGAGAGAGGGATAAGTGATTTGGCCACTTAAATGCCTTAAATGAGCTTAAGGGCACAAAACACACCTAACAAGCTTAACCTTGCTATATGTCATTTTCCTTGTCACTAATTATGGTTTCTTTGTCTTAAACTCATTGGTATACATGTGCCCAACATTTTTTACTATTTATCAATCCTTGGCTGTCTCCCCCATGGTGGGATAATTCCACAATCTCACACTTTGACTTAAGTCAAAAGCTTGAACACCTTAAGGTTTACACTAGGACATTCAGGTCCTTAATGCTTTTAGTGTTTCCTTTGTGCAAACTTGTCTTCCATGAGCAATTTGGTCCTCCAATAGCACATTTATACCATTCATATCCTTCCTATAGCTCTCCAAAGTTGTTTCTTGAGAGTTTTGCAATTGAGCACTCGAATTTTCAAAACCTTACAAAAAAGTCCATAGGTTGCTTGAAAAACAAGCAATCCTTAAGGCTTTTCTTGGGGGCAAGTTACTAACTTAGAACACTTTTAAGGAGGTGTTGATCATGATTTTTATACCCCATACTTCAATCACTATGGTGAGAATCACATAATATAATGGTTTTTAGCCATTTTGACTCAATTGTAATTCTCCCATTTTTGTGTGATGGTAACAGCTATGGTCATAGAAGGATGCTCAGGAGCTGTCCATGCCTTTCCATAATGCTCCCTTAGTTTTGATAGGCCTTTTTCCATTTTTTCTTCACATTATGAGCTTTCAATTCAAAGCCTATCTTGGCACCTATTTTTAGCTATTTATGGCTCGCAAGTATAGCATTGTCCTTTATGTCTCAATTAAGTGCACTCAGGTTCACTCAAGATGTCCTTAAGGCATCCTATGGGTACTTGACCTTTTGTTGCTCTTTTCTTTATGTCCATGACTTTCATCACTTATCTACACCATTCATGTTCATCATGCACACATAAAAATCATAGCGCATGGCCTATGAAATTCACGTGCTTGACAGCATACACCGTGGAGGACCTCTAACAAAGAACACACACCGAAAACATTTGCAAGTCCAATAAAAAGTTCTCCTCTAGCATCAGAAGGTAGCATGTAGGATAAGTTTCATGTTGAAAGTCTGCCACTCTATAGCCTGAAATGCAACTATAAAGAGAAGGGTCAAGCCTTCTCAGAGAGAAAGTTTGCCCATAGGAGGTCCCCCTCTCCTCATCGGCACATTGGTGACCTATTAGATCCTCTTTTGAAGAAATTGCTAGAGAGTATGGACTTGATGGAGGAATAGATCACACAAAAGCTGGTATAAATGTGCTTGTCCAGAACCCCTATTGGCAATGAGGCCTCCTTGTTTAGCCATCAAGAACGTTCCCATCCTACAGGACTTTAGAGTGCCTCAGCTGGATTCATATGATGGTGAAGGTGACCCTCATGGACATCTGACCAAATATTGGAAGAACTTCATATTGAGTGGAGTCGATGAAGTGACCCTATGCAAATGTTTCAAGGTAACACTCTCGAGCTCTACTATAGCCTAGTACAATACCTTATCCCCTTGTTCCATTACTTTTTTTCATGAGTTGTCTATGGTTTTCACTCATTAATTCATCAGAAGGCACCTTTCAGTGAGAAAAATTGCCCTGTTTTTTAATGTACTACAAAGGGAGAACAAATGTCTCTAAGGCTATGTTAAGAGTTTCAACTTGGAGGCCTTGAAAGTTGTCAACCTATATCCCAAAGTTTGAATCCTAGTGCTAACTAAGGGTCTTCAGATAGGTTCCAGCCTACCTTTTGAGCTTCAAAAGCAAATGCCAAAAATAGTACGAAAGCTTTACCATCTAGGCGGACAGTACATGATCACCGAAGAAATGACTGCAGAGGAAGAAAAAGGTTGATACTCACAAAATGAAACCTTGGCCCTAGAACCAACACCGTGAGGAGCCTGAAGGCAACAAGTAATCTCAAAGAAGTAGAGGAAAAAGAAAAAAACCAATCTATTCTACCCTAAACAGTAGGTAAGCCAACATTTTGGGAACACTGAAAAAATAAAGAGGAGTTTAATAGCCCAAGAGGATGGCCTCCAATAACTAAAGGAACATGAAGAAATACTGGCAGTATCATGGGACCATGGGCATGACACTAAAGACTATCACCAAGTAAAAAAGTATATAGAAGCCCTCAATAAATAGCTCCAATTGAGAAGGTAACTTCGATTTCCTTCACCAAAGGTGGGAGCCAAAGATGAGGAGACGGTTGTGATTCCAGCCAATGAAGAATCAACCAAAGTCCAAGGAGACAACCATCCCCCATGTGAGAGCAACCTAAACCATTACTATGGGACTTCCTTTACCGGGAAGGAAAATAAAGGCAAAGGAGATAGCCACCCTCAATTTGAAAAAAATTGCAAAACCAGTTGACGAGATCTGACGATACCACCATCACCTTCCCTTATGATGATCCCCTCTTAATCATAGCCTGAATAACCAATTAGGATGTGAAGAGAGTCATCTGTGATGATGGATCAAATGCTTATGTCCTGTTCACCCACCTATTGCTAAATTTGGAAATATTGGTTGAGATTCTAAAGCCGATGCTATCTCCCACCTATGGAGTAGGCCCGGAAGAACTCCCATTCTTGAGCATCATTAAGCTATCTTTCATGTTGAAAGGAAAGGCCACCAAAAATAAGGAGTAGCTATACACCTCAATAATGTCAAAGTTCATCATCATTGATGTACCCTTCCCTTACAATGCCATTATTGGTAGGTAAACTTAGAGGATGTTGCATATGAGATCATATGTCAAGTATCTGCCTATCACCTTCAGAGGCAATAAAAGAGATGCAATTATTTTTGTCAACCAAGACAAGGTTAGAAAGATCTTTCTGAATACACGATAGGCTCCTACAAGGAAAAGATCCACACATCTACAATCATGACACCTAGAGAGCCCTAAGCAAGAGATGGAGCTAGAACCAAAGCAGCAAATGTAGAGACAGACAGTTTAGGGCTCATCAAAGGCCAAAACACCAAAATTGGAAAAAAAAATCTACCTGTAGAGGAAAAGGTCAAACTTGTAGAGTTCTAAAATTCAAACAAAGATCTTTTTCCTTATTCACTAAAGGATATGCTTGGAAGAAATTAAGGCATAATTCAACATAGTTTAAATTTTGACCCTCTAGTAAACCTGATAAGGCAAAAAAATGAAACAGCACCCCAAACAAGTGAACTTTTGTCAAACAAGAGGTGTAATGACTTTTCAAGGCAGGAGTAATAAGGGAAGTTGAGTATCCAGAATGTTTAAGCAATGTAGTCATTGCTATGAAGGAAGAGAGTGATAAACTTGTAATGTGCGTTGACTTCACTAAAGTCAACAATGCATGTCCAAATGACTAATACCCACTACCTTCAATACACCAACTGGTAGACTCCACTTTGTGGTATAAAGTGTTGAGTTTCTTAGATGCTTTCAGCGGGTACCATCAAATTTGGATGAATCCTATCGATGAAGAAAAGACCTTATTCCTAATCGATGAAGGAAACTTTTGTTATCTATGGATGCCTTTCAGCCTACAAAATGTGGGGACCAAATATCAATGACTGATGGATAAGGTATTCACCAAATAGATCGAGAGGAACTTAGAAGTGTATGTTGATGACATGATTCTAAAAAGCCATAACATATCAGACTACATTGAAGATCTACATGAAATGTTTCAATAGCCAAAGAAATTCGGCATACATTTGAATCCAAAGAAATGTGCCTTTGGCGTAAAGGCATGAAAATTCCTAGGCTTTATAGTCTTGGAGTGAGGCATGGAGGCACATCCTAACAAAGTCAAATTTTTGCTTGAATCCCAAGCCCCAGGGATGATCAAAGATACCCAAAGACTTATAGGGAGAATAATTGCCTTAAGCTGTTTCATTTCATGCTATAGTGATTTGTGTAGGCCATTCTTTAAGGCCCTGAAAAAGGAAGCCAAGGGTGACTTTGGTACCAATGATTCCTTAAACCCCTAGGACGAGCAGTGCTAGGCAGCTTGGGAAAGACTCAAGATGTACCTCACCAAACTACCTACTCTGAAGTAGCCTTAAGTGGGTGAAACCCTTGTTCTCTACCTTACCATTAGTGAAAAGGCTGTGAGCTCGCTCATGGTTTATGAGGATGAAGTAGGAAAGCTGTGGCCTATCTATTATAAAAGGAAATCATTATATGGAGCTGAGCTGAACTATCCAGCATTGCGAAAGGCCATACATGCCATAGTATTAGTAAGGGGACATCTTCGAGCTTACTTTCAAGGTCATTCAACCATAGTCCAGATCAACCTTCCCCTCCAGGATATGATGAAAAGAATGGATCACTTAATGAGGCTTTCCAAATGGTGTATAGAACTAAGCAAATATGGCATTAGTTATGAGCTAAGGAAAGCGATAAAGAATAGGCCCTAGTAGATTTCATTGCCAAACTACCAGTAAATATTGAACAAGAGGTTTCCATTAATGATGACAGTGAGCCAAAATGGTCTTTATTCGTTGATGGACATCAATAATAGAGCTCCAAGGAGCAAGTATGGTTTTGAAAGGACTAGAAGGGATGGAAACATCCAAGGCCATCAGATTCAGTTTTCAAGTCAAGAATAATGTGGCCGAATATAAAGCCTTCGTTGCCAAACTATAGCTTGCTAGAAACATAGGTATCAAGTCTCTCTAGGCTTGCAGCAACTCTAAATTGTTAGTTTAGCAATTAAAGGGGGAGTATGGGGTTAGGGAGCCAAGGCTCATAAAATATTTCAACTTCGTAAGGAAAATGGTGGAAAAATTCAATAGAGTTTTTGTCAAAAAGGTTGCACAGCGAGGAAATACCTAAGTGGACACTCGAGCCAAGTTGAATGAGTATGCTGAAGAGCAAAAATCGTCAAGCATAAACATGATCAATTTAATGAACATTCAAGATGGATGGAGAACACCTCTCTAGACATTCCTACCTAAAGGAAAGATGCCTGAAAACCCACTAGAAGTTTTAAAGGAGAAAAAGTGGATTGGTACATATTTCCTCATCGGCGAAGAACTTTATTAACAAGTTTACTATAGTCCTTTACATAAGTGTATTGGAGAAGGAAAAAGAGAATCCATTTTAAGAGAGGTACATGAGGGAAGGTATGGTTTCCACATTGGTACTAATGCCTTGGTAACGGTTGTACTTCAGCAAGGCTATTTCTAGCCAACCCTAAGGCAAGATCCATGAAAGCTCGTTAGTAACTGTGACAAGTGCCAAAGGCATGAGCCACGATAAAGGGTGCCGTTTTAGGTAGTGACACCAGCTAATTACCTTTGTCCCTTCACCGTTTGGGGTATAGATCTTATAGGGCCACTCCCCACTGCCCCAAGAGGGGTAATACTGCATAGTAACGGTGGATTATTTCATAATGTGGATAGAATTATAACCATTAACAACCATATCTACAAAGGAAATCTAAAAGTTCCTATGGAAAAACATCATTTGCAAGTTCAGCTATTTGAAGGTACTGGTAGCTGATATTGGGACACAATTTGTTTATGAAGGATTCCAAAAGTTTGCCACTGACTATGGCATTAGAATACACTTTGCCCTGGCAGCCCATCCCCAATGAAATGGGCAACTTGAAGTGTCCAACCGAACTTTAAAAGGCAGCCTGAAGAAGTAGCTAGGAGAAGTTAAAATAAAATGGCCCCAAGAACTGCCTAGCGTTCTATGGAGCTAAAGGACGACCCCAAAGGAAAGCAACCTAGGAGACCTCATTCACTCTCACAATTGGAAGTGTGGCCTTGATTCTTGTCAAAATAGTGCATCCATCCTGGAGAGTGCAAATCTTCAACCAAGGGATTTAATGAAGCTAACTTGAGGGCTAAACTGGATATACTGGAAGAGCATCAAGAATCACCCAAACTTCGTAGAAGAGCGTTCCAGCAAAGAGTAACCATTTTTGCTAACCAAAAAGACAAGCCAAAAGGGATCAAGGTTGGAGACATGGTGCTCTAGAGCGCTAAAGTTGAGCCCCGAATGCCGTGCATGGAGTGCTAATGGCAAACTAGGAAAGACCTTACCAAGTTACAGCTAAAGTCAGACCTAGAGTCTTCAAATCGGAAGATGCCTTCAAAGTAGAGTTGAAAAATACATGGCATGTGGATTGCCTAAAAAAAAAACTTCATTTAACTTAGCCAAGGTATTTCGTCGAAAAGGTAGAAGTTAGTGCAAAGTGTAGGCCTTTTGTGAAAGAATGTGTTAGGCTGAAAATGGTATGGCAAAGAACAAACTTTTGTGAGAAAAACAACCATGAATTAATAAATCAAGTCTTGGTGTGGGCAAGCTCCTTGTAAAAGGAATTAAGACTAAAAATGCCTTACCTTAGAACAGTCTGTCAAGGGAGCAATGATATATCTTCATTCGAAAACTATTCAGTGAGACCTTGGAACGTGGCATTAGTGGTAACAGCCTGATAGAGCTATAGGATCATCCTATCAGAGACATCTTGATTGAACAGAGACATGTCCTCAGTGATGGCCTAAATAGGCAACTTCGGCACTGCTACCTTTAGCAACCAAAGTTTCTTGTTGCTCAACTAGCCTTGTGGTCAACCAACCACCTTGGAGTCATGGTCTCTCCTAGTTTGTCTCACCAAAGTTCATTAACCACGTCAGTCCGTAGCCAATCATCAACTAAGTTCTAGTTCAAAAAATAACCAAGGGAGACAGAAGTTGAGGGGACTGAACCAAATGAGGGAACTTCAGCATGACGAAAAGTGTCTTCATTGTTTGAAATCTCAGCCACATCCTTCATGACTATGGTGAACTCCTTGGCCATGGCATTTTTCTTCTCCCTCTTCTTCTCAATCACCTTCATACCCAAGGCCTCTTCATTAACAACCCCTAACAAGGCAGTAGTAGTACATGACTTCAGCAAGGAAGAAGAGAATTCTTTCTCAAAGTCCTCCAACTCTGCTATCTCAGAATCTTCTAGATGAGGGATTCTAGTGTCCAAAGTAATCTTTTTGAACAAGAGCTACCTCGGTAATAGCTTCATTTATTGACAAAGACTCCACTCGAGCCCTTTTCAGCGGAGGGCAGCTGAAGGCCTTCTTCCTGGCCTTCCTTTTTTGTAGCCTTCTTGTCGTGTTGCTTTCAAGCTTTGGTAAGAAAGGCCTTTTGATAAAATTGGGTGCTAAAGTAAACAAAGGCATCAATGTAAATGCTCTAAAGAACAAGAACTAGAACTGGAAAAAATACTTATGGGAAACAAAGGTAAACTGAGTAAGATGCCCTCGAAGTATCTCAACAAGGATTGGAGCTTTAAGGGATTCATCCAAACTTGGTAGCTATGAGGCGACACCTGACCTTAGTGCCAGAGTACAGGCAGTGGACATCAGCTTCTTTGGAAGATGGTGGTAGACATGAAGAGCATGGAGGACCTCCTCCATGATCAAGTCCCATTTAATTGGAAAATGGTAAGGATTGACCTCTTCGTCCAAGTCCCCCTAGGTTGCCACTGCCCATATCTTGTGTTACCCTTTCCAGGGTAATCCAGTTATGGTGCCAAAATTGTGCATTTAAACTCCCAGGATTGGTGTGTCCTGTAGGTCATCAGAATAACACCCTTAATATATATACTCAAGTAACACTCATGAGCACTATCTAAATACATGCATATTGGTCTAACCATAACACACATATTCACATTTATGCACACTGTGGTAGCTAAGAAGGAAAACACTAGCACAAGTCTTAGTTTTGGCTCCCACACATTAAGCATTCTTACTAGGTTCAAAAATTCCAGCCATTGCACCCAAACTTCCTCCAAAAAACTGTAGCATTATAGCCATGTAACCCCATCTTTTGTTTGCTTGATTATCAAGTATAGACATAGAGCAAACCATGGAATTTTTTTTTACATCAATAGCCCACCTATGGACCAAGTTATAGATTTTTTTAAGCTGGTTACAAAATTCTGACCAAATAAACAGTAACTTAAACAAATTTGCAACATCATAAATTTGGTTACAAGGCTCCAAATTCAGACATTCCAAAGCCCAGTTAAACCTCTAGATATCCTCTAGGTGTGATCAAAATTGCATTCCATGCTTCATTCTACACAGGGAGATATTATAGTTTAGGTACATGGTCAAAATTCTGGCCACTTCTGGACCATTTTGCCCACACAAATTTTCCAAACCATGCAAACACTTCATTCACAAGGGGTAAGCCCTCCAAGGCTGTTCCATATATTTCCATTACATGTAGGAAACACATGTTCTTGCATTTTTCAACAATATGTAGCCAAAACATAATTTACAAGTAGGCAGCCCATCATTCACACTTTGGTAGCTTTGCACCACATCACATACATAGCCACAACACTACTCAAATGTTCACATTCTTGTCTCATTTTGCATACACTACATGTATGTGCATACATCCACTACAAAATGATCTTAACTTAGCTAAATATGCACCCTAAGTAATAGGAGTGCCTGAGAACAATTGACTCTAGAAAAAGATGCTGGACAGCTGCTGCACAACACGATAAGCATCATCACTAAAAATACCAAATGTGCTCCTAAAATCACCAAAACTTCCAGATAACAACTAGATATATGGAAGTTTAAGAACATGAAAATTCAAATCATAACTCAATCTGCAAAGGTTAGTTTGAAGGTGATCTTTCAGCTGGACCTGAAATGCCAGAATTGAGGGGAGTAAGTTACATTAAGAAACTTAGTAAGGGTAGCACTTGGATTCAATAGGCAATGTAACCATCATCAAAACCTACATCCAAAGACATTAAAACACAAAATCACAATGCATATATACAAGATATAACAACCAAATGCAGCAGCCATTCACAACCATCAAACACGTGGAATGCGGCAGCAACATAAACCATAGGTTAGTCCATAAAACATGCAATAAACATATATAAATCACTATGGCAGCCCTCCTCAAGCTAATGCTTGGTCGTAGGAGGATTTTAACACTAGTTAGTACTAACTTCGTGCTTTAGAAACCCACATTTAACTACCATCTTTATGCACTTCACACTAGGCTACAAAACCTTCAATAAGTGCACTCCCCTCACTAAGCTTGGTTCATCAAGCTCATGGCTCTCTTCCAAGCTTTTCCCTAGCTCCATGGTTGCTTGAAAATACAAAAAACAACCCACAAGAGCAAGAGAACCCTTGCCAAAGTGGGTAGGCCAAAAATCAAGCTTGATCCTTGAAGTATCGAAGCAATAGCTCTAGTTTGCTTCCAATTGCTTCCTTTTATGTTCAATTTCAATCAATTGTAAGTTTGAAGGTGTGGTGGTTATGAAGGAAGTATGGTTGTGTTCTTGGACTAGAGGATGTTAAAAATGGTAGATAGACAAGTGAGTTGGCCACTTAAATGAGCTTAAGTGCACAAAACACACATAACAAGCTTAACCTTGCTTTATGTCCTTTTCCTTGCCCATAAGCATGGTTTCTTTGTCTTAAACTTATTGGTCCACATTTTACCCACATTTTTGACCAATTTCCAAGCCATAGCCACCCCTCCTAAGTAGGAAAACTCCAAATTGCTCCATTTTACTTAACTCAAAGACATACACATCTTAAGGCTTACATTAGAACACTTAGGCCCTTTATGCCTTTTTGTCTTTTCTTTGTCCTTAGTTGTCTTCCATAAGCAATTTGATCCTCCAATAGCACTTTCATACCATTCATATCCTTTCCATAACTCTCCAGAGCTATTTCTTTAGAGTTTGCAATTAAGTACCCAAATTTGCAAATCCTTATGAAAAGTCCGTAGGTTGCTTGACAAATAAGCAATCCTTAAGCTTTCCTTGGGGGCCAACCTACCAACTTGGAACACTTTTGAGGAGGTGTTCATTATACCTTTTACCCCTCACACTTCAATTACTATGAAGAGAATTACACAATATAATGGTTTTTTACCATTATGCCACACTTTGTAATTCTCCCATTTTTGTGATGTGGTAACATCTTGGCATCAAAATTGTGAAAATGCTTTCCCAAATTTTTATCAATGAGCATCATGGGATGATGCATGTCCATTTCTAGGTTTCCAGCCAACCATTTGCATGATATGCCTCAAGACTTTGCTACTGACATAAAGAAGTACTGTTTCTGCTATTTGTGCCAGCCATCCCGGGTGTTAAATTTAAAATCGTACTTCTTACTCCTATAACCTTGCAATAGCATGTAGTAGAAGACCCATTTGGTGCAACAAGAAGCTTGTAGTAGAGCAAGAAGATAAAGAAATGGGCATATGAGTTCAGCAAGAACTGGTTGGCCACGATCTCATTAAACTCACAGAAGTCCTTCACCATAAGATTGGAGGATATTTGAAGTTGGCCTTTAACTATATTTTCAACACAATCATTTCCCACTTTTAAGCCTGGTATATCTCCCTTATTGGACACCTAAATAGAGACCTTGGCTAAAAGAAGATATTTTGGTCGCCACTTCCCTACTTTCTCGAATGTGGAAAAACTCAAGTGAGCATCCATGGACTCCCAACTGCCCCTAGAAGTGATAGCTACTTCAACCATTGTACTACTTCAATTATGTGCACCTAGGTTCATGCTACTAGTTGCATAACCTGAGGATGCAATTATGCATGAAAGAGTTACTTTGACTTGAGCGAGTAGAAAATCATAGAACATTTATGTAGCCTAGGCATTTCCATAAAAATCAATGTTCAAAGAGTCAAAGCATATAAAACCTTTATAGCATCAACATTAATCCTACACATAATTAACCATGTGTTAGCATTTAAACAATTGTAAACTATACCCTACACCCAAAGGCAACCCTAGAGTCCATCGCTTTATTCATACACATTGGAGACTACTATCATATATCATGTGCATGCAAGACTATTACTACTAAGATCCAATCAACTAGCTTCCATCTTGGATGAGAGATCTTGGTGGCAAGCCCCAATGATCCTCCACATGCCCACTAACCTCTATGGCCAATAAAACTACAGTCAGTACAATAACAACCTAACTAACAAGTAGCTAAATAACCTAGAATGTTAAGGATTCCCAGAAGCAACACTTGAAACAAAAACTACCATGAAAATCCTTAATGATTATTGGGTCCATTAACCTCATTATCTACAGAACATGAAACTAAGGGAGTGAGAATTTTATGATTCTTAGCGAGGGGTCTTCAACCTGCAAAAATAACACTAAGGACAGCACATATATAAAGATATATAATCTACTATCAGCCTAAATAGTGTGAGGCTAAACCTATGCGCATATGTTTTAGTTCCTTAGGACTTGTCCTCTACCTAGTCCTCCAATGGGGCATCACTTCGTACCTAGTGAGTTTTGGTCCTTAACTCGCTCTTACTAAGCCTTTGCTTATTGATGCAATAAGTTTAATCTTCCTTTGATTGTTGTGCAGGTGAACATGGTGGATGCACCTCACTTGAGTTTCAAGGAACTCATTAGTCTTACTAAGCCTCCACAGAGTACCTCAAGTCCTTAGGCTTGCCTAGGTCACTTGTGTACTAGGCTTCCACCTTAAACCCTTACCAAGAGTGCACTAGGTTCTAACTTGTACCTCAAGTAATCTTGCCTAGGCAACAAGTGCACTAAACCTTCACTCAAGGCATAAACCCATCCACCATTACTTGGTTCACACTAGTAAAGTAGCAATAATCTTGGTTGGACTCATTTGCTAGGTTCTTTTGAACCCACCTAGGTGCACTAAGGTTCCCACATCAAAGCCTCAAATCTAAAGGCCGAACTAGGCTTCAGATGGTACTAAACCTTGCAGTCGACTAATGACACTCTATTGTGGCCAAACATGCCTTAATTTTTTAGAAAAATATAGAAAAACCTACGCTAATTCAACCTTCGGTGAACACGAAAAAATTGTACAACTTTCTTTTAGATTCACATGGAATTTTTAATCGTCTCAATCAAACACCCGAGTGAAAAGTTATGGCAAAAATACTACCTAGTGTCAAAGTTAGCAGTAGGCCTCTGGTGCTGAGGTGTCGAGGATGCTACAAGCCCATAGGCCAACCATTCTAGTGTTCCTAGGTGTAATCTGGGTGCTACAATGCCAACGACACCAGAGCCCTGTGTCTAGAATTTCCCAAATGTTGCACAAAGAACCTTGAGAGGCTTACAAAGGTTCCCACACAAGTTTGGGACACCTTCCCACTTTACAAACCTTTAAAACACACTTCCTATGCCACAATGCACCATTCATTCCATGCTTGCCACAAACACAAACAACACACTAAGCTTGGAAACCTAACTAGTCCACCATGAACATCTCATTCCTCAACTAATGCTAATCATCAAATTCATAAGAATTTCACCACAAACAAGCGATGAATGGCATCAAATGGGTATGAATCATAAATCCCTTACCTCAATTCCGAGCTACAAGCAAAGATGAAGCAATCGAACACCAAGAACAAGCTCCATTAAGATTTTACCTAGGTTCCAAGGAATTCTAAGCAAATGGCATCAAATTCACACAACCCACCCAAAACTCAAGCAACTAAAGGCTAAACTAACTAGGAAACAACAAGAAAATCGAGTTACATCTATAAAAAAAAACAAAGCCCAAGCTGGAAAATGTGATACAAGCTTCCAAAGCACAAAAATTGCTTAAAACAGGCCTCCCATTGCTTAGTCACCCCTTCAAACCTTTGATTTTCATCAAAAACTCTTTAATTTGAGTGATAATTAAAGTGAAATCAAATGGGCAAGAGGGAGCTCGGGTTTGGTTGGAAAAATGAGGAAATGTGGTAGCCAATGGACTTTACCAAGTTTTAAAACATCATTCTCCAACAAGCCATCAAGCTTTAATAAGTTTGTCAAAAAGCCCCCTTCCCAAACTAGTAACTCTTGGTCAAAACTTGGTCCAATCTTGTTTACTTCAGCTAAATTTTTGGCTTAAACCAATGGGCTTTTAAACATGTTTTTCACTCTCGGGAATTGTCCCGACAACTTGGTATGCAAAATTAACATTTTGCCCCCAAACCTCTTTTAATGCCATAATCTCCTTGAAACAAAGTAAACCTTAACTAATTTGCTTGACCTTGCTAAATGAAATAAAAATGATGTATGAAGCTAGGGATTTATTAATTTATATAAATTATGTGAGTTTCCCACTGGGGAGACTGTAACATTAGCCTTCCAAACTAGGTATGAAACAAGACATCTCGAGGCTTCAAGCACACAACTTTGTTGAGCATTTTTTATACTCCCAGCCATATTACTTGCTCACTGAGGCATCAGAGAGTTCCCCCTCGGAAGACATTCCGAGGACTTCCTTCCTTGTTTCTTTTCTGGGGTCTTTTAGGACTATATCTAAATGAGGCATGCAAACTTGAAGGTAGAGATGTAAAACTCAGGCAGCTAAAGACACCACTTTCAAAATAAGATAAGTTAATGAAAATAATTTATTCAATTGCTAAGTACCCATATTTTATGAAGCTTAGGGGGAGAAATATCAAATTTTCATGTAAACTATAAAGCACAAACCATTCTAAATCAAAGCTCACTATGAAACCATCCACTCATACCACAAACCATGGAAAATTAGCAATTAATTGAAAATTTATTTTCTTATTATTTTGGGTAAGCACCAATAGTTGTCTCTAAACTATAATAATGTTGCTTAATCATCCTGAAATTGTGAAATGTCATATAATGGTCCCTAAACTATATCCAATGTTTCTTAATCATCCTACTGTCCATCACAACCATTCAAAATGGATGGAAAAATGATGTGGTTGTTGATGTGGCAAGGAAAAATGACATAGTTGCTGATGTGGCACCACATTTCCATCCATCCTTAATGGTGTAGGGGACGACAGGATGAGTTAGCAACAATTAAATAGTTTGAGAATGATTGGCACAATACCTGTTAGTTTTAGGATGATTAAGCGATGTAGTATATAGTTTAAGTACAACTGGTGGCATTTACCCAATTATTTTGTCATCTGGTTCATGTGTCTCAAATGTTTAGCAAGTGTACCAATAGGGGCTCTCTATCTATACCCAAGCTATTTTGCCATACACCAATCCAATGTGATCAATGATATACCTATGGTCTTAGTATTTTTTTAGCAGTGACTGACGTTTGCTTTATGAGAAGACCCCTACATACTTTAATACCAAGAAATAGCAGATTAGATAGTTATTTATACATTTTTCTTTATTCCCTTTCTCTCTTAAATTAATCAACAATTTTTTTGTGAACCAATCACACCACATATCCAAGAAAAATAACTCATAATCTAGTATGCATTTGAAATAGTGTAATAAGCACAAAATTTTTTTTTGCAAAAAATAGATTCTTGAGACTATTATCTACTTGATAATGAATTGCACAAAACATTTTGAAAATATTAATACCATAAATGAAAGATCTAGATAATCACTCACCTAATAATCTGGCTAAGAACTGAAGGACCATAATGTAACAATCACTTCTTTGAATTAAAACATGCTCAAAAGTATGACTTAGAAAAAATTTAGCTAAAAATATTGTTAAAAATTTTAAAATTCACAATAAATTAAAATAGAAACTCAGTGCATAAGCTACCCACTCCCGCACACTTAAGATGTACATTGCCGTCAATGTACAAACATAAAAACCACAAAGTGAAAAAGAAAAGGGAATTAGAAATTGATACAATCATGAAAAATAATTGGTTTCTTGTGGTACAAATATATAGTCCAATGAGCTCTAGAATAAAGATTGTGTAGCCTTAAGTTTAGTAGATAAAAGCTTATAAGAAAATAGGAAAGGTCACTAATGCAAAATATATGATAGAAATCCATAAGCAAAGAAAACATAATGCAAGCGAAATAAGGGTAGAACAAAACCAGGGGCAACCAATAGTCTAATAACAATAATAATATCCAAACATAAAACCCCAAAATAAATTAAAAATATCCATCATAACATCAAAGTGACTATCCTGAATGGGTCTTATGATGCATTGTCGGTTGGTGGGTCTGTCGGAGTTTATCTTATGATTGGAAGCTTTACTGTAATGGTGGTGGGGGGTCTTAATTTGCATTGGTAGGTCAGATCCATCAGTGGCTAAAGTCTACACAACTTGTTTATCTATTGATGGATCCTATTACCCACTCTAGGGCAATCCAGTTATGGTGCCAAAACTGTACATTTAAACTCCCAGGATTGGTAAGTCCTGTAGGTCATTAGAATAACACCCCTAGTGTATATACTCAAGTGACCCTCATGAGCACTATGTAAATACATGCATATTGGTCTAACCATAACAGACATATTTACATTTATGCACACTATGGTAGCTAAGAAGGAAAACACTAGCACAAGTCTTAGTTTTGGCTTCCACACATTAGGCAATCTTGTTAAGTTGTAGTGAGCAGTCACTGCACCTATAACTTCCACTAATAAACTGTGTCATTACAGCCATGTAACCCACAATTTTCTTTGCTCCATTATCAATTATAGGCTTAGAGCAAACCAAGGAATTTTTTTTTACATCAATAGCTGACCTATGGACCAAGTTATGGATTTTGGAATTTCGTTACAAAATTATGACCAAATTAACAGTAACTTAGCCAACTTTGAAGCATCATATCTTTGGCTATAGAGCTCCAAATTTAAAAATTCTAAATTATTCTTAAACCTATAGATGTTCTTTGGGTGTGGTCAAAATTTCATATTAAGATTCAATCTAGACTAGGAGATAATGAACTTTAGGTATAGAGTCTAAAGTTTGGCCACTTTATGACCATTTTGCCCATAGAAAATTTCATAAGCGTGCAAACACTTCATTCACAAAGGGAAAGCCCTCCAAGGCTATCTCATACATATGCAATACATATAGGAATTTCATGCTCTTGTATCTAGCAACTTTATGTTGCCAAAACAAAATTTACATGTAAGCAGCCTATCATTCACACTTAGGCAGCTTTGCACCACATCACATATATAGCCAAAACATTACTCAAATGTTCACATACCTCTCTCAATTTACATACACTGTATATACATGCATATATACACTACAAAATGGTCTTAAATCATCTAAATACACACCCTTATTTATAGGAGCGCCTGAGACACAATGGACTCCAGAATAGGATGCTGGATAGCTGCTGCATAACACAATAAGCAACACCATTAAAAATACAAAATGGGCTCCTAAAATCACCAAAATTGCCACATCACAACTAGATACATGGAAGTTAAAATAAGTAAAACTTCAAATCAAAACTCAAATATCAAAGGTCAGTTTGATTGTGATCTTTCTGCTGGACCTGAAATGGCAAAATTGAGGGGAGTAAGTTTCATTGTGAAACTTGGTAAGGGTAGCACTTGGATTCAATAGGCAACATAACCATCATCAAAAGCTGTTTCCAAAGACACTAAAACACAAAACCATAGTGCATTTATATAATATATAGCAACCAAATGTAGCAGCCATTCACAACCAAGAAACACATGCAATGTGGCAGCGACATAAACCATAGGTTAGTCCATAAAACATAAAATAAACATATGAAAATCACTATGGAAGTGCTCCTCAAGCTAATTCCTAGTCTTAGGAGGATTTTAACAGTAGTTAGTACTAACTTTGGGCTCTAGAAACCCTCATTTCACTGCCATATTTGTTCACTTCACGCTAGGTCACAAAACCTTTAAGAAGTGCACTCCCCTCACTAAGCTTTGTTCATCAAGCTCATGGCTCTCTTCCAAGCTTAGCCCTAGCTCCATGGTTCCTTGAAAATATAGAAAACAACCCATGAGAGCAAGAGAACCCTTACCAAAGTAGGTAGGCTGAATTTGAGGCTTGATTCTTGAAGTATCCAAGCAACAGCTCTAGTTTGCTTCCAATTGCTTCTTTTTACCTTCAATTTCATTCTTGAACGTATGGTGGTATGGAGAAGCTATGGGAGAAGTGTGGAGGAGGGTGGTGGCTGTGTAGGTCGAATATAGGAGAAAAAAATTCTAGGCTTTTTAAATTAGCTTAAGGGAACTAAACACCCTTATTAGCCTTGATCATGCTTTATGTCATTTTCTTTGCCCAGAAGCATGGTTTCCTTCTCTTAAACTCATTGGTACACATGTGCCCATCATTTTTTTCCCATTTATCATGCCTCGGCTGCTTCCCTCATGGTGGGATAACTCCACAATCTCACACTTTGACTTAAGTCAAAACCTTGTGCACCTTAAGGTTTACACTAGAACATTTAGGTCCTTAATGCCTTTAGTGTTTCCTTTGTCCAAACTTGTCTTCCATGAGCAATTTGGTTCTCCAATAGCATTTTTATACCTTTCATATCCTTTCCATAACTCTCCAAATCTCTCTCTTGAGAGTTTTGCAATTAAGTACTTGAATTTCCAAAACCTTACAAAAAGGTCCATCGGTTGCTTGAGAAACAAGCAACCTTAAATATTTTCTTGGGGGCCAAGTTACCAATTTGGAACACTTTTAAGGAGGTGTTAATTATATCTTTTACCCCTCACAGTTCAGTCACTATGAAGAGAATTACACAATATAATAGTTTTTTAGCCATTATGTCACACTTGTAATTCTTTCATTTTTGTGAGGTGGTAACAGATCCTTAGTATTAGCTCTATTAGTCCCATTACTTGCATCCATTGGGTACTTATCTCTGGCTTGCTCCAATTGCCTAACTGACTCCATGGCTTCTAAAATAATAACATCAGCCCCGTCACCATCAACTCTATCTACCTTTGCTTGTTGACTCTCCTTGCCTATTTCCTGATCCTATTCCATATCTGAGGTCACCTCAAATTAGTCATCAAAATCATCACCTTTAACCCCCTAACTTGCCTAAAGAGTTAGCCATTGTTGGAGTAGTGGGGGCACATAGAAAGATGTTCCAACTCCTACAACTCCATGGTATACAAGATGTGCCATCATGGCCTACTCCAAGTTCAGGGTACAGTGCTCTGATGATGCAATCCTACTCTGCTAATCCAACATGCTGGTAGGTATAAACTTGAGGCAATCAAGGATCACCTGCTACCTAGCATAAACCATCACCAACGTAGACTTAGAATAGGGTGTAGGCATTAAGCTAGCTCAGTCACCTTATGTGTAATGGTAGCTCGGTCCTCCTCCTCCTCCTCTTTCTACTGACTTCGTAAAGGATACCGGAAGCTTCCACCCTAAAAAGTCCTTTTCTTTAACATCTACATTGACCTGAAGGACTCCATGTTAGCTGATCTTGTGACGGATGCTAATCTAATGTCCTTGGCTGACGAAAAAGAGGTGAGGTTCTTGGCCAACTAGGTGATGAATGATCTTACATTGATAATTCCTATCCTCAGCTTGTAAGCAATGATATGCCCCTTCTAGTTGAAGGCTTGTTTGAGGAAAGTAAAATATTCTCAATTAAGTTTGGAACCTTAATTCAAGTTTAGAAAGCAATAATGAGTAAGTTTATCAAAGTTCATTCAGTTCCGATGAGGTTAAGACACTAAATAAGGTTCAGGGGCAAAAATGGTAATTTTACATTTGAATAATCGGGGTGGGTCCCAAGTGTTAAAAATGAGTTTTTATAGCCTAACGTTTACCTTTAACCCAAACTTAGTTGAAATAAATAAGAACTGACCAAGAATGACTAAAGTTACCAAAAGAAGGGGGTTTAAGTGTTCCATGTCTAATACTTTCTTGGCTTAAGTTTTAAACTTGAGTTATAAGATGGTAAAGTAGGGGATGGCTGCCATAACCTAGGTTCATCCTTGACACCATCATTTCTTCATCCATTTGAGCCCAAAATCAAGAGTTTTTAGTGAAAAGAGAAGCTACCATAAGTATATAGGCTATTAGAACCTCATTTCAAGCATAAAATCATGGTTTTGGAGCTTGGAAGCATGTTTCCTAGCACCCCCTATTTTTGATTCGAGGTAATCAATGTGTGCTTGATTGATTTCATGTTTATTAGTTGATTAGGAGCTTGGGTTTTGGTTAGAAGTTAGTAACTTGGTGTTTTACACCCATATTTGCATGGAAGCAGGTGGTGCTTTGTAGAACTTGAGTTCTTGAGGAAGAGTTGCATGTTTCTTGTTGTGAAGCAAAGTTAAGGTAAGGGAGTTATGTTTTCAAGTTTAATTGATGCTATTGCAATGATTTTGGTTGATGAATTCAGGTAGTTCAAGCAACAGCATTAGTTAGTGGGCAAGGTTGAATCATGGTGGACTATGAGTTTTGCCATGAGTGGAATGATGTTATAATGCATCATAAGTTCGCTTGTGATAGTTTGGTTGTGATCTATGTAACATGTTTCACGAGTATGAGAAATTTGGAGGCTATACATGCATATTTGATATGTTTGGAAAGTATCCAAAGTTCATAGCAACAAAACTAGAAATTTTCTAGGTTGTCGCAGGTATTGGCAACGCATCGCCAATAGTCGCTAGTACCCGAGACGCATCGCTATTACACAAAAATTGGCAGTTCGTTATGAGGGCATAATGACTAAAAATTTCCAATTTTGCTAAATAGGTGATGGGAAGACCTAAGGGGGTTCTTGTGTACCTTGGAGTCCAAGCATTTTGGGGGTACTTCGAGACTTTCAGAAGTCCTTCAAGACCTAGGAGTTTTCATAAGTTTTGTAAAGTTTTATGGTTACTTCTACCATAAGCAAGAAAACTAGTTTACTAAGGATCACAATTAAGTATCACTAGCTTAGGTGAAAGGTTTAGAATCCTCAGTGACCTAGCTGTGCCATTAGCCACAAGTTTGCAAGGTGAAACCTTAGTGCACCTAGTCTACAAAATCTTTATGATCTAGTTTACAATAGTCCCACCGTAATGCCCCTACACATGATAAAAAGGGAGAGGTTCAACTAGTGATTTATCACTAGTTAGCTGGCAAGCTAAGCTTGCTAGAGGACAAGGCTATGCCTTATAGTTCAAGGACCAGGATGAGGAGTGGTCCCAAAGGACCTAGGTATATGCATATATTAGACTCTCCGGCTGTATGAGCTCATAGCAGGTTACATATGTTCTTTTATGTTGAGTCCTTAGTAACTTTTCTTACGGGTAAAGTGAAGATCCTTATTGAGAATTTCTGAATTCTCATCCCTAGTTATGTTGTCTAGATTCTAAAGTTGTTGGGCCCAGTAACTACTGAGGGTTATTGCGGTAGTTTGCTTTTGTTGTAGGTGTTTTACTTGAAAATCTTTATGATTCTAGTTTACTTAGGTTACTTGTTGGTTAAGTCATGCTGCTAACTATAGTCTTCCTTTGGCCACAGAGCATAACAGCACATGGACAAGGACTTTTGTAACTCGCCACTGGGACTTGTATCGAAGCTGGGAGTTAGTTCAAGAATATCTCAGTTGAGGCTTGTATATATAGTACTCCTAATTGTTAGTGTTGTGCCTAAAAGCCAATCATGAGATGATTGTATTTTTGCACATTGAGTCATGATATTTTGTTAAGGCATTAATCCAACAATTATGTTTGTTGTTTTTGTTTCTGCGTAACTTAACAAACATAATTATAACCCTAGAATAATGATATTCTCAAACGTCCTTAGTCTAGTATTATTGTGGAGCGGGTTGCAATAATACATAACGACTAGCATATGTAGAGACTAATATGAGATATGTAGTCTGCATATGGGTACAAGTTGGAGAAATTGTGTACTGGACCGACCCACCATGAGAACACTACATGGATCATTATATGAATGTCATAAGTGATTCTCATAGTGATCATGGTATATGTAGTCCTTTGACTTAAGATCATCAAGGTTCCCTACATGTGAGTCACATACTTTGATACTTTCCTTTGTTGCTCGTAACTGAGTGAACTTGAAGGAGGTCATTGGGTATGTCACATATCATGTGGAGGGATTTGTATGATCAAGATGGGATTTGTCGCTCCTATGTAATGGGGGTGATATCTTCGGGTCCCTTGATAGAGTAAGACTTAGAAAAATGCATGGCCATGCTCGGATGAGTTGATATACGATATCAATATCATCAGTTTAAATTAGTCTACTCGGTAATCAAGAAACCAAAGATTGGGCTATACGAGAGTGACACATTCCATGTCTCGTGCTTAGTCTTGATATCTTGGACAAAGGGACAAAGGCATATATCGGTGATGATCATAAAGGTTTAGTCGAATCATCGACAATCTTATCACTTGGGTAGTAATGATATGTTGCTAGACACCACTCATTGCTTATGATCATAAATGTGATTTATGATCATTGCCAACATGATAAGAGCCCATTGGTTCGCACACATAGAGCTATTTGGATCATTAGAGTGGATGGGCTAATAATTTGGGTTTTGGTTTCACAATAATTTTGTATTAATAATGGGCCCAATAGTTGAGCCATTATTAAGCCCGAAATTAAAGCCTACTTGGATTAGGGCTTTAAAACCCATTAGGCCTGGAAGTTGAGTCTCACTATAAATACAACTTCTAGTGAGAAATTTGCAGTTCTCCTTGCCCTAACCTCCTAAAAGGACAGCCGCAGTCTTTTCTTGCAATTCCTTGGAGGACGCAACCTAGCACTGCGAGCGCAAGAGAAACGCATCTGCCGAGACACGGTGGAAGCGTGGTGATCCTGAGAGGCTCGTGTGGATACCATAGAGAGCTTTAACATGTCAACTGTTCAAGTTTTGTGATTTGACTCTACAGTTGAGTGAGAGATCTCAACCGAAAATTAGGTATGAAAATTTTCGAACACCCGGTTTACCCCATTTCACTTGGATCTTGGAGGGTTTCGGTTAAATTCTGCTGCATTGTTTGGCTCCCGAAACCCAACACTAATTGCCTCCATTGTCTATGTATTGAGAAGTCCTACACTCTAGGGTAGCTCTTGGGTAAGGGCATTACTCTACTTTATGTATGAATGCTCCCACATAGTTGTTATGTGTAGAAACTCACATAAATGTTGATTTTGTATGCTTTGGCTTTTTGAACTTATTTTCTATGGAAATCTTTTGGCCAAGTCAATGTTTTATGGATTTTGTTAATCTAAGTCAAAGCATGAAGAGCATGCATTTAGCACATTCTAAGTTAATCAACTAGCATCACGAAGTCTTAATCCACACACATATACAGCTAGCCAATTGCAACCACCGTAAGACAACTTTCACAGGTTTCCTGGGCAGGGGCCAAGGATGGGCGTGTTAGTTTTGGCATCAGAGCTTAAAGCTTACTTCATAGATATTAAACGCTAAGGCTCAGATATGGTTTTGGAAAGTCCATGTGCTAGGATAGTTAGTACTGACCGACATCTGGGAATGTTGTCTGGCTTTGGTTGCAAGTTGCTATGGTGACAGTAGGTCAGGAGCTTTGAGAGGAGCTAGAGAACTTGGTGAAGGTTCTAGTGACCCAGTTATGGCAAGGCTAGATGAGATATCCAGGGTGCTTCGGTGGTTAACTCAAACTATAACCCAAGTGGCATAAGGTATGACTACCCTCATGATTGAGTTGTTTCAAGATCATGAGGACAGAGAAGTTGTCCAATAGGAGAATGATCTACTCCAGGATTAGGAGAGGCATGCTAAGTAGTAGTAAGTGCCTGGGCTTATGAACAAAGAAATCATGTTCATGAGGAGGAGGAGGAGTCGGAAGTTACGGAGGCTATAAGGAGGGGAGACACCCCACATCAAATGAGGTTGTTGGAAAAGATTAAGACTGTTGAGCCATCGAGTTTTGATGGGATAGGTGATCTTGATCGAGCAGAAGATTGCTTATCTAGGATGAATTGACTTTTCACTTGTGGAGGTTATGAGTTAGAGCAAAAGATGGACTTAAAACCTTTCTTTCTGAGAGGGAAGGCTAGTTTATGGTAGGATGATGTGATGGAGATGCTGAAAGAACACAATGGTACTCGATCGGAGCACAAGAAAAAGGTACTCGAGTGGTTAGACTTTGAGAAGAAGTTTTAACAAGAATATAGTAGTGAAGCTACACAAGATCAAAGGGGGATCCAGTTTTTTAATTTAGTGCAAGGGGAGATGTCTGTGCGAGAGTATGAGTAGCATAATAATTCACTCATTCCGTATGCTCCATACATGGTTGGTAATGATGAGTTGAAGGCCAAGAAATTCTTTTAAGGTCTAAAATCCGTGCTTCAAATATATATGGTGACAGTGGACATTAGGAGTTATCGCCAAGTGGTTCAAAAGGTATTAGCCTTAGAAATGGAGTTTGAGGATTTGAAAGCATCTAGTAAAAAGGTGGAGGTTGGACCAGCCAACCTAGGCAAGAGCATCGGGAAATGACCGATGGTTGAAAGCTAAGGTCCCTTGAAGATAAAGAAAATGGGTTTATGCCCAAGGTGTAGACTTCAATGGCACGAGGCCATTGTTGGGTTTCGGGAGCCAAACAGCACAGCGGAATTTAACCGAAACCCTCCAGGATCCAAGTGAAACGGGGTAAACCGGGTGTTCAAAAATTTCATACCTAATTTTCGGTTGAGATCTCTCACTCAACTGTAGAGTCGAATCACAAAACCTGAACAGTTGATGTGTTCAGGCTCTCTATGGTATCCACACGAGCCTCTCGGGATCACCATGCTTCCACCACGTCCTGGCAGATGCGTTTCTCTTGCGCTCGCAGTGCTAGCTTGCGTCCTCCAAGGAATTGCAAGAGAAGAGTGTGGCTGTCCTTTTGGGAGGCTAGGGCAAGGAGACCTGCGAATTTCTCACTTAAAAGTTGTATTTATAGTGAGACTCAACTTCCAGGCCTAATGGGTTTCAAAGCCCTAATCCAATTAGGATTTAATTTCGGGCTTAATAATGGCTCAACTCTTTGGCCCATTATTAATATGAAATTAAAGTGAAACCATAACCCAAATAATTAGCCCATGCACTCTAATGATCCAAATAGCTCTATGTGTGCGACCCAATAGGCTCTTACCACGTTGGCAATGATCATAAATCACATTTATGATCATAAGCAATGAGCGGTGTCTAGCAACACATCATTGCTACCCAAGTGACAAGATTGTCGATGATTCGACTAAACCTTTATGATCATCACCGATATATGCCATTGTCCCTTTGTCCAAGATATCAAGACTAAGCACGAGACATGGAATGTGTCACTCTCGTATAGCCCAATCTTTGGTTTCTTGATTACTGAGTAGACCAACTTAAACTGATGACATTGATATCGTATATCAACTCATCCGAGCATGGCCATGCATTTTCTAAGTCTCACTCTATCAAGGGGCCCGAAGATATCACTCCCGTTACATAGGAGGGACAAATCCCATCTTGATCATACAAATCCCTCCGCATGATATGTGACATACCCAATGACCTCCTTCAAGTTCACTCAGTTACGAGCAACAAAGGAAAGTATCAAAGTATGTGACTCACATGTAGGGAACCTTGATGATCTTAGGTCGAAGGACTACATATACCATGATCACTATGAGAATCACTTATGACACTCATATAATGATCCATGTAGTGTTCTCATGGTGGGTCGGTCCAGTACACAAGTTCTCCAACTTGTACCCATATGTAGACTACATATCTCATATTAGTCTCCACATATGCTAGTCGTTATGTATTATTGCAACTCCACAATAATACTAGACCAGGGACGTTTAAGAATATCATTATTCTAGGTTACAATTATGTTTGTTAAGTTACGCAGAAAAAAAACAACAAACATAATCGCTGGATTAATGCCTTAATAAAATATCATGATTCAATGTGCAAAAAAAATATACAATCATCTCATGATTGGCTTTTTGGGCACAACACTAACAATCTCCCACTTACACTAAAAGCCAATCATCCATGTATCTAATACCGATGGACCTAGAATGGCTATCATGCTTTTGCTGCGTAAGGGCTTTGTCAGTGGATCAGCAATGTTGCTGTCTGTCGAAGTCCTGCATATCCTTACATCACCCCTCTCGATGATCTCCCTGATGAGATGATAGCGTCGGAGTATGTGTTTGGATCGCTGGTGAGATCGAGGTTCCTTAGCCTGTGCGATTGCTCCATTGTTGTCACAATAGAGCTCTATCGGGTCGGCAATGCTTGGAACCACTCCAAGTTCAGTGATGAACTTCTTGATCCAAACTGCCTCCTTCGCAGCATCAGAGGCGGCAATGTACTCAGATTCTGTTGTAGAGTCAGCTACTGTCTCTTGCTTTGAACTCTTCCAGCTCACAGCACCACCACCAATACAAAACACATAACCAGATTGCGATCTAAAATCATCCTTATCAGATTGGAAGCTTGCATCGGTGTAACCCCTTACAACGAGCTCATCTTCACCTCCAAAGACCAAGAATGCATCCTTAGTCCTTCGTAAGTACTTAAGGATGTTCTTAACAGCTGTCCAGTGACTCTCACCGGGGTTCGATTGGTACCTACTCGTCATGCTCAAAGCATATGAGACATCGGGATGAGTACATATCATGGCATACATGATAGATCCAATTGCTGAGGCATATGGAATCTTACTCATGCGCTCTCTCTCCTCGGGTGTACTCAGACACTGAGATCTAGAAAGAGTGATACCATGTGACATGGGCAAGAATCCTTTCTTGGAATCTTGCATGCTAAACCTCTTTAGCACCTTGTCAATATATGTACTTTGACTTAGGCCAAGAAGCTTTCTAGATCTATCTCTATAGATCCTGATGCCTAACACATAGGCTGCTTCACCCAAGTCCTTCATAGAGAAACATTTCCCTAGCCAAGTCTTCACAGACTGTAGCTCAGGAATGTCATTCCCGATGAGTAGTATGTCATCTACATACAACACCAAGAAGACAATAGCACTCCCACTAACCTTCTTGTAGACACAAGGTTCATCTTCATTTTTGATAAAACCAAACTCTTTGATTGCATCAGCAAAATGAAGATTCCAACTTCGAGAAGCTTGCTTCAGTCCATAAATGGACCTTTGCAACTTGCACACTTTATTGGCATTCTCAGGAGTGACAAAACCCTCAGGTTGTGTCATGTACACATCCTCAAGTAGCTTTCCATTTAGGAATGCAGTTTTGACATCCATTTGCCATATCTCATAATCATAGTGTGCAGCAATAGCAAACAAAATTCGGATGGATTTAAGCATAGCAACTGGTGAAAAAGTTTCATCATAGTCAATACCATGAATTTGCTTGAAACCTTTTGCAACCAATCGTCCCTTAAAGGTAATCACATTACCATCCATGTCAGTTTTCTTCTTGAAAACCCATTTGCACCCTATGGGTTTTACCCCTTCAGGTGGGTCAACCAAAGTCCATACTTGGTTTTCATACATGGATTCCATCTCGGATTTCATGGCCACTAGCCACTTCTCAGAGTCAGGCCCCGACATAGCTTGTTGGTAGGTTGTGGGCTCATCCTGATCCATGAGCATCACATCACCAGTGTGAGTCACGAGAAATCCATATCTCTCGGGCTCACGCCGAATCCTACCAGACCTACGTGGGCTCTGTGCTATAGGAACAGACTCTTGAACCACAACATCTTGTGGTGTCTGTTCAGGTTCCATTTCAGGTTCGATGTCTCCTTGTTGTTCTTGAATTTCTTCAAGTTCTACTTTCCTCCCACTAGTTCCTTTAGAGATAAACTCTTTCTCCAAAAAGACACCAGTTCGAGCAACAAACACTTTTTGCTCAGAAGGATTGTAGAAATAGTAACCCTTTGTTTCTTTGGGATACCCAACAAAAAGGCATTTTTGAGATTTGGGCCCTAGTTTGTCAGAGGATTGACGTTTCACATAAGCGTCACAGCCCCAAATCTTCATAAAAGACAAATTGGGACGCCTCCCACTCCATATCTCATATGGTGTCTTTTGAACCGATTTAGATGGAACTCGGTTTAGTGTAAAAGCGGCTGTCTCTAGAGCATGTCCCCAAAAGGAGTTTGGAAGGTCAGCTTGACTCATCATGGAGCGAACCATGTCTAACAGAGTTCGATTTCTCCTTTCAGAAACACCATTCCATTGAGGTGTACTTGGTGGAGTGAGTTGTGATACTATACCACACTCCTTCAGATAGTCAAGGAATTCTCGATCCAAGTACTCTCCACCTCGATCTGATCGAAGCACTTTGATACTCTTCCCGAGTTGATTCTCTACTTCATTCTTGAATTCTTTGAACTTTTCAAAGGATTCTGACTTGTGTCTCATAAGATACACATAGCCATATCTGCTGAAGTCATCAGTGAAAGTAATGAAGTATTGGAAACCTCCTCTAGCTTGTGTAGACATAGGGCCACATACATCACTATGTATGAGTCCTAGTAAGTCATTAGCCCTTTCACTTTGCCCTGTGAATGGGGCTTTGGTCATCTTGCCCAACAAACATGACTCACATGTCTCATATGATTCAAAATCAAATGAGTCCAAGAGTCCATCCTTATGGAGCTTGGATATGCGGGTCTCATTTATATGGCCCAAGCGACAGTGCCAGAGATAGGTCGGGTTTGAATCATTTAATCTGACCTTCTTGGTATTCACATTATAGATTGGATCTTCGAGGTCTAGAACATACAACCCATTGCTAAGTTGAGCACTACCATAAAAGATTTCATTCAAATAAATAGAACAACATTTGTCCTTTATTATAAATGAAAAACCTTTCTTGTCCAAACAAGAAACAGAAATCAAATTTCTACTAATAGTAGGCACAAAGTAGCAGTTGTCTAATTCTAAAACTAATCC
The DNA here is from genome assembly GCA_005392925.1 of Aquilaria sinensis. Taxonomy (NCBI): domain Eukaryota; kingdom Viridiplantae; phylum Streptophyta; class Magnoliopsida; order Malvales; family Thymelaeaceae; genus Aquilaria; species Aquilaria sinensis. The sequence goes on along the minus strand of SMDT01001121.1, from coordinate 261,819 downwards.
ACTAGGTAAAGTGAGAACATAAGTCCCTACGGCTAAGGCAGCAACCCTTGCTCCATTTCCAACACGTAGGTCCACTTCACCTCGGGCCAATCTTCTACTTCTACTTAGATCCTGCACATTTGCACAAATGTGAGATCCACATCCAGTATCCAATACCCAAGATGAGGAAGTAGAAAAGTTAGCCTCTATAACAAAAATACCTGAAGTGGAAGTCTTACTTCCCTTTTCCTTAGCAAGTTCTTCAAGATAGAGCTTGCAGTTGCGCTTCCAGTGTCCAGGTTGCTTACAATGGAAGCACTCCCCTTCCTTTGCCACACCACCCTTTGGTTTCAGTGCAGCTGAAGAAGAATTAGCATTGGACTTTCCATTAGCTTTATCCTTCTTCTTGTTGGCTTTTCCTTTTCCCTTGCCCTTTTGAACCATCAAAATGGGCTTAGCCTTCTTAAGGTTTTGCTCAGTAGTTCTCAACATGTTGAGTAATTCAGGGAGGGACTTGTCAAGGTCATTCATGTTATAGTTCATGACAAACTGACTGTAGCTTTCAGGCAACGATTGCAAGACTACATCAATAGCCAACTCTTTCTGAAGAGCAAATCCCAAATTCTCAAGATTCTCAATGTACCCAATCATCTTGAGAACATGAGGACCCACGGGACTTCCCTCAGACATCTTGCACTGAAACAATGCCTTAGAGGTCTCAAACCTCTCATGCCTAGCTTGCTCTTGGAAAAGCATTTTGAGATGTTCGATCATATCGAACGCCCCCATGTTCTCATGTTGCTTCTGAAGCTCAGATTCCATGGTAATAAGCATGAGGCATGCAACATCCAAAGCATCATCAGAATGCCTCTTGTGAGCATCCCTTTCAGCTCTTGGAGCAGTGGCAGCAGGCTCATTCGGAATGGGCTGCTCTAGGACATAAGCCTTTCTCTCTTGCTTGAGGACTATCCTCAAGTTTCGGTACCATTTGAGAAAGTTGGTCCCATTCAGTTTTTCCTTCTCAAGGATCGATCGCAACGAAAGTGTCGATGTGTTTTGTGCCATGGTTATCTACAACAGTAAATATGCAGTGTAAGAGTCATGTATTTTAATTCATTTAATAAGGACTTTTATTAAATGATACTCCCACTATTTTCCTCAAAATAATAACCCTCGATATTATTTCGGAACACCTCGGCGCTAAGGTATTCTAGTGGGCCAAGATCCATATTTGACCACAACCTGAGTCAGCTTTGGCTTTTCTCTCAAGTTACAGCTATTTAGGTAGGCAACTCCTTGCCAATTGCATCTTATGCAACTCTTGGATAGTTGGGTGAACAACACTTGTCCAAGCTCATCTCATGAGCTTAAGCCCAACTCTATGCCTCTAAGTCCCTAATCCTATTAGGATGACTTAGTTAAGTCGAACCCAAAGTTAGCAATTTGGATATCACTATTATCCCATCGCGCCTTACCAAGATGAACATAGGTGCTTTGCTTTGGCAAACCCACCTAATGTTGAGAGTTTCAAAGTCTCGTCCATTCGAGTGCCTTACATTTGGTGCTCGAACAGCCCGAATGAGAACCAAGCTAGGGTTTTTGCATAAAATCCTAATCCAACAAGCAATCATTCTCTTCTTTCATTACCGTTTGTTGTCGTTGTGTTTCAGAAGCCAAACAGCGCAACGAAATTTAATCGAAACCCTCCAGGATCCAAGTGAAATGGGGTAAACCGGGTGTTCAAAAATTTTCATACCTAATTTTCGGTTGAGATCTCTCACTCAACTGTAGAGTCGAATCACAAAACCTGAACAGTTGACGTGTTCAAGCTCTCTATGGTATCCACACGAGCCTCTCGGGATCACCACGCTTCCACCACGTCCTGGCAGATGTGTTTCTCTTGCGCTCGCAGTGCTAGCTTGCATCCTCCAAGGAATTGCAAGAGAAGAGTGTGGCTGTCCTTTTGGGAGGCTAGGGCAAGGAGACCTGCGAATTTCTCACTAAAAGTTGTATTTATAGTGAGACTCAACTTCCAGGCCTAATAGGTTTCAAAGCCCTAATCCAATTAGGCTTTAATTTCGGGCTTAATAATGGCTCAACTTTTGGGCCCATTATTAATATGAAATTATTGTGAAACCATAACCCAAATAATTAGCCCATGCACTCTAATGATCCAAATAGGTCTATGTGTGTGACCCAATAGGCTCTTACCACGTTGGCAATGATCATAAATCACATTTATGATCATAAGCAATGAGCGGTGTCTAGCAACACATCATTGCTACCCAAGTGACAAGATTGTCAGTGATTCGACTAAACCTTTATGATCATCACCGATATATGCCATTGTCCCTTTGTCCAAGATATCAAGACTAAGCACGAGACATGGAATGTGTCACTCTCATATAGCCCAATCTTTCGTTTCTTGATTATAGATTAGACCAACCTAAACTGATGACATTGGTATCGTATATCAACTCATGCATGGCCATGCATTTTCTAAATCTCACTCTATCAAGGGGCCCGAAGATATCTGTCCCGTTACATAGGAGGGACAAATTCGGCCTCTTGCCCAATCTTTGGTTTCCTTTAAACTGATGATATTGATATCATATCAACTCATCGGCCATGCATTTTTCTAAGTCTTACTCTATCAAGGGGCCCGAAGATATCATCCCGTTGGACATACAACCCTCTGCATGATGTGACATACCCATGACCTCCTTCAAGTTCACTCAGTTACGAGCAACAAAGGAAAGTATCAAAGTATGTGACTCACATGTAGGGAACCTTGATGATCTTAGGTCCAAGGACTACATATACCATGATCACTATGAGAATCACTTATGACACTCATATAACGATCCATGTACTGTTCTCATGGTGGGTCGGTCCTGTACACAAGTTCTCCAACTTGTACCCATATGTGGACTACATATCTCATATTAGTTTCCAGGATATGCTAAGTTATGTATTATTGCAACCCGCCCCACTAATACTAGACTAGGGATGTTTGAGAATATCATTATTCTAGGGTGACAATTAGTTTATTAGTTACACAGAAAACAAAGTTACAAACATAATTTGGATTAATGCCTTAATAAAATATCATGACTCAATGTGCAAAAAATACAATCATAGGTGCTTGGCTTTGGGCAAACCCACCTAATGTTGATCAAAGTCTTGACGAGTGCCAACATTTGGAAGGCATCACATTTAATGACTTAATATTTGTTTGAGGGATTTTTCTTTTTTGATCTCACCAATTTGTTATCTCCGGTTGTTTTATACATGCATCACATACAAATATAAAACATGCATCTCATGCTTACAAGAAAGTAAATGTGACATGGTTATAGCCCAAACTATGCGATATTCTCAAGCCAATGAGAATATCATAAAAGCCTAAGAAAAGAAAAGAGTCTTCACAAGCTCCTTCTCTTCCTTTCTTGGTTGCCCTTTTGTTGTCACCTCCTTGGACATACCACCTTGGATGATCCTTAGACATACAACCTTGGATGATCCCATAATGCACTATTACATCAATAATAGAAACCTCGAGTTACATTCGAGGGGAGTAAGGTGAGAAGAGCATGTACAATGAGAGTGATAAGAAAAGGCACGACTCGCAGGCCGTATTTACAAGTACAACCAATCAAGGGCTATAACCATGCACCATGCTTCAAAGTACAACCAATCAAGGGCTATCAATTTCATGCATCATGCTTCAAATCACATTCAACAAAGATGCATGCCAATTTTTGCAAGTTGATTAACCAGTTCTTATTTATGTGGCGCTTCGCATATGGCGGTCCCGCTGGCCTGTCAGTGGGCGGTGGTTCCGCTGACCGGTCAATTTACGTGGTCAAGGGGAGCCGCCCTTGCGGGGGGCTGGCCTGTCAGCGGGCGGTGGTTCCGCTGATCGGTCAGCGGACGAGGTCAACGGGAGCTGCCCTTGCGGGGGGCGTGGGGGGCAGCGCCCCCCGGCGCAAAAAATTTTCTTACAATTGCTTAGCCCGAAATCTTCTATTTTGAGCAAGTAGGCACCCGAGACTCCTCTATTCGAGCCACCAAAAATACCTTACTTTCAGTGCCTGAACAGGCTGAATCCGAACCAAGCTAGGGTTTCTGCAACTATTGCAAGAATCCTAATCCATATAGGTATCTCATACCATTCAATTTGAGATTAATCTCATTAACCAATTTGTGTCGTTTCTTCATATATCTCATATGTTCATTACGAATTCCAGTTTCATGCATCTTGAATCAATCTAATTAATCATGGCCGAAAAGCAACCGAACACATAGCATCATGCGATTCAACACTCAATCCCGATTTAGGGTTTCACCAGTAGCTCTGATACCACTGATGGGTTTCGGGAGCCAAACAGCGCAGCGGAATTTAACCGAAACCCTCTAGGATCCAAGTGAAACGGGGTAAACCGGGTGTTTGAAAATTTTCATACCTAATTTTCAGTTGAGATCTCTCACTCAACTGTAGAGTTGAATCACAAAACCTGAACAGTTGACGTGTTCAGGCTCTCTATGGTATCCACACGAGCCTCTCGGGATCACCACGCTTCCACCACGTCCCGGCAGATGTGTTTCTCTTGCGCTCGCAGTGCTAGCTTGCGTCCTCCAAGGAATTGCAAGAGAAGAGTGTGGCTGTCCTTTTTGGAGGCTAGGGCAAGGAGACCTGCGAATTTCTCACTTAAAAGTTGTATTTATAGTGAAACTCAACTTCCAGGCCTAATGGGTTTCAAAGCCCTAATCCAATTAGGATTTAATTTCAGGCTTAATAATGGCTCAACTCTTGGGCCTATTTTTAATACGAAATTAAAGTGAAACCATAACCCTAATGATTAGCCCATGCTCTAATGATCCAAATAGCTCTATGTGTGCGACCCAATAGGCTCTTGCCATGTTGGCAATGATCATAAATCACATTTATGATCATAAGCAATGAGCGGTGTCTAGCAACACATCATTGCTACCCAAGTGACAAGATTGTCGGTGAATCGACTAAACCTTTATGATCATCACCGATATATGCCATTGTCCCTTTGTCCAAGATATCAAGACTAAGCACGAGACATGGAATGTGTCACTCTCGTATAGCCCAATCTTTGGTTTCTTGATTACTGAGTGGACCAACTTAAACTAATGACATTGACTTCATATATCAACTCATCCGAGCATGGCCATGCATTCTCTAAGTCTCACTCTATCAAGGGGCCCGAAGATATCACTCCCGTTACATAGGAGGGACAAATCCCATCTTGATCATACAAATCCCTCCGCATGATATGTGACATACCCAATGACCTCCTTCAAGTTCACTCAGTTACGAGCAACAAAGGAAAGTATCAAAGTATGTGACTCACATGTAGGGAACCTTGATGATCTTAGGTCAAAGGACTACATATACCATGATCACTATGAGAATCACTTATGACACTCATATAACGATCCATGAAGTGTTCTCATGGTGGGTCGGTCCAGTACACAAGTTCTCCAACTTGTACCCATATGTAGACTACATATTTCATATTAGTCTCCACATATGCTAGTCATTATGTATTATTGCAACCAGCTCCACAATAATACTAGACTAAGGACGTTTAAGAATATCATTATTCTAGGGTTACAATTATGTTTATTAGGTTACGTAGAAACAAAACAACAAACAAAATTGCTGGATTAATGCCTAAATAAAATATCATGACTTAATGTGCAAAAATACAATCATCTCATGATTGGCTTTTTGGGCACAACACTAACAGCCATGTACCTTGGGGATTGATGCTTGCAAGATCTGTGGCTGGAAAGGACATTGGGCGAGAGAATGCCCACGAGCTCGACCATTGCTAGGTCTGCCCAGGAATCTAGCCCCCTGTACCCCTTGCATTAGGAAAATGAACTAGTGTAGCCATAACAGTAGTTGACTCAGGGGTTTTTACCTTGGCGAGTTAGGTGACCAAGGAGCCAGCCGGCATTTGAGGTAATTTTATTGTTTAGAATGGTAGTGTTAGTGCTTTTTGATATGGGAGCTACTCTTTCAATGATATCGTCTACTTTGGTAAATAAGTTTAAATTCCAGTGAGAAATCTCAGGTGAGTTAAAACTCATCAGAACTATAAGGAGGAGTTTTATTATGACCAATGAGGTGGTTACTAGGTATCCCTTGTAGTTAAGTGACCACAATTTCTGTTTTGAGATGTGGGTGATAGGGTTGAGGTTTTATGACCTAATGTTGATAATGGATTGGCTAAGAAAGCATAAGGCACAAATTGACTATGCGAATCACTCAGTCAACATTACTGATGCTTAGGGAGCTAGAGTGACTTGCATAGGAGGATTAGCATCTAGGGCTAAAAGTTTACATCCTAGACTTATGGATACCATCCCTGTAGTCAATGGAAAAGAGTATTATTCAATGAATGGGGTGGCCATATAGGAGGAACTTGAGAAAATTCTTGTAGCCAATAAGTTTCTTGAAGTGTTTCTAGTAGAGTTGCCCGAGTTACCACCCAGGAGGGTTACTGAGTTTGTGATCCATCTTTAGCCTGGGGTTAAACCTATTTCAATACCACCTTACAGAGTGTCAGCTCGTCAAATGGATGAGTTAAAGAAGCAGTTGGAGGAACTACTAAAGAAAGCCTTTATAAGGCCTAGTGTATCACTATGGGGAACCCCGGTGTTGTTTGTGAAGAAGAAGGATGGAACTTTGAGACTGTGCATTGACTATAAAAAGTTGAATGCAGTAACAGTCAAGAATAAGTATCGACTTCCTAGGATTGATGATCTGTTCAATAGACTCAGAGAAGCAAAGGTGTTTTCTAGGATTGACCGCCGGTCTGGATATTTTCGTATCAAAATTAAGGACGAAGATATCGCAAAAACTACCTTCAGGACAAGGTATTGACACTATGAGAATATAATTATGCCATTCGGTGTGACTAATGCTTTAGCAGTGTTCATGGAATCTATGAATTGAATTTTTAGACCATTTCTAGATCAGTTTGTTAAAGTTTTTATCGATGACATTTTGGTGTACTCACAAACTACCCCAGAACATGAGTTGTCTAAATGTGAGTTTTGCAAGTGCTAAAGGATAATCAGTACTATGCAAAGTTGTCTAAATGTGAGTTTTTGTCTAAATGAATTCCATTTTTAGGGCACATCATCAGTGCTCAAGGTCTGTTAGTTGATTCTGAAAAGGTTCAGGCAGTAGTTGAGTGGAAAAGACCAAGTACAGTTATAGAAGTGAGGAGTTTCTTGGGCTTGACAGGCTACTACAGGCGATTCATAGATAAATTCTCTATGATAACTACACTGTTAATGGCCCTGACCAAGAAAACTTAGAAGTTTGAATCCACACCAAAGTGTAAGGAAGCTTACATGGAGTTGAAGAAAAGATTGACTAGTGCACCGATACTTATTCTACTAGATCTAAACAAGGCTTTTATAGTATACATTGATGCATCAGGTTCTAGTCTAGGGTGTGTATTGATGCAGGATAGTCAAGTGATCGCCTATGGTTTAAGATAGTTAAGGCCTAATGACTTGAACTACCCCGTTCACGATCTTGAGCTAGCAGCGATAATCTTTGCACTCAAGCTAGGGAGGCATTACTTGATGGGGAGGTTATTCAGGATCTTCACCGATCATAAGAGTCTGAAAAACTTGTTCCCAGAGCAAGATTTAAACATGAGGCAACGTCGATGGATTGAATACATAAAAGATTATGATTATTCAATCAAGTATTATGCTGGAAAAGGGAACATTGTAGCAGATGCATTGAGCTAGAAATACACAGGAGTGATCTTATCTAAGGATCAGGTTATGAATTCCTCAAAAGAAGCTTTGGGACATTCTTCCCTAGCTTCATAAGTATTTTGGCAAAACCAAGAGAAATCCTTAGTCTACAATATGGAAATACAATCAGCTTGGTTAGTCAAAGTTAAGAATGCTCAAATGAAAAATCTTTTGTTGAAAAAAATTTCAGGAGAAGAGAAGCTTGGTAACGTGAACAAGGAATTGCAGTACAAGAATGGAACACTATACCATGGAGATCATTTCTATGTACCGAATGTGGAAGGACTTAAGTAGCAAGTCCTAAATGAGGCACATAGTAGTACTTTAAACAATCACCCTAGTGTTAGTAAGATGTATCATGACCTAAAAATGCATTTTTGGTGGCCAGGACTTAAAAGGGATATAGCAAGATTTGTGGCAAAGTGTTTGACATGCCGAATGGTTAAAGCTTAACATCAGGAACAAGCAAGCACACTTCAAAGTTTACCTCTTCCAGTGAGGAAATGCAGGTCCATTACTATGGATTTCCTCGTAGGATTGTCAAATACTTGGAGTCAGAATGATGCTATATAGGTAATGATTGATCGGCTAATGAAGTTAGCACACTTTATACCTATCAAGGTCACTTGTACATTGAAGAAGTTGGCTCAGTTGTACCTCAAGGAGATTGTGAGACTCCATGGTATACTGGATCAAATTATATTTGGTAGAGACACTCAGTTTATGTTACAATTTTAGAATGCTTTCCAGGAAGCATAAGGAAGCAAGGTTAGTCTTAATACCGCTTTCCATCCACAAACTGATGGACAGACTGAGAAAGTGATCTAAACTTTGGAGGATATGTTATGTATGTGTGCTATTGATTTAAGAGGTGATTGGGATCAACATTTGCCCCTTATTGAGTTTGCTTATAATAATAGTCATCAAACTTTTATTAGTATGGCACCATACGAGGCTTTATATGGAAGATGTTGCATGATGCCCCATTGTTAGGTAGACTTTTCAGATAGAGTCATTATTGGACCTGAAATCATAGCTGATGCCACAGTTAACGTTAAATTGATCCAAAAACATATTAAAGTTACCAATGACCAGTATACTAAATATGCCAATGTTAGAAGAAGAGATTTAAGTTTTGAAGTTGGGGACAAAGTACTTCTTAAAGTGTCACCCATGAAAGGAGTTACCCATTTTGGATAGGAGGTTAAGTTAGCCCCTAGGTACATTGGACCCTACAGAGTTTTGGAGAAGATAGGAAAGGTTGCTTATTGGTTGACGTTACAACCTAACCTATCCTAAGTGCATAACATCTTTCACGGTACTCTTCTAAGAAAATGCATAGTGGATCCGTGATAGGTAGTTAATCCTTCAGTGGTACCCATCTAAGAAAACTTGACCTATGAAGAGAAACCCATTCAAAGACTTGTTAGGCAAGTCAAGAAACTCCAAACTAAATGGATTCCTATGGTTAAGATCCTTTCGTCTAACCATAGTGAAGAGAAAGCTACTTGGGCGATGGAGTAGGAAATGCTGAAAAGATATCCTAGTGTTTTTCCAGAGTTGCAGTGAAATTTGGAAGACCAAATTCCATAAGGAGGGGAGAATGTTATGGCTCTCCTAGTTGAAGGCTTGTTTGAGGAAGGTAAAGTACTCTAAATCAAGTTTGGAACCTTAATTCAAGTTTACAAAGCAAGAATGAGTAAGTTTATCAAAGTTCACTAAGTTCTGAGGAGGATAAGGCACTAAATAAAACTAAATAAAGTTCAGGGGAAAATGGTAATTTTGCATCATAAATAGTTGGGCCGGGCCCTAAGTGTTAAAAATGAGTTTTTATAACTTAACTTTTAACTTTAACTCAAACTTAGTTGAAATAAACAAGAATTGACCAACAATTACTAAGGTTACCAAAATAAGGGGGTTTAAGTGTTCCATGTCTAATACTTTGGTGGCTTAAGTTTTCAACTTGGGTTATAAGATGGTAAAGTGGGGGATGGCTGCAATAACCCGAGTTCAACCTTCACACCATCATTTCTTCATCCATTTGTGCCCAAAATCAAGAGTTTTTAGTGAAAAGTGAAGCTACCATAAGTATATAGGCAATTGGAAGCTTATTTCAAGCATAAAATCATGGTTTTGGAACTTGGAAGCATGTTTCCTTCCACCCCTATTTTTGATACGAGGTAATCATTGTGTTCTTGATTGATTTCGTGTTTATTCATTGATTGGGAGCTTGGGTTTTGGTTAGAAGTAGTAACTTGATGTTTTACGCCCATATTTGCTTGAAACTAGGTGGAGCTTTGTAGAACTTGAGTTCTTGAGGAAGAGTTGGTTGTTTATTGCTTGTGAAGGGAAGTTAAGGTAAGGGAGTTGTGTTTTTAAGTTTAACTGATGTTATTGGAATGAGTTTGATTGATGAATTCAAGTAGTTCTAGCAATAGCATTATTTAGTAGGCAAGGTTCAATCATGGTGGACAATGAGGTTTGTGATGATTGGAATGATGTTATAATGCATCTTAGGTTGGCTTGTGATAGTTGGTTGTGATCTATGCAACATTTTTTATGCGTATGTAAAGTTTGGAGGCTATCCATGCATATTTGATATGTTTGGAAAGTATGCAAAGTTCGCAGCAGCGAAACTGGTAATTTTCCGGGTTGTCATTGGCATTTGCAACGTGTCGCCAATTGTCTCCAGTACCCGTGATTGGTCACTATTACATGAAAATTGGGAGTTCATTACCAACTGTGGTGATGAGTCATCGAGGGCATAACAACTACAAATTTCCAATTTTGCTGGAGAAGTCTTGGGAAGACCTAAGGGGGTTCTTAGCGTACCTTGGAGTCTAAGCATTCTGGGGGTACTCCGAGACTTTCAAAATTCATTCAAGACCTAGGAGTTTTCTTGAGTTTTGTAAAGTTTTATGGTTACTTCTAGCATATGCAAGAAAACTAGTTTACTAAGGATCACAACTAAGTATCACTAGCTTGGGTGAGAGGTTCAGAACCTTCGGTGACCCAGTTGTGTCCTTAGCCATGAGGTTACAAGGTGAAACCATAGTGCACTTAGTCTACAAAGTCTTTATGACCTAGTTTGCAATAGTCCTACTATAGTGCCCCTGCACATCATAAAAGGGAGAGGTTCAACCAGTGATTTATCACTAGTTAGGCTGGCAAGCTAAGCTTGCTAAAAGACAAGGCTATGCCTTGTAGTTCGACGACAAGGATGAGGAGTGGTCCCAAGGGCATAGGTATATGAATATATTAGACCCTCAGGCTGTATGAGCTCATAGCAGGTTACATATGTTCTCATATGTGGAGTCCTTAGTAACTTTTCTTGCAGATAAAGTGAAGACCCTTACTAAGAATTTCTGAATTCTCACTCTCTAGTTATGTTGTGCAGATTCTGAAGTTATTGGGCCGGGTAACCGCTGAGGGTTATCGTGGTAGTTTGCTTTTGTTGCATGTATTTCACTTAAAAGTCTATATGATTCTAGTTTACTTGGGTTACTTGTTGGTTAAGTCATAGTGCTAACTATAGTCTTCCTTTAGCCGTAGAGCGTGGCAGCACATGGACAAGGACTTTTGTGACTCACGACTAGGACTTGAATCCAAGGTGGGAGTTAGTTCAAGAAGATCTCAGCTGAGGCTTGTATTTATAGTACTCCTAGTTGCTCCATTGTCTATCTTTTGAGGAGTCCTAGACTCTATGATTGCTCTTGGGTGAGGGCATTAGTCTACTTTATCTATGAATGCTCCCACACAGTTGTTATGTGTAGTAAACTCATATAAATGTTGATTTTGTATACTTTGGCAATTTAAACTTATTTTCTATGGAAATCTTTTGGCCAAGAAAATATTTTTTTGGATTTTGTTAATCCAAGTCAATGCATGAAGAGCATGCATTTAGCATATTCTAGTTTAATCAACTAGCATCACAAAGTTTTAATTCACACACATATACAGTTAGCCAATTGCAACCATCGTGAGACCAGCTCTCATAGGTTTCCTAGGAAGGGGCCAAGGATGATCGTGTCAAGCAATGTCCGAAATAATCTAAATGAAAGGATAACCCAAGTGGTAGTGGGATTTCTTGATCAAGCAGTAGAGATAGAACAAATCCCTTTTCATGACCACTCTAATGCTATCTCTCGGTCCTACTAAAGAATGGGTAGGCAAGTAATGAACATATCCTTTAAGAATTGATCTCCCTCCAAAGCTTATTAGGTGTAAGACCACTATTGTCAAAGTCACATCTACGACTTTCGTGCTCCACTAATTGGACATGCTCTTAAGAATAAAAGCTAGATCACCATCCAAACTCATTGACGTTCATCATATAGTTGGTCTGGCTTAACTTAAACTTCACTACATCTAGGCTAGTCTAGCTAAAGTTCTTGGTATCAAACTCAAATGTGCACAAGAACTGCATTGTTAACTCATTGTTAGCCACCTCCTAGCAGTCAAACACTATGCTATAACCATCAAACTCCACAAGCTTTTTCACCTTTCTATCCACTCCAAGTTGACAAAGTGCATTCTAGTTAATACACCTATTCAATCAAAAGGGTGCATCGTTGGTCTTTTCATCATCCTGAAAATAGTAGAAGATTTATCATTGTGGCAATAGTATTCTCAAATCTAGAAGCAAATTTAGCAAGAACTACATACATTTTCTACAATCATCAACCCTATGTACATCATTCAACTATGAACATGAATCAGAAACCAAAAAATAAACAAACCAATGTTGCCAAAGGCATCTTGTACAGTTAACTACTTAAGCATAACCCATTGAGATAAGAATACAAGGCTAACCACATGAGATCTACCTCTCAAGTGACTCTAGCACCAACCTATTCTATGCTTCTAGAATAACCAGTGCTCAAGGTTATTCCAACAAAGTTAGTACATAATGCAACAAATAGACTAGAAAATTCAAACTAGCAAGTAGAACTTATACTTGCTTAACTAGCTCAACAACCATCCTTGGGTTAGTAGCCAAACCAACCAATCTTGTACACATAAACTAAGCGATAAGAATCACAAATTCTTAGTAAGGGGTGTTTGGGCTACTTGAAAAATAATACTTTAGAAGACACTAGACAATATATGTCACAAATCTACCACAAGCTCATAATGGTCTGAAGTAAGTCCTTTAGGACCACTCCGCATTATAGTACTCCAATAGGACATTGCCGTATGTTTAGTGAGTTTTGCCCCCTAACTTGCCTGAACAAGTCTTGGCTTGCAAAATAGTGCTAGGTAATCATCTAGGCACTTACCTGTCTTCATTTGAATACCATCTAAATGAGAAATCTAAGCCTACTCGGCAAAGCCAATTTGGGTGCACTAATTTCCCAAGCTAGTGCCTCAACTCCAAGTCATGACTACATCACTAGGTGTTACTAACCTTTCACCAATCATATGGTACACTTTTACTAGCACATAGGTAATCTAGTTTGGATGTACTAGGTTCTTACTCTAGCTTCTCAAGTCTAAAACCAGGCTAGGAATGAAGGCTTTCCAAGTATTTTCTCTAGTTCAAAATGCCAAGATAAGTAAATCCAAAGTTATTTTCCTCAAATAAGTTTTATTACACAAGAAAAGCAGGCTAAATAAGGTTAAGTTGAGTTCCAAAGTGTAATTGGCACTTAAAGGGCAAAATGGGCAAAATGGTAACTTTAGCCCAAGTCAGTGGCATGACAATAATTTCAATGAAATTAGGTTCATGCAAGTTTTTTTTTAGATAAATAATTTAAGGCCATAAGTGTTTCTAGCCATTTGAACCAAAAGTGAAAGTTAATGGTGAAAATGCACTAAGTGAAAAATTAAGCTATTATGTCTTACAATAGCTTAAGTCACTTAAGGTCAATGTGTGTGGGTAAGAAAAACCTTTCTATGGGACCAAGGGGTGATAAAGTAGGTAGATTTTAAGTGGCCTAAGTGAATCAAAGCTATGTTTGAGGAGCAAAGTGATAAGTAAAGGAGAAGTGGGCTAAGTAGGAGTAGTTGGTTATAGAATTTGTGAAGATGGAACTATTTATCATCTCTTTCATCCATCATTTTCATAGATCTCCATTCTCCATAACTATCCATCTTCAAATCTCCTAATCTACCTAAAATTTCATAAAAATTGAAGCTCCCAAAGCCACCTCAACAAGCCTTGAGCTCATCTTTGTTGTATTTGGTGCATTTGAAGTTGTTCTTTGAGGTTTTTGGATCAAACCTTCAAGTAAACATCTATGATCCTTGTGGCTTAGTTATGAGCTTGTTAAATGGATATAAATGGTCTTAATTTCATGCCCTTGGTGTCCAATTTAGTTGAATTCAAGCTTGGAACTCAAAGGAACTCCATTGAACTCAAGTGTGCTTATTGTTTGCTTTTTTCTTTTAGGATGATTTGAGGTAAGGGATTCAAGTTAATTTAGCTTAAATAATGCATAGAAATGTAGTATTACATGTTGGAATGAAGCATAAAGAAGACCCATGTGAATTTGCTTTGGGGATTGAGAGATTGAGCAAGTTTTGTGCAAGATAACAAGTAGTTGCACAATGTTGGAAAAGCATTGGTGTTAGGCATTGGCGACGTGTCACCAACAACATACTAGGAAACCAAAGAAATGATGCCCTTGGTGACTCATCACCAATGACATCGTGAAGGCCTAAGCATTTCTAGATCGGGGAACCTGAAGAATGTCTCAGTCTTTCAGTTAACATCCCTAGGCCATTGTAAGATGTTCTGTAGCATCAAGTGGGTCTAGAACTCATTCCTAAGTTAGGAATTATGCATTATTTAGGGGGTAGCTAAGTGGTGTGGGTAAGGTGTGGTAAAGAGTGGTGGCTAAAAAGGTTAAAGTGCTTAAGTTGTTAAGGGAGCACTATAGGGATTAAGGCAGGTTTTAAATTTTATGTTGGCCCAAGTGGGAGGTCTTAGACCTTCAGGCAATGAAAAGGAAACCTAAGATGGCTCCAATTAAACCTTGTTGTTTAGTAAGTGAGCCACTAAGAGGCCCTAAGCTAAGCTCTAAGAGCTTGGCAAGTTGAACTACATAAAGTAGCTACCCTACACAATAAGTGAATGGGAAGAAATGGGTAGGAAGGGAGTAAGTGACAACTCACTCTAAGTAGCTTGTTTGAGGTAGGAAAGAGTTGAGTAAGTAATGACTTACACTAAGGCACTCGTAAGAGGACTTCATGACATTAGTTAAGTGTGAGCATAAGATACAAAGGCTAGTATCCAAGTACCCCAGCGGTAAGAGCTCATAGAAAATCTAGCACCTATGGGTGTAAGGAAGTCTTAAGTGTATTTGCATATGCATATTTCATTCCTCCATCCACCCATGCATTATTTGCATTAGTTGTTGTTCTTATTCTTGTTTCCAGTTATGTTTTTGGTTGCTTGTTTTGTTCTATATTTATCTATATATGCTTGTTGTGCTTTGCATGCTTGCATTTGTTTTCTCTTATAGGTGTCGAATCCTTTACTGAGCACTTTAGAGTACTTACCCCTTAAGTCTTGTGCAGGTATTAAGAAGGGTAGTCAGGCTTAACAGTTGATAAGGGGTGACTATTAAGGCATTGTTTTTTTGGTTTAAAGGTTCTATCTAAGTAGGAAACTTCAAGTTTCTAAGCTACTTGTAGCATAAGCTAGTACTGGCTAAAGTGTTTGCCTTACAGTTTGAGGCTAAGTGAGTACAAGGAAAGTGCAGCTCATCACTTGAAGCAAGCTTGCTACAGATGGATCTTGGTAGATATATGTTGCTTCTTCTATATGTATGTAATTTTTATACAAGGAGATTGCCTCTACTAGTGTTCATTAGTGTGTAAAATACTAGTGTTACATTTGGGTGCATATGAGTTTAAGATGTAGGCACATAGTTGTTACTTGAAGTTAAAGCAACTAAAGTTTTACAACTTGGCTCATTTTCAATTATGTTTTTGTTAATTGCCGTGGCACTATTTTCAATGTTGTTTTTATTTATTGTTATTGCATAGCTAGAATGATGCATGCATATTTTCTATGCAGGGTAGGGTAAGTAACTAGTTGTATGTAAATGACTTAAGATACTTCATGAGTAATAACTACCCAGTTGTATCCTAAGTGGGATCATAGTTTCCTAAGAGCCAACTAGTGATTGTAAATTCAGGGCCCTAGGACCCTATTCTATCACACTAGGTAAGTTGGTGTACTAAACCTCCTCCTTTAGGTTTACTAGGCTCCCACTATAGTCCCTCGAGCCCTAGACCCACCTATATGACCAAGTGTTACTAATCTTCAACATCCATGGTGAACCTTAAATGATACTCGACTTGGCATTTGTTATACCTTAATAAGTTTGCCTCTACTATGAACCATGCTTGCTCTAAGTGCTTCTTATGTTTTGTAACAGATAGTATGGTCTTATATGCACTACGGCAGCCTAACTACCTTGCACCTTGGGGTACCTGAAAAAGCTAAAATGACTTCGCTTGAGTTCCAAGTCACTCTTTACTTAAAGCTTTTGGTTTTTCTCTTCATTCCCTAGGCTTGCTTACACTTACTTAAGTGTAAAATAACCTTTCAATCTATGCCAAGCTCCAACATTATCTATTCTAGCCCCCATGGGCCCTAAGGCAAACATTGTTCCCATATTGGCTTATGTGCCCTTATTAGCTTCATACTGCCTTTCCTCAGCCCTTTTGTGTTTTCATTAACTTCCTTCAATTTATGTGGTTGTTAAACCACTGTAGGGTCAATAACATACTACACTAAATCACCTTTCTCGACTACAACAAATTGTTCCACAAATTGCCAATACTACTCTCGCCTTAGTGTATATGCACTACTCCTAGTTAACTAGGCCACAATTCTAGTTCACCAAACCTAGTTCACCATGCCCCTTACTTAAACTACTTGGTTACTCATTAGCAATGAATTAAAACCACCTTAGGAATAACTACAAGTGTAAACTTTGGCACCAAATCAGTCCTATGTACACACATCGCTCCATTGCACACATGCTTTCTTCTCTTCACTCAATTTGATGTACTTGTAGCTTTTTCTTTGTTGGAAGAACTTTTATAGACTTCAAAAACCATTACGAATATGTCTAGGATGTTTAGGGCCAACTAAGGCTCAAAAACACCCATTTAGGTTAAAGTCTGAGCCTACTAAGGCACTATAGCACCTAGCCTAGTGCCTAGACACCATAGTTGCTTTGAAGCTACCTAAAATTGGACACTTAGGCATTGTAGCATCTGATAGTGCCCTAAATTTTCTAGCTTCATCCTCCTTCATAAAAACTATCATAATGGCCTTAAACCTGGTTCTAATCAGTTTTTGGCTTGCAATTACTCATCCCCAAGGTGAAATATGGTGCACATGTTAATGTTAGATGATTATATTTTACACATTCAGCCATGATATTTTGTTGAGGCATTATGCCAATAAGTGTGTTTTTTATTTTTTTCTACATAATATAATTAAACATAATTTTAACCCTAGAATAATAGCATTATGAAATGTCTTTGGTCGAGTATTATTATGCAACGGGTCATAATAATAAATAAAGACTAGCATATGTAGATAGTAATTCAAGAAATGTAGTCTATATACCAACCTACCATAAGAATGTTACATAGATCATTATATGAGTGTCCTAAATTATTCTTATAGTGATCATGGCATATGTAGTAATTTACCTGAGGTCATCAAGGTTTCCTTACATGTGAATCACATACTTTGATACTTCTTCTTATTGCTTGTAACAAAGTGAACATAAAGGTGGTCATTAGGTATATCACATATCATGCAGATGGATTTGTATGATCAATATGGGATTTGTCTCTCCTATATAATGCAAGTGATATTTGAGCTCCTTCATTGAATGATATTGGGAAAATGCACGGCCTTGCTCAGATGAGTTGATATGGGATATCAACATCTAACAGTTTTTGTCAGTCTACTCAGGAATCAAGAAGCCATGGATTGGGCTATATGAGGATGATACCTTTCTTGTCTCGTGCTTGGTATTGATATCTTAGACAAAGGGACAGACTCATATTTGTGTAATGATCATGGAAGTTTAGTCGAACCACTGACTATCTTGTCACTTAGGAAGCAATGATGTGTTGTGAGACACCACTCAGTGTTTATAATTATGAATGTGATTTATAATCATTCCCAATGTGATAGGAGCCTATAGGGTCACATACTTAAAGCCAAATAGATTATTTGAGTGCAAAGGCCAAATTGTTTGGTTATGGTTTCAAGATAATTTTGGATTATTTATTAGCCCAAAAGTTAAGCCCTTTTTTTGAGCCTATAATTAGGCTTAATTAGATTAGGGTTAGAAAACCTACTTGGCTTGGGAGTTATGCATTGTTTCACAAGAAAGCCTCTTTGGATGAAATCAAAAAGAGGTCTAAAATTCCATCTGCTCTCCCTTCGTGTTTTCCTCAGTACACACAAGCTAGCATTGTGAGAATAAAAGGAACATTCCTACTAAAACCTAGTGGAGCTGTGGTGATTAAAATAGTTCATACAGGTACTTTAAAGAGCTTGGACACATCAACTGTTCAAGTTTTGTGATTAGGCCCAATAGTTAGGTAAAATATCACAACTTAATAGGTATGAAAAATTTTTGAACACCAGATTTACCCCATTTCACATGGATCCTATAGTGGTTTTGGCTAATTTCCATTTCGCTGTTTGCCTCCTGAAACCTTACAGAGCTATTAATGAAACTCTAAATTGTTATTGTGTGTTGATTCACATAATTTGTTATATGTTTTGTTGTTTTTGATCTTGATTAATTTCTTTGATTGATGAAGCATGAATCAGAAATAACAATATTTGAGATATATGAAGATATAGTAGTAATAGGTTAATAGAATTAACTTTAGCCTGTGGATTCAAGATATCTATCCAAATCAGGATTGTAGCAATTATTGCTGTAATCCTTGTAGGCATCGAATGTGTGCTGCTCAGACACCTAAGGTAGGATACCCCTAGGTAGCATGATTGAGGATGATTGTTATGACACCTGACAGTTTTGGGATGATTAAGTGACATGGGATACAATTTAGGGAAAATAGGTGACATTTACCCTTTAATAAAAGTCCTTATTAAATGAGTTAAAATACATGACTCTTACACTACATATTTACTATTGTGGATTACCATGGCACAAAACATATCAACACTTTCATTATAATCGATCCCAGAGAAAAAGAAACTAAACAAGACCAACTTTCTTAATTGGTACCGAAATTTAAGGATAGTCCTCAAGTAGATGAGAAAGTTTTATTTCCTGGTGCAGGCAATTCTAAATGAGCCTACTGTCAATGCTCCATGAGCTAAAAGGGATGCTTGTAAAAAGCATTTAGATAATGTTTTGGATGTTGCTTATCTCATGCTGATAATCATGGAATGCAAACTTTAGAAGCAATATGAGAACAATGGGGTGTTTGATATGGTCAAACATCTTAAAATGCTCTTCCATGAGAGGTTTGCGGCCTCCATAGGATTTTTTCATTGCAAAATGTCTATGCGAAGTCTCATGGGTCCTCGTGCGCTCAAGATGATTTGGTTATGTTGAGAATTGTAAGAGGTTAGGATTTGTTATTCAAAAAGAGTTGGCTGCTGATGTACTCTTGCAATTGTTGCCAGAAAGCTACAGTCAGTTAATCATGAACTACAACTTGAACAATCTTCACAAATCCCTCCCTAAATTTCTCAAAATGTTGAGAATTAATGAGCAAAGCCTTAAGAAGGCTAAGTCCATTAGGGTGATTTAGAAGACAAGGGAAAGGGTGTTACCCACTCTAGGGTAGTCCAATTATGGTGCCAAGATTGTGCATTAAGACTCCCAGGATTGGTAATGTTCTGTAGGCCATCAGAACACTACCCTTAGTGTGCATACCCAAGTGGCCCTCTTGGGTACCATGTAAACACATGCATATTGGTCCAATCATCACACACATATTCATATTTCATGCACACCATGGCAGCAAAGAAGGCAAACACTAGCGCAAGTCTTAATCTTGGCTACCACACATTAGGTAATCTTATTAAGTTCTAAGGACCAGCCACTGCACTTGTAACTTCCATTAATAAACTGTATCACTCTAGCCATATACCCCCCTATTTTCTTTCCTCAATTATCAAATAGAGACTTAGAGAACACTAAGGAATTTTTTTTTACATCAATAGCCCACCAATTGACCAAGTTATGGATTTTTTGAATTTGGCTACAAAATTTTGACCAAATGAATAGTAGCTTTGCCAACTTTGCAATGTCATATCTTTGGTTACAGGGCTCCAAATTCAGAAATTCCACTTCAACCTATAGATGTTCTCTAGGTGTGGCCAAAATTTCATACAAATATTCCTTCTACACAAGGACATATAGAACTTTAAGTGTAGAGTCAAAATTCTTGTCACTTTATGACCATTCTGCCTATACAAAATTTCATAAGTGTGCAAACATTTCATTCACAAGAGGAAAACCCTCCAAAGCTATTCCATATATGTCCATTACACATAGGACTTACATTCCCTTGCTTTTAACAACTTTATGTGGCTAAAACAGAATTTACAAGTAAGCAGCCCATCATTCACACTTAGGCAGCTTTACGCCACATCACTTATATAGCCAAAACATTGCTCAAATGTTCACATACTTGTCTCATTTTACATACACTACATCTACATGCATACATGCACTACACAATGGTCTTAACTCAGCTAAAGACACAACCTAGGTTACAGGAGTGCCTGAGACACAATGGACTCCAGAATAGGATGCTGGACAGCTGCTGCACAACACAATAAGTACCACCAATAAAAATACCAAATGTGCTCCTAAAATCACCAAACTTTCCAGACCACAACTAGACATATGGAAGTTCATCCTGAAATTTCAGATCAAAAATTAAACCACAAATGTCAATTTAAATGTGATTTTTTTGCTGGACCTGAAATGACAAAATGGAGGGGAGTAAGTTTTGTTGAGAAACTTAGTAAGGGTAGCACTTGGATTCAATAGGTAATGTAACCATCCTTAAAACTTGCATCTAAAGACACTAAAACAAAAAAACCACAATGCATATATACAAGATATTGTAACCAAATGCGGCAGCCATTCACAACCAACAAAGACATGAAATGCAGCAGTAACAATAACCATAGATTAGTCCATAAAACATGCAATAAACATAAATAAATCACTATGGCCGCCCTCCTCAAGCTAATGCTTTGTCTTAGGAGGATTTTAACAGTATTTAGTACTGACTTTGGGCTCTAGAAACCCTCATTTCACTGCCATTTTTGTGCACTTCACACTAGGTCACAAAACCATCAAGCTCATGGCTCTCTTCCAAGCTTAGCCCTAGCTCCATGGTTGCTTGAAAATATAGAAAATAACCTATGAGAGCAAGAGAACCCTTATCTTGAGTGTATGCTAAAATTGGAGTTTGATCCTAGGTGTACTGAAGTCTTAGCACCACATATCTTCCAATTGCCCTTTCTTACTTTCTTTTGCCTTCAATTTCAATCTTGGAGCTATTGTGGCTATGGAAGAGTTATGGAAGAAGTGTTGAGGAGGGTGGTGGCTGTGTGGGTCGAATATGGGAGAAGAAGTAAGTGAATTGGCCACTTAAATGGGCACAAATGATCTTAAGGGCACAAAACACACTGAAATTAACCTAACCTTGCTTTATGTCATTTTCCTTGCCCATAAGCTTGGTTTGTTTGTCCTAAACTTATTGGTACACATTGGCCAAACATTTTTTACCATTTATAAAGTCTTGGCTACCTCCCCCATGGTGGGATAACCCCACAATTCCATCCTTTGACTTAAGTCAAAAGGTTGAACACCTTAATGTTTACACTAAGACATTTAGGTCCTTAATGCCTTTAGTGTTTTCTTTTTCCAAACTTGTCTTCCATGAGCAATTTGGTCCTCAAATAGTACTTTCAAACCATTCATATCCTTCCCATAACTCTCTAAGTCTCTTTTGTGAAAGTTTTGCAATTGAGTACCCAAATTTTCAAGATCTTACAAAAAAGTCCATAGGTTGCTTGAAAAACAAGCAATCCTTAAGGCTTTTCTTGGGGGGCCAAGTTACTGACTTGGAACACTTTTGAGAAGATGTTGATCATGCCTTTTAGCCCCCACACTTCAATCACTATGGTGAGAATTACACAATATAATGGTTTTTAGCCATTATGACACACTTGTAATTCTACATTTTTTGTGAGGTGGTAACAAAGGCAAAGGCCACCAAGAATAAGGATAAAGCTAAAGCAAAGTCCAATACTAATTCTTTTTTAGGTGCACTGAAAGCATCTAGTGGCATGGCTAAGGAAATGCAGTGCTTCCATTGCAAGAAACTTGACATTGAAAGTTCAATTGCAAGATTTGTCTTGAAGAACTCAAAAAGGAAAAGGGAGGTAAGATTTCCACTTTAGGTATTTTGTTATAAAGGAAAATTTTTCTATTTCCTCATATTGGATACTAAATATTGGATGTGGATCTCACATTTGTATAAATGTGTAGGATCTAAATGGTAGCAAAAGGTTGGCTCAAGGACAAGAGTTGTTACATTAGCCGTAGGGACTTATTCTCTCACTTTCACTAGTGGATTGGTTTTAGAATTGGATAATTGTCATTAGTACAAATTTGATTTTTTTTTTGTTATGAGAAGAAGGGATTTTCATTTATAATAAAGTACAAGTGTTGTTCCAATTATTTAAATTGAAATTTTTATGGCAGTGCACAGCTCAGCAATGGTTAGTATGTTTTAGAAGTTGAAAATCCAATCTATAACGTGAATACCAAGAAGGTCAGATTGAATGATTTGAACTCGACCTATCTCTAGTAATGTCGCTTGGGCCACATAAATGAGACCCACATATCCAAGGTTCACAAAGATGGGCTCTTGAAATTAGTTGATTTTGAATCATATTAGACATGTTCGTCATGTCTATTAGTCAAGATAACCAAAATCCCTTTCACTAGGCATAGTGAAAGGGCTAATGACTTATTAGGACTCATACATAGTGATGTATGTATGCCTATGTCAAGACAAGCTAGAGGAGGCTACCAATACTTTATTAATTTTACTGATGACTTCAGTAGATATGGCTCTGTGTATCTTACAAAACATAAGTTAGAATGCTTTGAAAAGTTCTAAGAGTTTAGGAATAAAGTACCAAATCAACTTGGGCAGAGCATCAAAGTACTCCGATCAGATTAAGGAGAAGAATATTTGGAACGAGAGTTGCTCGACTATCTAAAGGAGCATGGTACTGAGATAGTCCTTGGAACAATAGGTCTAATTGGTAAGGTAATTATGGCAAGTATAGATTACCAAGCAACTGGTTAATTTAATAAATTAGCACTTTAGATAATTTATTTGCAAGTCAGGTCTCGGTATTAGATGGTCTAGTAGCTTAAAAGAGGTAAAATTAATCATTTAAGCAAGCTGGGCCAAGAAGGGCACTTTGGTAATTTCACATAGTGACCCATTTTTATTGCACATTCAGATAGAGTTTGGGAAAATATTGAATTTGAGGTATCACAGTTTTTCATAATTTTCGCTCTATCATCATGAAATTATGTGTTGACTAGATTTTCCACAAGTAGTTTAAATGTGACCCTTAAAGACTTAAGGACTGAATGTGCACATTATTGGAAACTGGGGACTGCACATGTAACTGAATTTGTGAAGGATTTATGTATGACTAAATGCTGATTCTTGTCCTAACGTATTTCGTATGTACATTGTTTTTCTCAATTTTCTAGAAAAGCTATTTAAGGCACCATCAGCATGTCAAGGACAAGTGAGGTGGTAGGTGGTGGTGCCATGACTAAGCCAGCTGGGCTTTTTCTTCCAACTTTAACCACCCAAAACTTGTCTCCCCCTCTTAGAAACACCATGGATGAACTTGCTTAAGTTTGCACAAGCTAATCCTCCTAAATTAAATGAAAATTAGCACAAGGAATTGGGGTTGAAATCATGTGTTTATGCATGAGGAACTAAGTTGAGCTCAAATTATTGCAAGTAAGTAAACAACTTATTCTCCCTTGATTTTTTTGTTCTATTTCAAACCTAAAGTTGCTAGAAATTTGTGTTCCATGCTTGCCTGTTAAAAAAATTGAACATGGGAGCTTGAGAAATAGCTTAGACTGCAAGGATTTGGTTCCAAGAATCATTAAGGGGCTGAATATGGGGAGACCAGTGTAAAAATTAATTTAGCCACTTAAACCATATGGGACTTTGTTAATTCTAGTCCTAGGTATGGTCTATTTATGTGTTAAAATGATCTATATAGGTCTTGTGCGTAAGCTACTAAAAGGGGTCCTAAGTTTGGTTTGAAATCAAGACAAAAAGAGGTAAGTGCTTTGAGCTTGCAAACTAAGTTATCTAAGGGAAGGGTTATTTTTTGTATGCTTATGTATTAAATAAATTTGGCTATTATACTTGAATATCAAGTAGCTGAATTATTGATAAATTTGACAAGCATATGATTTAAGTGTTGACAGCTATTTAAGAAGCAAATATGGTTGAGTTTGGTCGAACACCAAAGTATGAAGCTCATATGAACTGTATATGTGCATATGGGTGAGTTTGTGTGTGCAGGAAACAAGGACCTTCAAAAGGTCTAGTTATAGTGAGTATGATGGTTTAGAAACCTAATACACCTATGGTCACATTGATGGGCTAAGGCTTGGGTGGACTTAAGAGAAGAAGATGTTATTAACCACTTACGAAACCTTACAATGCTAGCACTAACACGTGCACTAAATAAGCAAATAGTCAATTCCTGTGCATAAAATAAGGGATATTATCAAATACTAAGATGCTTTAAAAGTAGTATTTGCATGGACAAGTTGGACTTGTCAGTTGTAGGACAAATAAGTAAAGGAATTGTGGGAATTAGTTGCTCCCATAATTGTTGCCCAATAATACTTGTTCCTAGTAGTGTGATTTGAGCTCAAATGCATGAGGCATATATTAATATCTCTAAAGATAATATGCATGGTCCTATATGAATGTTTTTCTTGCAGGCTTATAACAATTATTGGGAACCTTTGGTTCTTACATCCTATATATTTTTTGTGGGCAGATACTAATATATCTAGGGCAAACAACCAATTGAATGAATGGTTGTTAGTATTTTGGTACCAGGTGCACATAAGTTAATTACTGTGGTACAATGTTATTATGTTACTTTCTTGTACGTCCTTAATTACTTGGAATACTAACTTACTAGCCTTTGTTGTACAAAGGCAAGGAGTAGAGGATAGCTAAGCACTGTAGTGATGCTTTTTGCAATGTAAATTAGGTGAGATTGGATCCTAGGATTCTTAGTGTTTAGCATATGTACAACACTTTTGGGTATGATGGGTATATGTATATGAAACTTGTGCCTACGGTAAATCTTATGAAACTATTGGGTATGTTCCTTAGTTGCTTGTATAGATCTACAATGCAAAACAATATGTTTTTTTTTTACGAATGCATCATCTTTGAAATGCTGGCCAGTTGCACTGTGTGTATATTATTTTTATGGTCTTTGACCTAAAGTGACAGTAAGATGAAGTATAAAATAATATTGCATTAATGATTTAATTAATTAACAGGCCAACTCAGGGACAAATTTAGGTTGGCCTAACACTGAATTAGTGTAAGGTTCCTAGGGTCCTGTATGATATAAATTTGATTAAGGGTAAAGGCTGTGTTAGGTACAATATCATAACTCACTCCAACTGGTGCCTCTCAACTGAATGGTGTATGTGAAAGGAGAAATCGAGCCCTGCTAGACATGGTTTGATCTATGATAAGTCAAGCTGACCTTTCAAACTCATTTTAGGGATATTTTTAGAGACAACTAATTTTACACTAAACTGAGTTCCATCTAAATTGGTTTGAAAGACACCATATGAGATATAGAGTGAAAGGTGTCCCAGTCTGTATTTTATGAAGATTTGGGGCTATAAGGCTTATGTGGAATGTGAATCCTCAAACAAGCTAGGGCCTAAATTTGATAAATGTCCTTTTTGTTTTGTATCCCAAAGAAATGAATGGTTACTATTTCTACAATCCTTCTAAGCAAAAAGTGTTTGTCACTTGGAATTGGAATTGTGTCTTTCTAGAGAAAGAGTTTATCTCTAAAGGAACTTGTTAAAGGAAGGTAGAACTCCAAGAAATTCAAGAACAACAATGGGACACTGACCCTAAGATGGAACCCGAGTAGGGACCACAAGATGTTGTGGTTCAAGAGCCTGTTATGATAGCATAGAGCCAACATTGGTCTAGTAGAATTCGACATGAGCCTAAGAGATGTGATTTTCTCATGACTCATACTGGTGATGTGATGCTCATGCATGAAGATGAGCCAACAACCTAGCAACAATAAGCTATGTATGGATCAGATTTTAAGAAGTGGCTAGAGGCCAAGAAATCCAAGATTGAATCCATG
Source organism: Aquilaria sinensis (assembly GCA_005392925.1). NCBI lineage: Eukaryota > Viridiplantae > Streptophyta > Magnoliopsida > Malvales > Thymelaeaceae > Aquilaria > Aquilaria sinensis. The sequence continues at coordinate 235,556 of SMDT01001121.1, read as the reverse complement.
TATGAAAACAAAGTATGGACTTTGGTTAATCCACCTGAAGGGGTAGAACCCATAAGGTCCAAATGGGTCTTCAAGAAGAAGGCTAACATGAATGGTAATATGATTACCTTTAAGGGATGATTGGTTGCAAAAGATATGAAACAAATTCATGGTATTGACTATGATGAGACTTTTTCGCCATTACCATGCCTAAATCTATTAGAATTTTATTGGCTATTGTTGCACACTATGATTATGAAATATGGAAAAAGGATGTGAAAACTCACTTCCTTAGTGGAAAACTACTTGAGGATGTGTATATGACACAACCCATGGGTTTGGTCACTCCAGATAATGCCGATAAAGTGTGCAGGTTGCAAAGGTCCATTCATGGACTAAACAAGCTTCTCAAAGCTAGAATCTTCATTTTGATGAAGCAATCAAAGAGTTTGGTTTTATCACAAATGAACATGAACATTGTGTTTGTAAGAAAGTTCATGGGAACGGTACTGTGTTCTTGGTGTTTTATATGGATGACAAACCACTCATTAGGAATCAGATTCCTGATGTATTGCCAAGACTTGCCTTGGGAAAATTATCTCTATGAAGGACTTGGGTAAAGTGGACTATGTGTTAGGCATTAGGATTTATAGAGATAGATCAACAAAATTGCTTGGCCTAGGTAAGAGTACAAATATTGACAAGGTGCTAAAGAGCAGAGTACAAATATTGACAAGGTGGTAAAGAGCTTTAGCGTGCAAGACTCTGAGAAAGAATTCTTGCCCATGTCACATAGAATAACTCTCTCAAGATCTCACCATCCTTGTACATCCGAGGGGAAAAAATGCATGAGTAAGATTCTGTCTGCCTCAGCAATTTGATCTATCATGTATGACATGATATATCCTTATCCCGATGTCTCATATGCCCTAAGCATAATGAGCAGGTACCAATCAAACCCTTGTAAGAGTGATTGGATAGCTGTTAAGAGCATCCTCAAGTACTTCACAATGACTAAGGATGCATTCTTCATCTATAGAGGTAAGGATAAGTTTTTTGTAAGAGGTTACAACAATGCTAGGTTCTAATCCAATAAGGATGATTTCAAATCTTGATCCAGTTATGTGTTTCACCTTCTTGGTGATGCTATGAGTTGGAAGAGTTCAAAGCAAGCAATAGTAGCTAACTCTAGAATAGAGGCTAAGTATATTGTTACCTCTGACATTGTGAAAGAGGTAGTTTGGATCAAGATGTTCATTACAGAACTTGTAGTGGTTTCAAGGATTGCTGACCTGATAAAGCTCTACTATGATAAGAATGGTGCAATTACACAAACTAAGGAAGCAAGACCTCACCAGTGATCTAAACACATACTCTGACACTATCATCTTATTAGGGAGATCATTGAAAAGGGTGATGTAAGGATATGCAGGACCTCGACAGATATCAATGATGTTGATCCACTGACAAAACCCCTTATGCAATAGAAACATGATAATCATTCTAGATCCATTGGTATTTGATACATGGATGATTGGCTTTTGTGCAAGTGGGAGTTTGTTAGTGCTGTTCCTGAAAGGCGATCATAAGATGATTGTTTTTTACAAATTAAGTCATGAAACTTCATTAAGGAATTATTCCAATAATTGTGTTTGTTATTTGTTTCTACGCAACATAATCAAACATAATTATAACCATAGAATAAGAGTATTCTTAAATGTCTCTAGCAGAGTATTATTGTGGATTAGGTTGCAATAATACATAAATCCTAGCATATATGGAGACAAATATGAGATTTGCAGTCTACATATGGGAACAAGTTAGAGAACTTATGTACTAGACCGACCTACCCTGAAAATGCTATGTGGATTGTTATATGAGTTTCATAAGCAATTATTATAGTGATTATGGTATTTATAGTCCTTTCAACTACGATTATCAAGTTTCCCTACATGTGAGTCACATACTTTGATAGTTCTTTTTGTTACTTGTAACTGAGTGAAGATAAAGGTGGTCATTGGATATGTCACATTTCATGCAAAGGGATTTGTTTGATCAAGATGAGATTTGTCTCTCCTATATAACTGAAGTGTTGAGATTAAGGAAATGCATGGCCATGCTCAGATGAGTTGATATGGGATATCAATGTCACCAGTCTTAGTCATTCTAGTCAACAATCAAGAAACCATAGACTGGGCTATACAATGATGATACATTCCATGTCTCATGCTTGGTCATGATATCTTGGACAAAGGGATGGATGCATATATATGTAATGATCATGGAGGTTTAGTCGAATCACCAACTATCTTGTTACTTGGGTGGCAATGATGTGTTGCTAGACACCATTTATTATTTATAATCATAAATGTGATTTATGATCATTGACAACATGACAAGAGCCAATAGCGTTGCACATTCAAAGCCAATTGGATTATTTGAATGCATGGATAAAATTTTTTAGCTATGTTTTCAAGATAATTTTGGATTAATTATTGTCACAAAAGTTGGGCCAATTACTGAGCCTAAAATTAGGCTTAATTGGATTAGGGTTATGAAATCTACTTGGCTTAGGAGTTATGCATCACTATATATAGGATATATAGTGTTGTTTTGCATAAGAGCCACTTTGGATGGAATCAGAAAGAGTTTTGAAATTCCAGCCACACTTCCCTTTTGTTTTCCTTGGTGGATGCAAGGTAGCACCATGAGCACAAGAAGAACATTCCTGCCAAAACCTGAAGGCGGTATGGTTATCCAAGTGGTTAATATGGATACTATCAAGAGCTTGAACATGTTAACTATTCAAGTTTTATGATTTGGGTCAACAATTGGGTGAGATCTCTCAACCTAATAGGTATGAAAAATTTTCACACACCTTAATTTAACCTATTTTACATGGATCCTAGAATGGTTTCAGTTTATTTTGAGTGCACTATTTAGCTCTTAAAACCTTACAGAACATTCGTTAACATAACAAGGAAAACATAAAATCCCTTTACCTAAACACATCAAATGCAAAATCAAACAACTTGAGCTCCGAAGCCTCCTTTAAGCTCTTCTTTATTCCCAAGGTTCCACACACAAACTATTCATAAATGGCACCAAGAAAGCTAGATGAAGGTCATTTCCAAGCTTATAAACAACTTAGAACCAAGAAAATCTAGTGGGTAAGGACTCACCTAGAGTTCCTATGCTAGAACTTTTTGAAAAGCTCAAATTGCACCTCAATAAAGCACAACCTAGCCAAGGCAACCTTGAGCACACGTGGGAGCTTCCAAAAATGCTTTGGATTGCATCCATGGAGGGAGTAGAAGATGGATGAAATTGGGGGGATGCAGATGATGAATGGTGTCATCCTAACCTTTCCTACTCATATCTTATCCACTTACACTAATTCCTCCAATTTTTAGCCTATTTTAAACTTGCTCCAAGTTTTGTTTTGCTTAGACTTAGGTCTCATGTGGAAATTTCATGCGAACATTTAGAGATTTTCACTATTCTCCACATAGTTCCCCAAGCTAAGTACTAGGTTACTTATGCACACAAAGCACATGAGGCCTTAAAATAAGTCTCACTGCAATTTATATTCTTCCATTTAATTATATGGTTCTAATAAACTGTAAGACTTACAATATTGATTTAATGGGTCATTTGTACCTATTAGACCATGATTCTACCATAGTTATGATTTTATCCTTCACCTAATCTCTAATTACCAAAATGCCCATGGTGACACATGGTTGCCATTTGTGTTCTAAGAACCTTTCTAGCCCTCCCAACATGCTTGAAATACATAAAAAATGTTTAATAAGTGGATTTCTTGCCTCATAACCAAGTCTTACTTGACCTTTGCCAGTCTACTTCTTAGAAGGCCATAAAATTTATAAGCCAAAAACACCCCATTAGGTCAGAATCCAAGTTACTGTGCCACTCCATAACTGCTGCAATTCTTTTGATGCTATCCAAAATTGGTGCCCTAGCACTACAACTCAAGGCATGCACCTTAGTTCTAAGAGCATTATCTATGCCTACCCCCTTTATGGCTTAGGGTCTAGATTGGCACCACAATGTCAATAACTAGGTAGGTTCACCCTTTTCATGTTTTCTATGCACAAATGGTTCAATCTTGCATACTAATGCCTTAGGCTTGAAAATCCACAATGCCAAGGAAAAGTATGACTTAAATGAAATAACCAAACATGTACAACACAAAATCACCATACGTCAAACATAAATCAAGAATGAATCAAGCAAGAAAAGTCCCCATAGTATCTCCACTAAGGATTCCCTAGGTTTTAAGCAAGTTTCCTTCAGAAATGGGCACTGATGAGGCTAAATAAAGGCCATTTATAAGCTCATAAACAACTTACTACCATCATAAAAATGTGGTTAAGGACTTACCTAGAGTTCTTGAGCAAGAACTCCTTAGAATTCTTAAATTGCACGTCAAATGAGCTTTACCTAGCTTAGGCATTGATGTACTTGCTTGGGGGCTCTTGATTTCACACTAAATTGGTCATTTGAAAGCTTGATTTTGTGCTTTTACAAAGGTAGAAGGATGTAGATAAATATGGGAAAGATATTTATCAATAGTAGCTTATTTAATCTCTCACACACACTACTTATCTAAACCCTTTTCACAAATACACCTCATCTTTCTTTCCTTGTGCAAACTGGCTCAAAGCATTGTGTTCTCTCATTTGATCTGCTCTAGTATCTTTATGCCACCACTTATGATCCTAAGTGATTGTTCCATAATTTTACTTAAGTCCCAAGCAAAGTTCCTAGGCCACATATGCAAATAAAGCATGTAAAAGCTCAAAAATACACTTTGTTCAAATTAAGTCCTTCTAATTGGTTCAACAGTTCCAAACTTCCAATGAACTATAAAACCTATGATCTTGATCTCATAGGTCAATTATACCTCTTAGATTGCAATTGTACCATAATTACAATTTTATTTTTCACTCGGGATCAAATTACTAAATTGCCCCTAGTGACAGTAAGGACCATTTGTGTTCTAGGATCCTCTATTTCCCTTCTTATTTGGTTGAAATGCATAATAAAAGTTTAATAAGGCATTTCTTACCTTGTAATCAAGTCTTCCCTGACTGCCATCGGTTTGGTACTTGGATGGCCATAACATTCTCACCACCTTAAAGAATTTGGTCCTTCAAATTGAATCTCCCTACCTTAAGATAAAACTTAAGATATGGTGTTGACTCCGCAACAAGCCGCTTGGTGCTCATCTACCTGACTTGCTCAATTGATTCTCCATGGAATTCAAGATGGGCCTTCGGATGTATAGGTACCATAGGCAATGCTATACTTTGTGCTCATGCTTAATAGTACACCGACAATTGTTCACCAATCTCCAGACCTTAGCTTGACCTTACTCAATCCAAATCAACTTAGTGCAACTTCCTTTTGAATGCTATGGTTTAACATTATCCTCAAAATATTGGTGCTTCTAAAGGATCTCCAACAAAATCAAACTTGTGCCAATCGGTATGGTGATGAACAACCACTTCACACCTCTTTTTATGCCCTAACCTATTAGTGTGATGATGTGCTGTTTCACTAGTCACAAAACTCTTCCCACTATACTAATTCAATTCTTAATGTAGATGTGTCAAATCTCTCTCTACTTGTATATGTGAACTTCACATCCAAGAACACCTATCATTCAAGTATAGCATTGGCAAGTGTCAAGATCATTTTTCTCACTGAACTAAGTGATCTTCCTTACTAAACCTTTCTCTATTATCTAATTGACAATAAAAAATATTGCTTAGCCAACTAATTAAGATTTAAACTAAACTAACTAATGTAGCAAACAAATAAAAAAGTAACTACTAGTAACAGAAAGCAAGTTAAATAATCAACAATCAAGATATGTCATGCTTAGGTATGATCCCCCTAGAAATATATTATGTTACGCTTACGATGGTTTAACAAGCATATAGTCACCATGGACTATGGAGTACTATCTTAAATAGATTAACTCCCTATTACTCCCAGTTACTAATTCCTATTGTTAAGTCACCGATAAAGTGTTTAGCCCTACCGCACTTTTTAAGAATGTATTACTAGTTCTACAACCCAACTAATACGTTTCCCCTTAGTCTAGAGGTATTATGTTGGTCTATTACTCCTGACTACGATACTATCCCTTCTACCCAACAGTGATCCAAAACAAATATACTTGATACTACTTGCATATGTTTGATGTGCATCATAGAATATTGGATAGATTGCAAGAAAACCATTTTACATTAAACCAAAAGTAGTCATGAAAACAATATCATCATAGGGCTCATCTGCTTTAAAAATGAGGGAAAAAATTATCGTAGCATTTTGATAAAGAAACATAGTAGAAACAAAAGAAAACTATGAATAGATGATTCAATCTCTGATATTCTTTTCGTCCAAGCAATTCTTGCTCTAGTGCATAGTAATTGGTATTGATCATTTGAACTACCTCCAACAACCTTCTACTCAAAACCTTAAACTATATTTTTATGTATTTTTGACTCTTTTCTTTGTTTTGGCTACCTCTAGCCATCTTCATTCTCTTTCTTCTTCTTGATTCAATAGACATAACTTAAGAAAACCCTAACAACATGCAAATAAGGACTTAGACATGGTCATGTTCTAAATTCTCTGTACATCAATTTCTACACAATATTGCAATTCTGCTCTAAATTTCATGCAAAATCCTTCCTAAACATAAAAGACCTAAAATAATACCTAAAAAAATATAAACAGTTAAGCTCTATTTCCTACCACAAACATATCAAAATACAAGCAATTATCAAGGAAAAGTATATAGAAAATAAGTATAAATATAAGCATATCATGGGAGCTTGCTTAACAAGTATCAAAGTCATCCACTAACACTTACACATAAAATAATAAAGGGCCTAAAGCCCATTTTCCCCCTCAAACTTTGTCAGCTTGGACATTTTACCCCTGGACTTTGGCTTGATTTGACTCACCTCTCAAACTTTGCAAAGTAAGAACTTTTACCCTTTAGCCCAGTGAAATGGAGAATGTGTACTAAAATAAAAATAAAAAGAGAACTGAAGGGCTAACTAAATCTTTTGTCGAATGGTTGACCCTTGTGAGGAAACAGTAAGCACAAAGGTTTCAATTTTACATTTGAGATTGCCCATCTTTCCCTTGTCTTCACCTATAAGTTTATGTTTAGGCTTCTTATTGTTTTCTTACAAGAGTCAACCATTGGAAAAATGATTTAGTTTGCCTTTCAATTTTTATTTTATTTTCATTTTAGTACACATTCTTCATTTATTAAACTAAAGGGGTAAATAGCCCCAATTTGCAATGTTTGAGGGGTGAGTCAAATCGAGTGAAAGTTTAGGGGATAAAAGGTCTGAGTTGGCAAAGTTTAGGAGGGAAAAATGGGCTTTAGGCCAAAAATAAAGTCTTACTCTAGGTTAGGCACTCAACTTCTCTATACATAACCCTTTAGTGCAAGCTTGCTTAACAACTATGAAACTTGTCCACTAAATCTCACATTGACAGTTCCTTACTACAAGCATGGTACCCAATAACTCCTATCAAGTACTAGGTGAAGTGTGTCACTAGCATATTATGGGCTTGGCCCAATAAACCCCTAGCATGACAAGACAGACTCTAATTCATGCTCAATTATACTCTAGGACTTTAAAAGAAATGGCCTACCAAGAGTTGAAAGTTTTGATGCACCCTACAGTTTGAGTCTTCGATGGTCTTCTCAAGTGACCCATATGTATTAGGAGTCACTATACACTAAGTGAGGCACCTGCGCACCATCTGAGCATCACAACCTTACTACTGTTGCCACTATGGAGTCCTCTGCATTTGCATTCCTACCATAGAAATTTTGTCTAGCACAAGTGCCAGAACCTCCAAGTAACTAGTAGCCTTTGCGCTTCTCTGGTGCCACCTTGGCTCAAGCATCCAAACATCCAGCAATGAGGCTACCAGTATTCTACCTAAACCAAGGGTCTTGATGCTTCAACTATTCCACTTAAAGTATCCTTAGTCTACAACACTTACAAATTAAGTTCTCTTTTTGGCCTCAACTTAGGGCCTCATGTACCCACGCTGGATTAGCTTCCTCAGTCTACCCTAAGCATACTTACCAATTGGCCATAACACTTACCTTATGCCTTAAGTGCCCATTGGTTCCTTAGTAATGCCATACTGCACTATTCAATCTTGGGCCTTACTAGGTATCCTTAACTTGGTAGCTGACTAAATAGCCTAGCTCAATTCACTTGGCCTCAAAATGCCTATAGTCTTGACTTTTTCCTTAGCCTTCTTAGCCCCTCACTACTACCAAGTATGTTTGTGCCTTCTAGTATCAGTAATTGCTTTATTTAACTATGATAATAGAAGGATCACTTTCACTTTCATGCTTAGCTACCACACCATTAACTACTTTATGCTGAACTTTTGTCAAAATGGTTAATCTCCATTCATGGAGCAAGATTGTTGACTAGATATTTTCATGAATGAAATAAGATATGTGTGAGATATTTTTAGTGATAGGAACCACAGGAAAAAAATGTTTGATGAGCCAGCTTATATACACTTAGGTAGAATTCATCCCCAAAAGGTAGCTTGTTGAGGTAAGGGTACTCAACACTATATAAGCATTTATATAGATCTTTTTGTAAGCTATGTGGGATATTTTGGCTCATATCATTAACCTTCCATTTTTAGCCTCTTTAACTTAGAATAGACATGGGCACTAGTAGTCTTTGTTTACCACCTACAGGTACCATCACCAAACTAGCCTTCCATGACTAAGTGGAATCCTCTAGCTGAAATTGGGCCAACAACTCCAGACATAGGCACCTATCATTCCCTCATTCTTTGGGAGAGGTTCATCCTTGAACCTATTTTTGTAGAAGTAAGGCTTGAAACCATGACCTAACTGTGATACTAACTTGTAAGATCCTCAAGATTAAAGCATTCAATATAAGCCAACTTACATACCCTTGGGTAACACTCATCCTCAAAAGCTAACTTGTTGAGGTAAGAGTATCCAAGGCTATATAAGCACATAGTTATCCCTATTATAAGCTACCCTTATGGTTTTGGTGTCATGCTAGCCTCCATTTTGAATATAAGTTCCTTAGCAATTTGGTAAATACTTAGTTGGTAGTAGGTCATCTGAGTGGTACATCCTTGACATTTATTGGCTAAAAGACTCCATCAACTTGAAGACGGCTCAGTTAATTTCTTTGCGTACAGTGAAGGGACAATTCCAGTTTATCCTCAAGGCCTTATTGCCTAGGTTTCCTACCATTCAATTTTTAATTTCCAAGCACTAAACCTTTTATGTGTATCTCCTTTGTCTTTAATCTATCATCATGGAGTTGCGTTATCCTTTGCTGAAACTTTCTTTAACTTATATGGTTGACAGAGACTATTGGTACCTGTATTTAATTGGAGTTAAAGGAGCTAATAAGCGAAAGGTTAATGATATGAGCTAGAGATCCTCCATTACTTCAAATTCTATCATTTGACGCCTTAAAGTTTTATCGTGTGACAATTTGGTCCATTAGACTACACTGGACATACTTTCCACCTATTTGTAATTAAGTTTAAAACTTTGTAAATTAGTTATCCTCACTATTTAACTAAAGCCCAATTGATTCATCAACTACTAAATCTAGCTTCCGAAGGCCTTAATCTTCAAAGTCCAGTTTAACCCTTATTTGTAAGCATGCAATATGTCAAATTTAAGTTCAAACAAAACATAATCCAAAGTACACATAACAATATTATCACTAGACTTAACTTATAACCATAAATAACAATAAGTAATCATATTACTTGTTAGTGAGAGGGTCACAATTCCCCCCACCTAAATAAATTTGGTCCTCCAAAATTAGCCCATAACTTAAAAACATTTGAGGATATTGATTTTTCATTTCTTGGTATGATTCCCATGTGGTTTCCATCTCTGAATGGTTTGACCACTATACTTTAACAATGGAAATCCATCAATTTCTAAGTTTTCTTTTATCCTTATCTAAAACTTGGATTAGTTGCTCACTATAACTCATATTAGGCTCTAGAAGTGTAATTTCAAAAGGTGTTATGTGCTTAGGATCCAAGAGGCATTCTTTAAGCATGCTAACATGAAACACATTATCTACATGTCCTATTTCGGAAGGTAGAGCTAATCTATAGGCTATCTTGCCTACGCTCTCAAGGATCTCAAAGGGCCTAATAAACCTAATAGATAACTTGCCTTTTTTCCCAAATCTAACTAGACCTTTCATAAGTGTAGTCTTTAACCAAACTTTATCACCAACTTCAAACTCCAAATCTTTTTTCTTAACATTTGCATACATTTCATTTCTACAACTTGCAGTTTTAGGTATTTCCTAGATCCTTTTTATCTTTTCTGTTGTATCCTCAATGATTTCAGGTCATGTGGTCAATTTATCTTCCATGTTAATCCAATAGTAGAGAGTCATTCATCTCCTACCATATAGTGCCTTAAAAGAAACCATTTGAACACTACTTTGATAACTATTATTATACACAAATTCAACCAAGGGTAAATGTTTATCCCAGGTTTCCCTAAAGTCCAACATTCATCCTTTTAGCATGTCTTTGAAGGTTTGTATCCCTCTTTATGTTTGTACATCTATTTGGGGATGCCAAGCAGTACTTAGATTTACTTTTGTTCCCATGGTTGTTGGAATGCTTTTTTGAATCTAGAAGGGAATCTAGGGTCTCTATCAGAGACTATGCCATCTGGAATTCCATGGAATCTACCTATCTCCTCAACAAAGAGTTGAGCTAATCTATCCAGAGAATAATTCATTCTCATAGGGGGAAAATGGGTAAACTTAGTGGGCTTGTCCACCACCACACATGCAGCATTACATTTGCTTATTGTAGGGGGTATTCCAATGAGAAAGTCCATGGTGAAGACTCCTCATTTGCTCATTTGAATTGGTAAAGGTTGCAAGACCCCTTAAGGTTTTTATGTTCCACCTTAACCCTATGACATGTTACACAATTGGCTACATAATCAGCTATTTCTTTCTTCATATATGGCCACTAGAATTATGGCTTCAAATCTTTGTACATTTTTTCTTGTCCAGGGTGCATAGATAGCTTACTTGCATTAAATTTCTACAAGTAGTTGCTATTTAAGTTCTAGCTTTGGTGGAACATATAGCCTTTTCTTAAAAGACAAGATTCCTTACTTATACTCACTGCCAACATAAAATTTTACTTTTGATTGCCCAATCAGTTCTTTGAAACAAATGTCTATGGCTTATTCTTTTTTTAACTCATTAATCCATCAATATCGGATTATGATGGCAGTTATTCGCTATTCTTCCCAATATCTCCACTTCTAGCACAATGCCAAGAAGCTATCCCCTTCATTATCTTCTGTAGCTTCCTTTAGCATAACGTCCCTAGAGTATTTCTACTGAGAGCATTAGATACTACATTCCCTTTACCAGTAGTGTATTCTATTGAACAATCAAAGTCCTTTATGTACTCAAACCACCTTATTTGTCTTAAGTTTAAATCCTTTTGAGTGAAGAATTGTTTCAAACTTTTGTGATCAATGTAGATCTTGGATGTTCTACCTAGGATGTAATACCCAGAAAAAGCTAAATGACTAATTCCCGGGTTAAGTGGATTAGTGATATAAAAAGTTTCCTAAATTGAAAACTTAGCTCAATTAAATTGAGGAGACATCGAATTAATTATGGAATGGGCATAAATGAGCGTTGGACACTCTTGGAATTAAACTTGGCAAAGGCAAAGAGAATTGGTGATGAAAATGGTGGAATTTGAAGTTGAGGGATTCAATCGCTCAAAGGAAAATTTTGTGGAAGGGCTCAATTGCACAAATTAAAGAAGTTGGAGGACTAAGTGGGGGATTTGGCCAATTTACATGGCAGATTTTTCCATGGCCGGCCACCCCGAAAGAACCATTTAAATATTGCCCCACTACACCGCCATTAAGAATTGTTTATTGTCCCACTTAGACTTGTCCCCCACCTTCACCATATTTAATTATATTTGCCCATCCTTTGTCTCCCACTTATGTCTCCACTTTCCATTTTTTTAATCACTCCATTTGCAATTGTCTCCCCTCCACTTAGCTAAGGTGGCGGCCCATTCCTTCACTCCTCTCATTTTTTCGGCCATGGTTACTTCTTCAAGCTTCATCTTCTTCCTTCATCCAACCTTCAGCCTAGACAAGAAAACACTCATTCTTACACTTGCAAACACGTTTTCTTAGTGATTTCAAGCTTCTAAACACATCTAGAGCAACAAATCAAGTGAGATGTCCAAGAAAAGCTCTCTTGAAGTTTCGGCCATGAAAGAGTTTTGTGTTCTTGAGCTCAACTCAAGGAGTTCAAGGCATGCATGGCATTTTCAAGCCATGAGGAGCAAGAAATTCTAGAAAAATTTCAAGAAGAGCAAGGCTCCATATTCGGCCATTTTCCTCCATGTGAGGAGTTATAAGTAAACCAAGTTTCCTTGGTGATTTTATGTGTTTTTGAGCTAGAATAAAGCTTACTAAACTTTCGGCCATTTTGGATTTATGCTAGAAAAGCAAGTTGAGCTTTCGGCCTTGGATTTTTATGAAGGATACCAAGTTTTTCTTGGTGATTTTAAAGCCATGCAAAGCAAAGGATGCAAGAAAACCAAGAATGGATTTTCGGCCAAATGGGTATTTTTGGCATGCAAGCATAAAACCAAGTTTTCTTGGTAGAAATGGAACTCTTATGAGTATACAAGACAATAGCCAAATGATGGATGTAAAAAGGAGAAATTTTGTAAACTAAGGAAGCTAGTAAAGTTTCGGCCATGTTGTAATTTTTGTAGCTTGGCATTTTAGCCATGTGTTCTTGACATTTAATGAGTTCTTAGATGTATATGGAACTAAAATAATAAAGAAGGAAATGAAGAGTACTTTCGGCCTTAGTGCCATTTTTGTGGATGTGTGCGTAAACCAAGTGTTCTTGGTGTTTATGTGTTCCTAGTGAAAAATGGAACTAAAATGTGAAAGAAGAAATAAACAACAATATTCGGCCAAGAATTGTTCTTGAAGTCCTTAAATGGAAAACCAAGTGTGCTTGGTAAATATGAAGCTTCTAAGTGCAAGAAAGCTTAAAAATCAAGTAAAAAGCTTGAGAGATAAGTCAAGATAAATATTCAGCCATCTCCATTGCAGAAAAATACCATGAGTTAAACACTTGAGTATAGTGTTCTTAAACTCCTACATTGGCTAAATTGGCCACATTGGCGATATTGGCAAAATGGGCTGCAATTGACTACATGGGCTACATTGACTTGAGACTTGGACAAAGAGCAATATCCAAGAAAGGTTAAGTTGGGCCTTACATCTTTAAGTTGAGGTTGAGTAAGTTAAACCAAGAGTTCTTGTTAAATTATGGTTCTCATCATTAATGAAAAGCAAGTAAATAACTTGTTAGTGTTTTTGGGCTTTATAGGTCCATTAAGGAAAGACAAGTTCCAAGAACAAACAAAGCAAAGCAAGGCAAAGACAATGAGCAAAAGGTTACACAAACTGTGGTAAGGATCCCTATACTCACTTTTTGCATGGTGATTTCCATGACCTTGTTTGTGAGTATTAGTGCCCCTATGTGATGGTCAAAGAACCAAGTGACCATAGGTGTAAATGCCGGGATAAGTGGTTGTGTTACTTTGTGTGAGGACTCATCATGCTTTCTTAGTGAATATTTGGGCACATAAGTGCATAGTGGGCAAGGTAGTGTTGCTTCAGTAACTATGGTTTACTCATGAGTAGTTATGCAAGCATTTGGGTCTTGGCATCGAGTTTGGCCAACTCGGTCCCAAGCTAATGAGCTCAGTAGGTTAAAAAAATAACAGATGGCATGCCGGGATTAAAGATATGGAATAATACTAATGCTTGCGATGCCCACGGTGTCACGGGACACGATGTTATGAGGAAGTGTGTGTTGTGTTGTGTGCTTCTTTGAATTGATTGTGCATGCTGACCCAAATTATTATTATTATTGTTATTGTTATTGTGCTATATCTGTGTTTTCTTTGTTTTAGTGTTTCCCTTTGCAAGAACATGGATAATTGCCATTACATTCTTGGCGCGAGAATTAGGCTTTAAAAGTCGTATGATGACTTTGAAAGTCATGAGATGATTACCTCACTAGGCATTGGATGCCGTCAGGATCCTTACTGAGTTTTATAACTCACCCGCCCTGCTCTACTTTTGTAGGAAATGGATTGCTTGAAAGATCAAGCGAAGAGTACCAAGGTACTCATTATGATGTGTTAAAGGGTTGGGTATGCGTATATGTATAGTGTTGCTCAATATATTCATATGATTCTAAGTGAATTATGTGGTATAGATTGCCGGTGAATCAAGCTAATGTTGTGGACTTACTTGTGCAGGCTTATGAAATCTAGAAGTTTGTGGGAACAAGGTCTATAAGGTGGATTGTGTTCTACGTTTATATGAGTTGAAGATTAAGTAGTTATGAGAACTTGCTCTATAAAACTTGAACGTGGATAAACTTAGACATGAAGCATCCTTGGTATGTTTTCCAAGTAGATGATGCTTGTTTACTGTTCATTATGGATAGGCATAGTTATGGATGACTTATGATGATGAATGTTGCCTTGGATGGATGATTATGATGACTTATGATGTTGATGAATTTGAAGGATGATTATATGAGAAGTATGCTTGAATTCATGCAGGTGGAATGTCTTGATGGATGATTGTGTTATGTGCACTAGATTTGGCAGAATATTCATGGATATGAAATATGGTTTTCAAACTTGAAATGGAATATGGGCTTCTTGGTTGCCATGCATTGAAATAGTACACTTGATGGACACATATCTGATGCACTTAGTGGATTAAGTGAATGGCTATATGTAGCTTAGATGAAATGAGCATGTGAAGATATTACAGGAGAAGCTTATGTTGAATTGGAATAAAGTATGCATGTGATGAAGTATGCATGTAAGTAGGATAAATTCATGAATGGAACACTAGAAATTCCACTTAGGTGCTAGCTTGTACCTAAAGAGCACCCTAACATCACCTAGGAAGTATTAATTATCAAGCTAGTACCAAAATAGATCCTGGAGTCATGCCATAGGTGTTCATAATAGATAATAAAGCCTCTTCCGTATGAATAACTTCCGCTGTACTACTCTGATAATCGGGGCCAGATAGGCTAGGGGCAGTTCAGAGCGTGACATAGGAGATAGTATCCCTACTACTTGAGTGCATAAATCACCACAACTAATTCTAAGTCATGAACTACATATTTTCATTGGTTAGATGATAGTTGCCTTTGCTAATAAGTTGCCACTTGTTTGTCTTGCATTAAGACACACCTAATTCACAAGCTGATAGCCTAAGTGCTGTCGCCCTTTAAACCCATAAGCTTGGGCAAAGTACCACCCTCGGAAAGTCGAGCATCACCCGTAAGGAATGCGAGCACCAACTTCAGAAAAAGGGGGTTTGACACCTTGAACATCCAACCTCGGCGATCAATTATCACCCCTAGAAATGACAGTACCGACTTTGGGAATACAGTGCATCGCCATCCTCAGTAAGGTGATCAAACCGGCATCGAAACAGAAAGACTCACCACCTTCGGTAGGAGAGAACGCCCGCGAAGGGGAGCATCTGTGACGACGGAACTCCCGGATTACTGAAACGATCTTCGAAAAAAGCCCTCCTATTCCAAAGCGCTCTCTTCTACTGAAGGGATCTTAGGAGTACGACAGAAACAATTAAAGAGCCTTTTACATGCCACCCTCGTACACAACACGCCGCCCTCATACACGCTCTGACATGCCACTACCGCACACATCCTGTCAGCTAGACCTACCCCGGCCCTGACCTCTGGCTAGAACGTCCTGTAGTTGACCAGAGGCCTGTATGCCCAAAGGTACAGATTACATCTGACCGAACACTTATCATAATCTGAGCGGGTCACGTCAAGCAAGGCATCTCCATTACACCCTCCTATATATATTAAGGAAATGGCCTCAGTGAGGGGGCTCCAGGGAGGAGATACATTTACACATTCTTACTACTTCTCGTCTCTCAAAATACTGACTTGGGCATCGGAGGCTCTTCCCCAGAAAAATACTCGGGGGACCTTTTGACGTTTATTCTTTGAGTGTTTCAGGCAATCTCTCCCAGGAAGTCTCTCGTTAAGGTGTTCCTCCCTCACCAGAAGTCCCTCCTAGTCTCACCATGTCATATAGTGAAGATGCCGATGGGCATCATTTGGCGCCGTCTGTGGGAACCCACTCTCAGATAGCCGTTGTTGAGACCAGGCGTTCTAAGGACAAGGGACTTCCGAAGTCTCTGTCCGCGCTGGAAACTCAACCGGCAACCTAACATCCCACCGCAGGGACTTCCTTGTCTAAGGACGAAAGTCCTTTAACAATCACGATGAGTTTTCTGCATAATTTTTAGTGCACAGTGGTGGCTAAAATGACACAGCAACTGGACCGAAGATGGCCACAGCAACCTCCGGACCGAAGGCCCCCTTCACCAGCACCTCGTCGGGAGATAAGCCTAAAGTGAACAAACCAGAGTTCGGGAGAGGGGACCAACATGATGAGTCATCAACGGAAAACATACCCCCCAGGGTTCGACCTATGGGAGAAATGGGGTCCAAACGGCCTAGGACTCCCCGTCGAAGGAGTTCTTTGCCAGAAGAGAAATCGCAATCCCCTCAGCGCCGAAGTTACTCTCCAAAAAGGAGGCATCGCTCTCCATTACCAGATGCCTCCAGCCAGCAAGAAAAAGCGCCCAATGCCACACTCCTTATGGAAAAAATCCTAAAGAGATTAGAGAGGGTGGAAAGATAGGTAGCTCGGAAGCCTGTCTGGTCTAGGTTGTCGAAAACCTTCAATGGAGATGAATCACCATTTACCCGAGCAGTAGTCGAAGCACCTATGCCCAATGACTCTCGGGTGCCATGTTTGGAAACCTACGATGGCCGAAGTGACCCCCAGGCTTACCTAACCAAATACAGGCATAGCATGGTGCTGCACGGGGCCGATGACGCCACCTTGTGCAAATGCTTCGAGGTCAGCCTCTCTAGACCGGCGACGGCATGGTACAACTCGTTAGCCCCCGGAACCATCATGGGATTCCTAGAGTTGTCTACCACTTTCATACAGCAATTCATCAGAAGCAGACCGACGGTGAAGATGCCAGTTCAAATGTTCGACATAGCATAAAAGAATGGAGAAACTATTCATGACTATGTTGAAAGGTTCAATCGAGAAGCCCTAAGCGTCCTGGACTTCAGTCCAGAGATATGTATCCTCGCCATGATACGGGGACTTCAGAGAGACTCACAATTTTTCTATGAATTCTTGAAGGACCCCTTAGACACCCTCGGTGAATTTTACCGAAGGGCGGAGCAGCATATGACTGCTGAAGAGCTGAGGATGGGAGGCCCAAAGCTCGACCACGTCCGTACCGAGGGGTCGAGCCAACAAACTCGCTACCCAACCGAATCGGGGGGTCAACCTCGGAAGCTAAGATGGAAAAAGCCATTGACTTTTACTCCCTTAAACACCACAAGGATGAACATTCTCATGGCCATGGAAAGGCAGGGAACTCAGTTCAACGACCGAAGGCCATGACCTCGGACAACAAAAGGAACATGAAAAAGTTTTGCCAGTTCCATCGGGATCATGGGCATGATACCGAGGATTGCTTCTAGCTGAGGAAGTACGTAGAGTCCCTGATAAAGCAAGGCCAACTTTGACTTACCTGCAGATACCCTCCCCAAAGGGGAGGAGGGAAGAGGAAAGGAAATGAGATGACGAGGAATATGACTCCCACAGACGTGGGAACCAAAGTCCCAGAAGACATCCACCACCTCCGGTAGGAATAATATAGACAATCACCACAGGACTACCATCGACAGAAATGAAAAGAAAAGCCAGGGAGATCTCGGTGATGGAATACGGTAACCCATCAAAAAAGCTTATTCGGAAAGATGGGTCTACCATAATATTCCCTCATGATGACACCCTTTTGGTCATGGCAAGGATAGGGAGTTGGGACGCCAATAGAGTACTCCTTGATGATGGTTCTATTGCTGACGTCTTGTTCTCTCATCTACTGCCGAGTTTGGGTATCCCAAGGGGCAATCTCAAGCCTGTCACCTCTCCTACTTTCGGAGTGGGTCAGTCCGAACTCCCTGTCCTCGGATGGATTGACCTTTATCTGGTGTTAAGAGGAATTTCACTACAAAACAAGGATGAGCTTTTTGCCTCCACAATGACAAGGTTCGTCATCGTAGATGTCCCTTCATCGTATAATGGCATCCTTGGAAGACAGACGTAAGGAAAGCTCCACATTCGCCCAGATGTAAAATATCTGACTGTCACCTTCGCCATAAAGGATGGAGATGCTGAAATCATCATCGACCAAGAGGAAGTGAGAAAGGTGTTTGTCAAAGCAAGAAAGGCCCTAGGGAATAGCTTTGCACGGACTGTGGGAACGAAGGCCATCCTCGCAGGATAGGCAAAGAGAGAAAAAATAGAAGACCCCGAGAAAATCGAAACGGAAGATGTAGAACTTGTCCTAGGCCGAAATACTCGAATAGGGAAAAAAGTGGCCGAAGGTGATAAGGAAAAAGCTTGTATCTTTTTTCTTAATGAACAAAGATCTGTTTGCCTACTCACCGAAGGACATGCCTGGGGTAGACCCTCGCATAATTCAGTATAATCTTAAGATACGCCCCAACGCGAAGCCCGTGCGCTAAAAGAAAAGAAGCTTTTCGGCACATAAGAACATCTTTGTAAAATCTGAAGTCCAATGATTAATGGAGGCCGGCTTAATAAGGGAAGTCAAATACCCCAAATGGCTTAGTAACATGTTCATCACCATGAAGGAAGGGAGTGACAAACTCTAAATGTTCATCGACTTCCGAAACGTGAACGATGCTTGTCCTAAAGATTCATATCCACTACCGCCAATAGACCAGTTGGTGGACTCAACCGCCGAGTATGGCCTCCAAAGTTTCCTCGACGCATTCAGTGGGTATCACCACATCAGGATGGACCCTAAAGATGAGGAAAAAACCACCTTCATCACAGAAGTTGGTACATACTGCTACATCAGAATGCCCTTCGGGCTTAAGAATGCAGGAGCCACCTACCAGAGGTTAATGAACAGGGTCTTTAACTCCCAAATAGCGAGAAACATGGAAGTCTATGTCGATGATATAATAGTTAAGAGCAAACTGCCTAGTAGTCATCTCACGGACTTGGAGGAGACATTCCACCAGCTAAGGATCTTCAAAATCCGTCTCAACCCCGAAAAATGCATGTTTGGGGTGAACGCGGGTAAGTTCCTTGGATTTATGGTGTTAGAAAGAGGTATCGATGCCAATCCAAAAAAGGTCAAGGCCCTACTAAGGTTCCGAACTCCCACAACGACAAAGGATGTGCAAAGACTCACAGGGAGAATCACGTCCCTCAGCAGATTCATCTCCAGATATGGGGATCGTTGCCGACCATTCTTGAAGGTCCTAACTAAGGCGGTAAAAAATGGTGGTGACCTCAAGAGCGAGATACATCCTTGGAATGAAGACTGCCAAAAGGCCTGGGAAGAGCTTAAGGTCTACTTGACTCGTCTGCCGATACTCCGGCAGCCACAGAAAGGGGAACCCCTTGTATTACACCTCACCATCACTAAAAAGGCGCTAAGTTCGGTCCTTGTGAAGGAAGAGGGGGCGGAGCAATGGCCCGTATATTATGTGAGCAAGTCTCTACATGGTGCTGAAGTCAGGTACCCCTTACTACAAAAGGCTATTTATGCCCTGACACTTGCAACCAGAAGGCTACGTACGTATTTCGAAGGCCACCCCATTATTGTCCGAAGTAACCTGCCTTTTCGAGATGTCATGAAGAAGGTAGATCACTCGGGTAGGCTTTCCAAGTGGTGCATAGAACTCGGTGAGTATAACATCACCTATGGGCCGAGGAAGGCAATAAAAGGTCAAGCTTTGGCAGATTTCATCGCCAAAGTACCCATGTTGGGTTTCAGGAGCCAAATAATGCAGCGGAATTTAACCGAAACCCTCTAGGATCCAAGTGAAACAGGGTAAACCGGGTGTTCAAAAATTTTCATACCTCATTTTCGGTTGAGATCTCTCATTCAACTGTAGAGTCGAATCACAAACTTGAATAGTTGACGTGTTCAAGCTCTCTATGGTATCCACACAAGCCTTTCGGGATCACCATGCTTCCACCGCATCCCGACAGATGCGTTTCTCTTGCGCTCGCAGTGCTAGCTTGCATCCTCCAAGGAATTGCAAAAGAAGAGTGCGGCTGTCCTTTTTGGAACGCTAGGGCAAGGAGACCTGCAAATTTCTCACTAGAAGTTGTATTTATAGTGTGACTCAACTTCCAGGCCTAATGGGTTTCTAAGCCCTAATCCAATTAGGCTTTAATTTTGGGCTTAATAATGGCTCAACTATTGGGCCCATTATTAATATGAAATTATTGTGAACCCAAAACCCAAATTATTAGCCCATGCACTCTAATGATCCAAATAGCTTTATGTGTGCGACCCAATAGGCTCTTACCACGTTGGCAATGATCATAAATCACATTTATGATCATAAGCAATGAGCGGTGTCTAGCAACACATCATTGCTACCCAAGTGACAAGATTGTCGATGATTCGACTAAACCTTTATGATCATCCCCGATATATGCCATTGTCCCTTTGTCCAAGATATCAAGACTAAGCATGAGACATGGAATGTGTCACTCTCGTATAGCTCAATCTTTGGTTTCTTGATTACCGAGTAGACCAACTTAAACTGATGACATTGATATCGTATATCAACTCATCCGAGCATGGCCATGCATTTTTCTAAGTCTTACTCTATCAAGGGGCCCGAAGATATCACTCCCGTTACATAGGAGGGACAAATCCCATCTTGATCATACAAATCCCTCCGCATGATATGTGACATACCCAATGACCTCCTTCAAGTTCACTCAGTTACGAGCAACAAAGGAAAGTATCAAAGTATGTGACTCACATGTAGGGAACCTTGATGATCTTAGGTCGAAGGACTACATATACCATGATCACTATGAGAATCACTTATGACACTCATATAACGATCCATGTAGTGTTCTCATGGTGGGTCGGTCCAGTACACAAGTTCTCCAACTTGTACCCATATGTAGACTACATATCTCATATTAGTCTCCACATATGCTAGTCGTTATGTATTATTGCAACCCGCTCCACAATAATACTAGACTAGGGACGTTTAAGAATATCATTATTCTAGGGTTACAATTATGTTTGTTACGTTACGCAGAAACAAAACAACAAACATAATTGCTGGATTAATGCCTTAATAAAATATCATGACTCAATGTGCAAAAAATACAATCATCTCATGATTGGCTTTTTGGGCACAACACTAACAATCTCCCACTTGCACTAAAAGCCAATCATCCATGTATCTAATACCGATGGACCTAGAATGGCTATCATGCTTCTGCTGCGTAAGGGGCTTTGTCAGTGGATCAGCAATGTTGCTGTCTGTCGAAGTCCTGCATATCCTTACATCACCCCTCTCGATGATCTCCCTGATGAGATGATAGCGTCGGAGTATGTGTTTGGATCGCTGGTGAGATCGAGGTTCCTTAGCCTGTGCGATTGCTCCATTGTTGTCACAATAGAGCTCTATCGGGTCGGCAATGCTTGGAACCACTCCAAGTTCAGTGATGAACTTCTTGATCCAAACTGCCTCCTTCGCAGCATCAGAGGCGGCAATGTACTCAGATTCTGTTGTAGAGTCAGCTACTGTCTCTTGCTTTGAACTCTTCCAGCTCACAGCACCACCACCAATACAAAACACATAACCAGATTGCGATCTAAAATCATCCTTATCGGATTGGAAGCTTGCATCGGTGTAACCCCTTACAACGAGCTCATCTTCACCTCCAAAGACCAAGAATGCATCCTTAGTCCTTCGTAAGTACTTAAGGATGTTCTTAACAGCTGTCCAGTGACTCTCACCGGGGTTTGATTGGTACCTACTCATCATGCTTAAGGCATATGAGACATCAGGACGAGTACATATCATGGCATACATGATAGATCCAATTGCTGAAGCATATGGAATCTTACTCATGCGCTCTCTCTCCTCGGGTGTACTCGGACACTGAGATCTAGAAAGAGTTATACCATGTGACATGGGCAAGAATCCTTTCTTGGAATCTTGCATGCTAAACCTCTTTAGCACCTTGTCAATATATGTACTTTGACTTAGGCCAAGAAGCTTTCTAGATCTATCTCTATAGATCCTGATGCCTAACACATAGGCTGCTTCACCCAAGTCCTTCATAGAGAAACATTTCCCCAGCCAAGTCTTCACAGACTGTAGCTCAGGAATGTCATTCCCGATGAGTAGTATGTCATCTACATACAACACCAAGAAGACAATAGCGCTCCCACTAACCTTCTTGTAGACACAAGGTTCATCTTCATTTTTGATAAAACCAAACTCTTTGATTGCTTCATCAAAATGAAGATTCCAACTTCGAGAAGCTTGCTTCAGTCCATAAATGGACCTTTGCAACTTGCACACTTTATTGGCATTCTCAGGAGTGACAAAACCCTCAAAACCCTCAGGTTGTGTCATGTACACATCCTCAAGTAGCTTTCCATTTAGGAATGCAGTTTTGACATCCATTTGCCATATCTCATAATCATAGTGTGCAGCAATAGCAAACAAAATTCGGATGGATTTAAGCATAGCAACTGGTGAAAAAGTTTCATCATAGTCAATACCATGAATTTGCTTGAAACCTTTTGCAACCAATCGTCCCTTAAAGGTAATCACATTACCATCCATGTCAGTTTTCTTCTTGAAAACCCATTTGCACCCTATGGGTTTTACCCCTTCAGGTGGGTCAACCAAAGTCCATACTTGGTTTTCATACATGGATTCCATCTCGGATTTCATGGCCACTAGCCACTTCCCAGAGTCAGGCCCCGACATAGCTTGTTGGTAGGTTGCGGGCTCATCCTGATCCATGAGCATCACATCACCAGTGTGAGTCACGAGAAATCCATATCTCTCGGGCTCACGCCGAATCCTACCAAACTTACGTGGGCTCTGTGCTACAGGAACAGACTCTTGAACCATAAATTCTTGTGGTGTCTGTTTAGGATCCATTTTAGGTTCGATGTCTCCTTGTTGTTCTTGAATTTCTTCAAGTTCTACTTTCATCCCACTAGTTTCTTTAGAGATAAACTCTTTCTCTAAAAAGACACTAGTTCGAGCAACAAACACTTTTTGCTCAGAAGGATTGTAGAAATAGTAACCCTTTGTTTCTTTGGGATACCCAATAAAAAGGCATTTTTGACATTTGGGCCCTAGTTTGTTAGAGGATTGACGTTTCACATAAGCGTCACAGCCCCAAATCTTCATAAAAGACAAATTGGGATGCCTCTCACTCCATATCTCATATGGTGTCTTTTGAACTGATTTAGATGGTACTCGGTTTAGTGTAAAAGCGGCTGTCTCTAGAGCATGTCCCCAAAAGGAGTTTGGAAGGTCAACTTGGCTCATCATAGAATGAACCATGTCTAACAGAGTTCAATTTCTCCTTTCAGATACACGATTCCATTGAGGTGTACTTGGTGGAGTGAGTTGTGATACTATACCACACTCCTTCAGATAGTCAAGGAATTCTTGATCCAAGTACTCTCTACCTCGATCTGAATGAAGCACTTTGATACTTTTACTGAGTTGATTCTCTACTTCATTCTTGAATTCTTTGAACTTTTCAAAAGATTCTGACTTGTGTCTCATTAGATACACATAGCCATATCTGCTGAAGTCATCAGTGAAAGTAATGAAGTATTGGAAACCTCCTCTAGCTTGTGTAGACATAGGGCTACATACATCACTATGTATGAGTCCTAGTAAGTCATTAGCCTTTTCACTTTGCCTTGTGAATGGAGATTTGGTCATATTTCCCAACAAACATGACTCGCATGTCTCATATGATTCAAAATCAAATGAGTCCAAGAGTCCATCCTTATGGAGCTTGGATATGCGGGTCTCATTTATATGGCCCAAGCGACAGTGCCAGAGATAGGTTGCGTTCCAATCATTTAATCTGACCTTCTTGGTATTCACAATATAGATTGGATCTTCGAGGTCTAGAACATACAACTCATTGCTAAGTTGAGCATTACCATAAAAAATTTCATTCAAATAAATAGAACAACATTTGTCCTTTATTATAAATGGAAAACTTTTCTTGTCCAAACAAGAAACAGAAATCAAATTTCTACTAATAGTAGGCACAAAGTAGCAGTTGTCTAATTCTAAAACTAATCCACTAGGTAAAACATAAGTCCCTACGGCTAAGGCAGCAACCCTTGCTCCATTTACAACATGTAGGTCCACTTCACCTCGGGCCAATCTCTACTTCTACTTAGATCCTGCACATTTGCACAAATGTGAGATCCACATCCAGTATCCAATACCCAAGATGAGGAAGTAGAAAATTTAGCCTCTATAACAAAAATACCTGAAGTGGAAGTCTTACTTCCCTTTCCCTTAGCAAGTTCTTCAAAATAGAGCTTGCAGTTGCGCTTCCATTGTCCAGGTTGCTTACAATGGAATCACTCCCCTTCCTTTGCCATACCACCCTTTGGTTTCAATGTAGCTGAAGAAGAATTAGCATTGGACTTTCCATTAGCTTTATCCTTCTTCTTGTTGGCTTTTCCTTTTCCCTTGCCCTTTTGACCCATCAAAATGGGCTTAGCCTTCTTAAGGTTTTGCTCAGTAGTTCTCAACATGTTGAGCAATTCAAGGAGGGACTTGTCAAGGTCGTTCATGTCATAGTTTATGACGACTAGCATATGTGAAGACTAACATGAGATATGTAGTCTACATATGGGTACAAGGTGGAGAACTTGTGTACTGGACCAACCCACCATGAGAACACTACATGGATCGTTATATGAGTGTCATAAGTGATTCTCATAGTGATCATGGTATATGTAGTCCTTTGACCTAAGATCAACAAGGTTCCCTACATGTGAGTCACATAATTTGATACTTCCTTTTGTTGCTCGTAACTGTGTGAACTTGAAGGAGGTCATTGGGTATGTCACATATCATGCGGAGGGATTTGTATGATCAAGATGGGATTTGTCCCTCCTATGCAAAGGGAGTAATATCTTCGGGCCCCTTGATACAGTAAGACTTAGAAAATGCATGGCCATGCTTGGATGAGTTGATATATGATATCAATGCCATCAGTTTAAGTTAGTCTACTCGGTAATCAAGAAACAAAAGATTGGGTTATACGAGAGTGACACATTCCATGTCTCGTGCCTAGTCTTGATATCTTGGAGAAATGGACAATGGCATATATGGGTAATGATCATAAAGGTTTAGTCGAATCACCAATAATCTTGTCACTTGGGAAACAATGATGTGTTGCTAGACACCGCTCATTGCTTATGAACATAAATGTGATTTATGATCATTGCCAACATGGTAAGAGCCTATTGGGTCGCATACATAGAGCTAATTAGATTATTAAAGTGCATGGGCTAATAATTTGGGTAATGGTTTCATAATAATTTTATGTTAATAATGGGCCCAAAAGTTGAACCATTATTAAGGCCAAAATTAAAGCCTAATTGGATTAAGGCTTTGAAACCAATTAGGTCTAGAAGTTAAGTCTCACTATAAATACAACTTTTAGTAAGAAATTCACAACTTTTTGCCCTAGCCTCCCAAAGAGGACAACTGCACTCTTCTATTGCAATTCCTTCGAGCAGGCAAGCTAGCATTACGAGCACAAGAGAAACACATTTGCCGGAATGTGTTAGAAGCGTGGTGATCCAGAGAAGCTCATGTGGATACCATAGAGAGCTTGAACATGTCAACTGTTCAGGTTTTTATGATTCAACTCTACAGTTGGCAAAATATCTCATCCAAATTAGGAATGAAAAATTTCGAACACTTGATTTACCGCGTTTCACTTGGATCCTGGAGGGTTTCGTTTAAATTTCGCTGTGCTTGTTTGGCTCCCGAAACCCTAAAATTATGCCTTTATACTGTAATTTTTCCATTTTTTATGGTGGTAACAAAGAGCAAAGGCGCATTTGTGCCTAGTTTAATGAGACAGCATTAGTCATGCCCATGACCTAGGTCATGTCTTGTAATAATTAAAGGGAAATCTATTGGACATAACTCTCCTTTCTTCTCCCTTATGCCTTCAAACTCAAACTATATCCTTTATACTTCTTGGGCATGCTTTCTTCTTGCCAAGGACACATGGCAGAATTTGTACCACTCACTTTTCATCCCACTCCCCCCCTCTCTTACTCACTCCATAGGTAACACTTTCTTTCTTTACATTTATTTGAAATTTTTAAATCTTTTGTCGATCTTCTTAAATGTGTACTTGTTATTTGTGTTAAGGATGAGATTCTTTCTTGGTATGAAGTTGATTTTAATTTATTGCATGGTTTTGTTGAATATGGATTTTGGGCATGGTTATGAAACTTGGAAAGTTATAAGCTAGCAAGTATTATTTAGAGTAATTTTCTTGGTTGAGATGTGATTAATTCATGAGTTTATGGATTTAAGATTGATATCTTGCATGAGATGTACAATGATATTGTGCATTATGAATATGGTGGCCTAAAGTTCCAAATTTAATGTTTCCATTAGGTTTTGTACTTCTGTTATAGTGAATGGAATTGATTCAAAACCATGTATCTTTTCAATTCACACTTTGTTACTAAGCCTGATCACCATGCTTAACCAATAATGTATTAGGATGTGTAGAGTAAAAAAATTTACAATAACAAAAATTTTTAAAATACAATACTCTTTCTATTGGGTACTTTCTTCTATTTGTTCAATTTTATTATAGGTGCAAATGGCTTGCAACATAGTTAAGGAGGGACCCTTGTGGGAACTAGACTAGGATCCCATTGGTTTATAGCAGTAGAGGCCTACCATGTTTTTATGGCCACCTGTGGGTAAAAACCACCCATTAGCTTGGTTTACATCTAGTGAGCATTCACAACCAACATACTAAAGCTACAGTCAGGCTCCAGGGATAGTAAGAATTTTCCAAGGTCACAAGTGTCACTTCAATGATATTGGTTTAGAAATTCTACACAAATGCATATGTTGCCAGTCACTTTCTAGTGCCCACGATTCATGTGAGAGTTTGATGGAGGCTGGTGGTGATTCATATTGACCAGCTGAACATACTCTTTAGCATCAAGAATGTCTAAGGTCCTGCCCATGCTTATCATCTGGGGGATGAGCTATCACGTTATATGGGAGGCTAGTTTAGTAAAGCACTTAACCCTATATGCCAACTACCTTCCTAGCCACCAAGCAAATTAGTGACTGTTAGGCATTGCATGCATTTATCGATACATGCTTGCTTCTAACCTCGCCTACACTAAATGTAACTTTAGAGAAGGCTAGGATTTATGTGCTCTTGGTTCTGATGGTCCAATTAATGCAGGGAAGTTTGTTTTGGAGAGCATACTAGTAACTACTAAGGATTATTTTCATAACACGATTTTCTCAAAGTTGCTTATAGTGTTGATAAAAATTTAGTGAGTGCATGACCCTATTGACCTAGAGAGAGAATTCTTTTTGGAGAATATGATCTTCAGCAACTCATTTGTTCAGGCCAATTGAGAAAAAAAGAAGATGTCCAATACTGCATACCATTACTTTCAAGGACTTTGATGAGTATCAGGTAGATGCAAGCTTGTCAACTAGAGTCTAATAGGGGATGGAGCGATGTCTCAGGAACACAACTAAAGTTTCTTTTTATACTAATAGTTTTTTTTTATATTATTTCTATTATTGCTTTATGTTATAGATACTACCATTGTTGTGGTATTAGTTACCCCTAATTTTTTATTGGTTTTTTTTTTCATTTTCATTTTTTTCTTATGGATTATATCTTTGTTTTGTGCTTTAATGTTATCTTTTGTTTTTTAAGCCATTTTTCTTTTCTCAATGCCATGATTGCTTGTACAATGAGGGCAATGTATGTCTTATTTGTAAGTGAGTGGGTAGCTTAAGCACTTAATTTTTAATTTTAGAAGACTTTTTTTTTCATTTTTTGAGCTAAATTTTTAAATCATATTTTTTAACATGAATTAGTTGGATAAGCTTGATTATTACTTGATGGTTTTTAAGTTTTTAACCTAAGTGTTATGTAAGCGATTCTTTTGATCCTTCACTTATATGGAATTAATTTTTTTTAAATGTTTTTACAATTCATGATTAGGCTAGTAGATGGAATTTATAAGCTATTTTTGCATAAAAAATTTTGTGCTTAGTAAATTGTTTCAAAACAAGCTAAATTGAGAGTTTATATGATTGATTGTCATATGTTTGGTTGATGGCTATGTGTGTAGCCATTTGCTAAATGAAGTTTTTCTTATTTACAAAACAATATGTACTCTGTTGTTTTTTAGTGTTGAAGTAGGTAAGGGTCTTCTTCTATGGTAAGAGTTGATGACTGCCCAAAAAGATGTGGGAAGCATGAATAAGATCAAAGACCATCCTAGATTTGTGTTGGGTGGTAGGTTGGGTATAAATGGATCCACTATTGGTATACTTGCTAAAAATAAGACACATAAAGAGGATGCTAAAAAGTCATCAAAATAATTTCCAATTAGTTGTGTATTATCAATGGTTTTGTGGCATTTTGGATGACTGAATAATCAACCCTAGTTTAGTATGGGTTGTGCTCTATACTTGGCATGAAAATTGATGCTTTTCCCTTGAGGTTTGAAAGATATGGGTCATTTTCTTGTGAATGAAACTTTCATTAAGTTATTTTGTTTTGTATATTGTTGGCTTGAAAAGGTTGCATGCTTAATGTCTCTTGTTAAGTACTTTAAGACCATTAAAGTTTCATTCTTCTTTTAACATTTGTTTCTCAAGAGTATGCCTATTATCTTTCTAATTTTGTTTTTTATTATTTCATTGGTTTGCTTGAGAGCAAACAAAGGTTCAAGTATGAGGGAGATATAGTATGTGCCAAATTATACATATTTTTACTATGCTTTCCATGACATTTGCTTGTATTTTTTGAGATTTTTTATCAGAATTTGTACTTAGTTTTTTTATATTTTGTTCACATATCATTTTTCTACTCTTTTGCAAATAGGAGGGATTTTCACCAGTTTTGGAGCTAAGTTTGTAGATTTTTGGAAGATTCATAGATGTCATGCCCTAGGTCACGGCCATGTTAGAGCCCATGCACCTTTTTGCCTCTAATTTCTAGATATATAGTAGCCAATAGTGGTGGAAATGAGCTGAACTAAGTAGAGCCTGAATGCCCCAAGCTTGAAGCATGGCTCATTACGGATTGGCTCAGCATATGCTTAACGAGCTAAAAAAATGGGCGTCAAACCTTGGCTCAAAAAGGTTTGGGCTTGACTCTGTGGCTCGGTAGGCTTGAAGCTCGATTCAAGGTTTGAGCACAATTTAAGCTCAATTTGTGGATTTGAGCTCGATTTAAAGAATGAAAATTAGAATTTTAGGGTTTAGGTATATTAAAAATAAATTTAATTTAGTTTTTCTATTGAAAAAATATTAGGCTGACTAGTCTCTATAGGAGAGTTTGAGCCGTATAGCACCATGCTTGAAGGTTGGCTCATTAAGAGTTTGAACATAAAAAGATGCTCAAAGCTTGGCTTAAAGCTCATTATGCCCTTCTTAATAATAAAAAAAATCCAGCTAGAGCTAAAATAGTTTGGTAAGAGGCTTGGCTTGATCCCACTTTTAGCAACCAACATGCCCATATTTGAGGGTGACATGCCCCCTCGTGGGCCTGCCCAGGAAGCCATTGGGAACTTGTCCGACACTAGTCACAATTGGCTAATTGATTACGCGTGCACTAGGTAAAACCTTCATGGTTTTAGTTATTTAATCCTACTATGTAATCATCCATGAGTTTATGCTTTGACCTAATCATTAAAATAAAGAAAGAATACCTAAAACATTGCCAAGCCATATTTCAATAAAAACAATTATCAAAACTATCAAACCATTCAAAGCATTTAAGTGGAATTAATTACACATAATCAAATGTGTGCAAGCATCCAAACAAGAGTAGACTATGCTCATACCCAAAAGCGACTCTAGAGTAGGCTATTCATACATGACCATTGGAGGCAAACTAGTGTATCAGAACTATACACTGAATGACTGTACTGAGATCCAGAACCAAGCTTCCACCTTAGAGCAAACTCCCAATGGCAAGCTTTGTATGCCCTCCCTTGTGCTTCACTAGCCTCTGTAGGCCAAAAGGACAACTGTAGTTAGTACCATAACTTAACCAACAAGCCAACCATAAACTAGAATCATAAAGATTCAAATAAATCAAATTCCTGCTCACATGCCTAGCTCAACAACCCTTAACGCTTGCCGGCTCAACAACGCCCAAAATTACACAACAAAAAGTATGGGAGTAAGAATCAAATATTCTCAGTAAGGGGTCTTTAACCTGCAAGAAAAATTATGAGGACTTAACGTATACATGTTAGTGTTGTGCCCAAAATCCAATCACGAGATGATTGTATTTTTTGCACATTGAGTCATGATATTTTATTAAGGCATTAATCCAACAATTATCTTTGTTGTTTTGTTTCTGCGTAACATAATAAACATAATTGTAACCCTAGAATAATGATATTCTCAAACATCCCTAGTATAGTATTATTGTGGAGCGGGTTGCAATAATACATAACGACTAGCATATGTGGAGACTAATATGAGATATGTAGTCTACATATGGGTACAAGTTGGAGAACTTGTGTACTGGACCGACCCACCATGAGAACACTACATGGATCGTTATATGAGTGTCATAAGTGATTCCCATAGTGATCAGGGTATATGTAGTCCTTCGACCTAAGATCATCAAGGTTCCCTACATGTGAGTCACATACTTTGATACTTTCCTTTGTTGCTCGTAACTGAGTGAACTTGAAGGGGGTCATTGGGTATGTCACATATCATGCGGAGGGATTTGTATGATCAAGATGGGATTTGTCCATCCTATGTAACGGGAGTGATATATTCGGGCCCCTTGATAGAGTGAGAATTAGAAAATGAATGGCCATGCTCGGATGAGTTGATATATGATATCAATGTCATCAGTTTAAGTTGGTCTACTCAGTAATCAAGAAACCAAAGATTGGGCTATACGAGAGTGACATATTCCATGTCTCGTGCTTAGTCTTGATATCTTGGAAAAAGGGACAATGGCATATATTGATGATGATCATAAAGGTTTAGTCGAATCACCGACAATCTTGTCACTTAGGTAGCAATGATGTGTTGCTAGACACCGCTCATTGCTTATGATCATAAATGTGATTTATGATCATTGCAAACGTGGTAAGAGCCTATTGGGTCGCACACATAGAGCTATTTGGATCATTAGAGTGCATGGGCTAATTATTTGGGTTATGATTTCACAATAATTTTGTATTAATAATGGGCCCAAAAGTTGAGCCATTATTAAGCCCGAAATTGAAGCCTAATTGGATTAGGGCTTTGCAACCCATTAGGCCTGGAAGTTGAGTCTCACTATAAATACAACTTTTAGTGAGAAATTCGTAGCTTCTTGCCCTAGCCTCCCAAAAGGAGAGCCGCACTCTTCTCTTGCAATTCTTTGGAGGATGCAAGTTAGCACTGTGAGCGCATGAGAAACGCATCTTCCAGGGCGTGGTGGAAGCGTGGTGATCCCGAAAGGCTCATGTGGATACCATAGAGAGCTTGAACACGTCAACTGTTCAGGTTTTGTGATTCAAGTTTACAGTTGGGTGAGAGATATATTGTTCACCTTCGGAATGAAGGACAGTTGGCGAGGGTGGGAAAAGAAGTTCTTTTTTCTAAAGGTGGCTGAGGCATGGAAACACGTACCGACCAAATAGGCTTCGGGGACTTTTGATATTGATGTAGTAAATCCCAGGAAGCTACTAACTTTGGAGTTAGAAGCCCAATTCAAAGAATTTGACAGCCGTATTCGGGCTGTCACGGATTGGGATCCCGAGGTGCCTCCGCATTCCTTATCCCGTTCCCCATGAGGTGGAATTTTATGACTAAAGAGGTCTTCGGGAGCTAGGGGTAGTCAAGGAACACATTACCGACAAGGATATGTCGAAGTCCCTTTTTTATGGCAAGCAGGCATGGTTGGTAAGGCTCATTCGAGGCAAACTCATATATCTGGCTCTTGAAGAGAGTAAGTCCCTTCCCAGATTTTGACATATATACCCCTCTGTACTTACACTGATGTTATTCTTTTTGCAGAGATGGGTGACAAGTCTACTGCTTTCTACAAGAGTCTCTTCCTCGGCCAGGCTGAGAAAAGGGAGTAGTAACGAAAGAAGGCAACGTCAAAGAAGAAGAAGGCGCCGGGGGGACCATCTTCAGTGTTGAAGTCAAAGAAGGCAAAGGAGGACTCCCTTCCACCTCAACCTGAAGGCGAAGTGGATGTGCTGGATCAGACTCCTGTTCATGTCGATCCCTCTTCGAAGCCAACCATCTTCTCGACTCCTCTAAGTCCCAGTAATGTGATAGAGAATTTGGGGACTTCGGTCAGGGGACTTTCGGTCGAAAAGCTCGAGGAATGCCAAAAGAGGAAAGGCAAAGGTGTTCCCACCGAGGTCCTCAATGTTAGCGACTCTGAACTCCCTTCAGGTTTGTCCCTTATCCATTCTTCTATGAGATTGGGAATTTTGGTATTTTAGACCTTATAGATGAATGGCTAAGGGATAACATTATAATGGAATTTTAGCGTGACTTTGCAGGCGAAGGAGTGCAGGCACCTTGGGTGGAGGACCACGCTCAAAATAGGGCTATTCGGGACTCCAAAATCCTAAGGGACAAGATTCCAAGGAAGCCCTTTTGGACTTTCATGGAGGACATGGACTTGTTCTCCGAGGATAGCTAGAAGATGGCTCCCCAAATAGCGAAGGCATTATCACGAATGCCACGTTCCAGTCCCTCACGGAGGAGTGTCCAAATGAAGAGGTCCTCGGCGTGAGGATGAGTGAACATGCTACCCAAGTAAGCCCTGAACCCTTTAAGAGTTAGCAAAATTTCCTAAGTTTTTACTGGTTTTTGAACCTCATTCAGAGTCTTTCCCTTTCCAGCTCTTGGCATATAGTGGATATTTCCGAGCTTGGGCAGCCAAGCAATCTTTGGTCCAAACTCAGTCCAAGGGGTCCTTGGCAAAGGCCAAGGAACTCTTTGCTAGCTTAGTCATCAAGTACGGTGAGCTTAATAAGATGGCCAAGGAGGAGTCGGCCAACCTTCGGGAGGAGATGCTGAGGAGCTAGAGGGAGCTTATTCAAGATTTTTCTTCCAAGATGTCTAACCTCGGCGCGAAGGTGATATCTCTGACCTCAGCAAATGAGACTTTCCAAAAAGCAGAAGGAGGATGCCATTGCCAATCTCTCAAAGGCATTTGGTATCAACTCCGAACTTAAAACCGAGGTCGATCGGCTGAAGAAGGAGAAAATGAAAAAGAAGAAGAAACTGGAAAAGAAGGTGGAGATTCTAAAGAAGGAATTAGAAGACCTGAAGGTGGAGAAGGCCAAGTCGGACAAGGCAACTAAGTCCTCCTACTAAGATGGATTCTTCCTTGCTCGCCACCAAGTCCTTTCCAAGTTTCCCGACCTTGATCTTTCCTTCTTGGCGACTCTTGATATTCCCAAAGGGCCTTCTTCAGAATGGTCAAAGGTAGAGTTTCTCAACCTTCCCATCCCTCCTCTTCCGGTGCCCAAGGATAGTGAAGATGAGGATGATGAGGTTGAAGGTGATCAGATTGAGGATGCTCAGGTCCTCGAAGGTGATCAGGCCCAACAATATGCTCCTTCTTCTTAGCTTTTTCTCCCCCCTTTTTTTTTGTAACTCACTCATTGTACTTTGTGCTGAAGTGTCAACGAAATTTTTCTTTCTTAGAAATTTTGGCTAAGTCCTTGATTGAGCTTCAGGTATTATTTTCATTCTTTGGTGCTTAACTATCTTCGGGCTGAGGGATTTTGCGACCATCTTCGGTCAACCTGAATTAGCACAAAAAATGGTTAAGCAACTTTGGCATCGACCGTGTTCGGTCGACTACCTTCGATGAACTTGTACTTTTGGTTTCCCTTTATCGACTCGAACCATGTTCAGCTAATATACCTTAGGCAAACTTGTACAAGTTACTCGTGGTTCTTCGAAAGCGACGACATTTGGTTTGCCATCTTCGGTATTTTGCATAATTTTGCCTTTGAAAATTTTTCTAAGTACACACACTTATATACTTTAGGAAACAACCCCCATAGTCGTTAACGATGTTCAGGGGTGTGCAACCATCTTCAGCAAAGACTGCCTATTTTCACAAATGCACCTTCGAAAATAACCATGTTCGATTTTGTCCCTCAGAACCAGTATTGTTCAGTTTGCTCCCTTGGAATCGACCATGTTCGGTAAATAGCCATCGGTGAAAATGTATATCTTTACACATGTACCTTCAGAAAAAACCACATTTGGTTGGCCACCTTCGGCGTCTTTTGCACAATTTTCTCTTGAAAATCTTTCCAAGTGTAGAATTTTTTCAAAAAGTTTGAATGCCATGTATTTTTCAATTTTCCACTTTCGGTATCACCGAGCTTCTAGACTCCTGGGCGAACTTCCATGTGGACCAAGTAAGGTCCATCCCAGTTCGTCCGAAGTACTCCGTGAGATGGTCTTTAGGCTTCAAATTCAGCCTTTCGGAGAACGAGGTCCCATTTCTTGATCCCTTTACGCTTGACATGCAAGTTTGTAGCAATGGCTATTCTCTACTGAAAAGCCTTTCTTCTGTGCTCAGTCATCTCTCTATGCTCCTCAATAAGATCCAACTTGGTTCTTAAACTGAGGTTGTTCCTTTCTTCATCGAATACCTGTACCCTCGCAGATGGCTGTATGACCTCAATAGGGATAATGGCCTCTATGCCGAAGATGAGTGAGAAGGGTGTCTCACTCGTGGCCTTTTGGGGAGTTGTTCGGTAGCTCCACAGTACACTCGGGAGCTCTCCTGGCCATTTTCCTTTTGCTTCCTTCACCCTTTTTTTCAAGTCATCTTTTTATCATTCTGTTAGATACTTCAACTTGTCTATTGCTCTGAGGATGGGCCATTGGGGCAAAGTGCAATTTTATCCAGAGGTCAATTATGAATTCTTGGAACCCCTTATTAGTAAACTAGGAATCATTATCAGCTACTATCACCCTCAGCATGCTGAATCTACATATGATGTGCTTCTAGAAAAATATTTGTATGTCCTTAATCGATATTGCTGCTAAAGGCTCTACCTCGATCCATTTGGTGAAATAGTCTACTGTGACTACGTAGAACTTGACTCCTCCTGGAGCTGTTGGGAGAGGTCCGATGAGGTCAATAATCCAAACAATGAAGAGGCAAGGGTAGTTTGCCGAAGTTATGACTTCGGAGGGTAGTCTCTAGATAGGAGCGTGTCTTTGGCAACTTTCGCATTTCTGGATTAACTGCCTCGTGTCCTTCCTCAAGGTAGGCCAGAAGTATCCTTGGTGAAGTAGTACCCTGGCAAGGGCATCAGTTCCTATGTGACAACCGCAAGCCCCTCATGGACTTATTTGAAGACTATCTCAATGTTGTCTACGTTGATACACCTCTATAATGGACTTGCGCACCCTTGTCGGTATAACTCTTCCCCAATCAGGAAGTATCTTCTTGAGCATTTTCACACTTTCGCAGCATCAAAAGGATCCATGGGAAGTTCCGAAGTTGTGAGGTATTTCTTGATAGGATCTTTCCACCCTTTGCTCGAGGTCGTTATGCACATTATCACTATACTTGGTTGATACAGTACTTCAGTGGACTTTTTTTATTTGGCTAAAGTATCTGCTTCCATATTATCTCACCGAGGCACATTTTCTATACGTACTGTGTTGAACTCTTGGATGAGCTTCTTTACGAGGTCATGGTATTTTGCCAAGTTTAGGTCCTTTGCGCCGTAGTTCCCCGCCATCTGTCGTACCACTAACTGAGAATCGATGTGGGCCTTTAGATTCTTTACACCAACTCTTTTTGCCAGCTCCAAGCTTGCTATAAGGGCTTCATATTCTATGACATTGTTGGTGACATTGAATCAAAATTTGATGGCCTTCTTGGCTTCCATACCTTTGAGCCCGTGAAGGATTACTATAGCTCCTTGGTGCTCGAAGCCGGAGGCTCCATCAACAAAGAGTGTCTACTTAGGTTCATCTTTTCCAAGGTCTTCTGGGGTATCCTCGATTTTTGGGACTTCGGCAATGAAGTCTGCCAATGCTTAGGCCTTTATTGTCCTTCTTGGCTCATTGGTGATGTTGTATTCACCGAGCTCAATGCACCATTTTGAAAATCTTCCCAAGTGGCCTACCTTTCTCATGACATCTCGAAGAGGTAGTTTACTTCGGACCATGATAGGGTGCCCT
Source organism: Aquilaria sinensis (assembly GCA_005392925.1). Lineage (NCBI taxonomy): Eukaryota > Viridiplantae > Streptophyta > Magnoliopsida > Malvales > Thymelaeaceae > Aquilaria > Aquilaria sinensis. Next base: position 198,972 of record SMDT01001121.1, on the reverse strand, counting down.
TGGAAGTAAGGTCGCAACCTTCTACTTGCCAATAGTAGGGCATAGATGGCCTTTTGCAGAAGAGGGTACCTAACTTCGGCACCATGTAAGGACTTACTCACATAGTACATGGCCATTTCTTTCCTCCTTCTTCCTTTACTAGGACCGAGCTTATTGCCTTTTCAGTGACAGTGAGGTAGAGGATGAGGGGTTCTCTTTCCCACGGCTGCTGAAGTGTCGCCAGATGGGTTAGGTAGTTTTTGAGCTCATCCTAAGCATTTTGGTAGTCTTCTTTCCAAGGGTGTTCCTTGGGACCGAAGTCACCTTCATTTTTTGCTGCTTTGGTGAGCACTTTGAAGAATGGTCAGCACCTATCCCCGTATCTGGAGATGAATTTGCTAAGGGCTGTGATTCTCCCTACGAGTCTTTGCATGTCCTTGGTTGTAGTGGGAGTTCGAAATCCAAGCAGGGCCTTGACCTTTTGATATCTCTTTCTGATACCATGAATCTGAGGAACTTGCCCATATTCACCCCGAATATGCACTTCCCAGGGTTGAGACGGATTCCGAATTCCCGAAGTCGGTGTAATGTTTCCTTTAAGTCTAAGATATGATTACTAGGAAGTTTGCTCTCAACTATCATATCGTCGGCATATACTTCCATATTTTTGCCAATTTGGGAGTCGAACACCCTATTATCAGTCTTTGGTATGTGGCCCCTGCATTCTTAAGGCCAAAGGACATTCTAATGTTACCACCTCACAAAATGGGAGAATTACAAGTGTGTCATAATGGCTAAAAACCATTATATTATGTAATTATCACCATAGTGATTGAAGTGTGGGGGGGGTAAAAGGCATGATCAGCACCTCCTTAAAAGTGTTCCAAGTTGGTAACTTGGCCCCAAGAAAAGCCTAAAGGATTGCTTATTTGTCAAGCAACTTATGGACTTTTTTGTAAGGTTTTCAAAATTCGGGAACTCAATTGCAAAACTTTCAAGAAAGAGACTTGGAGAGTTATGGGAAGGATATAAATGGTATGAAAGTGCTATTGGAGGACCAAATTACTCATGGAAGACAAGTTTAGACAAAGGAAACACTAAAGGCAATGAGCACCTAAATGTCCTAGTGTAAACCTTAAGGTGTTCAAGCTTTTGACTTAAGTCTAAGGGTGGAATTGTGGGGTTATCCCACCATGGGGGAGGCAGCCAAGACTTTATAATTAGTCAAAAATGTTGGGCACATGTGTACCAACGAGTTTAAGACAGAAACCATAATTAGTGAGAAAGAAAATGACATAAAGCAAGGTTAAGCTTGTTATGTGTGTTTTGTGCCTTTAAGCTCATTTAAGGCCATTTAAGTGGCCAAATCACTTATCCCTCTCTCATTTTCGTCCTCCCAAACCCAAGAACACAGCTATACTTCCTTCATAGCCACCATACCTTCAAACTTGCTATTGATTGAAATTGAAGGCAAAAGGAAGCAATTGGAAGCAAACTAGAGCTATTTCTTGGATACTTCAAGGATCAGGCCTGATTTTGAACCTACCTACTTTGGTAAGGGTTCTATTGCTCTCATGGACTATTTTTTGCAATTTTCAAACATCCATGGAGCTAGGACTAAGCTTGGAAGAGAGACTTGTGCTTGATGAACCAAGCTTAGTGAGGGGAGTGCACTTATTGAAGGTTTTGTGACCTAGTGTGAAGTGCACAATGATGGCAGTAAAGTGAGGGTTTCTAGAGCCCAAAGTTACTACTAACTGCTTTTTAAATCCTCCTAAGACCAAGCGTTAGCTTGAGGAGGGCTGCCATAGTGATTTGGTTATGTTTATTATGTGTTTTAATGACTAATCTATGGTTATTATTGCTGCTGCATTTCATGTGTTTGTTGCTTGTGAATAGCTGCTGCATTTGGTTGCTATATCTTGTATATATGCATTGTGGATTTTATGTTTTAGTGTCTTTGGATAAAGTTTTTAACGATGGTTACATTGCCTATTGAGTCCAAGTGCTACCCTTACTAAGTTTCTCATTGAAACTTACTCCCCTCAATTCTGTCATTTCAGGTCCAGCTGAAAGATCACCTTCAAACTAACCTTTATAGTTTAATTTTTAATCTAAAATTTCAGATACATGAACTTCCATATGTCTAGTTATGATTTGGAAATTTTGGTGATTTTAGGAGCACATTTGGTATTTTTAATGGTGGTACTTATTGTGTTGTGCAGCAGCTGTCCAGCATCCTGTTTTTGGAGTCCATTGTGTCTCAGGACCTCCTGTAACCTAGGATGTGTATTTAGATGAGTTAAGACCATATTGTAGTGCATGCATGCATGTACATGTAGTGTATGTAAAATGAGGCAAGTATGTGAACATTTGAGTAATGTTTTGGCTATGTAAGTGATGTGGTTCAAAGCTGCCTAAGTGTGAATGATGGGCTGATTACTTGTAAATTCTGTTTTAGCCACATAAAGTTGTTACAAGAAAGGGAATGTAATTCTTATGTGTAATGGACATATATGGGATAGCCTTGGAGGGCTTTCCCCTTGTGAATGAAGTGTTTGCATGGTTTGGAAAAATTGTGTGGGCAAAATGGTCCAAAAGTTGCCAGAATTTTGACTCTGGACCTAAAGTTTAATATCTCCCTGTGTAGAATGAATATTACTATGAAATATTTACCACACCTAGAGGACATCTAGAGGGTTAACTGGGCTTTAGAATTTTTGGATTTAGAGCCCTGTAGCCAAAGAAATGACATTGCAAATTTGGCTAAGTTACTGTTCATTTGGGCAGAATTTTGTAACCAACTTCAAAAATCCATAACTTAGTCCATAGGTGGGCTATTGATGTAAATCCATTGGTTTTATCTAAGTCTCTACTTGATAAGGGAGCAAAGAAAATAGGGGGTATGTGGCTATAATGATACAGTTTATTAGTGCAAGTTACAGGTGCAGTAGCTGGTCACTAGAACTTAACAAGATTGCCTAATGTGTAGAAGCCAAAACTAAGACTTGTGCTAGTGTTTTCCTTCATAGCTACCATAGTGTGCATAAATGTAAATATGTATGTTATGGTTAGACCAATATGCATGTATTTACATAGTGCTCAAGAGGGTCACTTAAGTATGTACACTAGGGGTGTTGTTCTGATGACCTACAGGACACACCGTACCTGGGAGTTTAAATGCACAGTTTTGGCACCATAACTGGACTACCCCAGAGTGGGTAACACTAATGTAGTAGTAGGTCTTGACTTCGATGATGAAGGCAGTTTTCTCCTCGTCTTCGGGATCCATCCGGATTTGGTGTTATCCACTGAAGGCATTGAGGAAGCTAAGTAGACCATATTTGGCAGTGGAGTCTACCAGTTGGTCTATTGGTGGTAGAGGGTAGGAGTCCTTCGGGCAGGTGTTATTTACATTTCGGAAGTTGATGCACATTCAGAGTTTATCACTCCCTTCCTTCATGGTGATAACAACATTACTAAGCCATTCGGGGTACTTAACTTCTTTTTTTACACCCGCCTCCGTTAACCGTTGGACTTCGGTGTTGACAAAATTGCTCTTACTCACCGAGAGGCTGTGCTTTTTTTGTTGAACGGGCTTTACCTCCGGGCACACTTTAAGACTGTGTTGAATTATACCAGGGTCTACCCCAGGCATGTCCTTCGGAAAGTAGGCAAATAGATCTTTGTTCATTAACAGAAAAGATACAAGTTTTTCCTTGTCACCTTCAGCTTGTTTTTTTCCCACTTGAGTACTTCAGCCCGGGACAAGTTCTACATCCTCTATTTCTATTTTTTTGAAGTCACTTTTTTCTCCTCTTATTGCCTCTTCAGCGAGTATGCTCTTTTCTTCTAAATTCTATGCATGAACTTTCATTGGGGTTTGTCTTGGCTTCATAAAGACTTTCCTCACCTCATCTTGATCAATAAATATCTCTACGTCTCCTTCCTTCGCGCCAAAAGTGACCGTTAGGTACTTCACTTATGGACGAATGTAGAGATGTCCTTGTGTCTACCTTTGTAGGATGGCATTGTATGAAGAAGGGAAATCTATGACAATGAACCTTGTCATCATGGAGCCAAAGAGCTCTTTCATGTCCTGCACCAAAGTTCCCCTTAGCATCAAGGGCAAATTGATCCACCTGAGCACAGGGAGTTCGGACAAACCTACACCAAAGGTAGGGGAAGTAACAGGTTTGAAATCCCCTTTTGAGATCCCCAAGTTTGGCAACAAGTGGGAGAATAAAATGTCGGTATTGGAGCAGTCATCAATGAGCACTCTTTTGACGTCCCAACTCCCTATCCTTACCATGATCAGGAGAGGGTCGTCATGATGGAACTTCACGATGGACCCATCTTTTCGAACAAGCCTGTTCACTCGGTTTCTGAACTCCATCATTAATATTTCATGGACTTTCCTTTTCCTCTCGACCAAGGGTATCCCAGTAGTCATCATTTGGATTACTTATGCCAGAGGTGGTGGATGCTTTTCAGGACTTTGGTTCTGACGTCGGTCAGAATCATAGTCCCTATCTTCCCCTTTCCTTTCCTCTTCCCTTCTTCCTTTGGGGGATGGCATCCGTAGGTATTGCTGAAGTTGCCCTTGCTTGATCAGAGATTTGATGTACTTTTTTAGTCGGAAGCAGTCCTCAGTGTCGTGCCCATGGTTTCGATGGAACTGGCAGAACTTCTTCATGTTCTTCTTGTTTTTTGAGGTCATGGCCTTCAGATGTTGGATAGCAGTTCCTTGTTTTTCCATGGCCATGAGTATGTTTGTCCTTGTAGTGTTCAAGGGTGTGAACGACATCAGTTTCTTCCCCCTTTGCTTCTGAGGTCTACCCCCACCCACAGTTGGGTACCTAGGTTGGTGACCCATACCCTTGGGATGATTGTGACCAGACTTTGGCCCTCCCATCCTCAATTGTTGAGCCGTCATGTGCTGTTCTGCCCTTCGGTAGAATTCTCCAAAGGTGTCAGAGGGATCCTTGGAGAACTTGTAAAAGAGTTGTGAATCTCTCCGAAGTCCCCTGATTATGGCAAGGATGCGAATTTTCGGGGTGAAAATCAAGGACACTCAAGGCTCAAGGCTTCTCGGTTGAACCTTTCGACATAGTCCCGAATGGTCCCTCATTCTTTTGAGCTATGTCAAACATTTGTACGGGCATCTTCACTGTCAGTCTACTTCCGATGAACTGCTGGGTAAATGCAGCAGATAACTCCTAGAAACCCAATATAGTTCCAGGAGCCAGGGAGTTATACCACGCGGTTGCGGGCCCTAAAAGGGTGACTTCGAAGCATTTACAAATGGTGGCATCATCAACACCATGCAACACCATGCTGCGCCTATACTTCATAAGGTGAGCTTGAGGATCGCTACGCCCATCATACGTTTCCAAGCGTGGTACTTGGAAGTCACTTGGCATAGGTGCCTCTACTACTGCACATATGAAGGGTGACTCTTCCCCGGTGAAGGTCTCCGACAACCTTGACCAAATAGGCTTCCGGGAGATCTGCCTTTCTACCTTTTCCCACCTCTCTAGGATCTTCTCCATGAGAGTGGTGGTGATGTCCTCTCCTCGTTGCCTGGTGGTTGCTGGCAACGGGGAGCAACGTCTCCTTTTCGGAGAGTAACTTCATTGGTAGGGGGACTGGGACCTCCCGTATGCGGATGCACTTCGCCGATAGGAAGTCCTGGGTTGTTTTGACACTGTTTCTCCTGCGTGACATCCTTTGGAGGGTACATTCTCCGTTGAAGACTCATCGTGAGAGCCCTCGCTTCCAAAGCTCCGACGGGGTAACTTTGGGCTCCTCTCTTGCCAGGTGCTAAGAGAAGGCGGCCTTCCCCCGGTAGGTGGTTGTGACCACCTCTGGTTGAGCTGTTAGGTCATTTTAGCCTCAACAGAGTGCTGAAAGTCCTATAGAAAGCTCATCATGAGCGTTAGAGGATGTTTATCCTCAGGCAAATAAGTCTCTACTATATGTCATTCAGTTGCTGTTGGAGCTTCCGGCATGGACTAGTACTTCGGGAGTCCCTTGTCCTTAGAACGCCGGGTCTCAACAACGGTGACTTGAGACAGAGTTCCCACAGATGGCGCCAAATGATGCCCGATGGCATCCTCGTTGCATGACATGTTGGCCTGGAGGAAAAACTTCCGGCGTGAAGGTGCCTGAAACACTCAGAAGAATAAGGGTTAGGAGCTCCCTGGAATATGTTTATGGGGGAGGAGCCTCCGATGCCCAAGTTAATGTTTGTGAGACTAGTAGTAGTAAAGAATAGAGAGTGAAGAAAATAGCGAAAGTTCTGTGTCCTTTGCTTACCAAGGTCCTTCCTGAGTACTTATAGGACGGTAGAGGGAGGAGGCCGTTTGACACAACCTGTTCATATCGTGACACGTGTTCGGTTAGATCCAATCTATACCTTCAGAGATAGGTATCTCCAACTGGCCTTAGGCCGTTCCGACTAGAGGGAAGGGGCATGTGCGAGGTCCCTTTGTCAGAGGCTCCTTAACCATTTTTGTCATATTTTTGTGAGACCCATTTGGGTAGAGATTTTCTCTAAGCGCTACTAGGTAAGGGCTTTTGGTAGAGTGGGCCGCCTACAGGACCTCCATCGAGGATGGTGGATCAACTTTCACGATGTCAGTGGGCTCGTAGGTCCGAGGGTGGTGAAAGGCACCTTTTCCCAAAGTTGGTCATGTTGCCTTGTCGAAGGTGGTATATGAGTGTTCCTTGAGGTCGGGGGTAGGCTCTCACCAAGGGTGGTTTCTAATCAAGAGACCTCGGGCACCATCGCCCTTCGGCTATCAGGCAGTGTTCCCTCTGAGGATAGTGAGGGCACCCCTTCACCAAAGTTGGTGGCACATACTCACCGAGGGTAGTGCTTAATAGGCCACTTAAGAGTTCTTTAAGGGTAATAGCCCTTTGGCTATTGGTAGTCACGATAACTACTAGAGCCACAAAACAAATGCTTGAGCATAACTGTACCTATACTATACTTGGTACTTTAATTGTTGAGTATAACACTCTACTAGGTGGGAGATTACTTCACCTTGTGGCTACTTGTGAGTCACCTCATGACTAGACATAGCGAACTCTTTCTCTCTCAGGGACATTCCTTAGACACTAACCCATAGGGTTAAGGCAAAGTATCCACTTTTTGGTATCACTTTGGCATCCTAAATAGATACTTCAATGTTCCACTAGCTTACTGGCACTAACATAAACATCAAGTGATCACTACAATGTCTTTGGTTGCACTTATGATGTGAGCCCCAATGGTATAAAGACCATGAAACATGTCCAAGATGTTTTTAAGCTTGACAAGAAATCAAAGAGACTAGATTTAAGCCCTCACCCTTAATCAACTAGTAGTTGGAAACAATAAGTATAACAAAAACCAAGAACACAAGCAACCTGTGCACCAAGGTAGCCTACAAAGAACCAAAGAGAAATTCTTTGCAAAGTAGCAATATTATTTTGTATCAAGGCTATGTTTTACAACTAGAATATATTCCTTCTTATTGGCCTAAACTAGCATAAAGGACTCAAAAAAATTCGTAGCCCAAGTCACCAAGGAAACCTAGTTACAAAGGACTAAAGAAAACCTAGTCAAACTATGACTCCTAAACCCTTTTAACAATGCTTAAGGTTTAGCATATGCCAATTGTCCTAAGTGACCTGAATTAACTCCATAGCCTAAATAACATGCTAAATAATGTAAATAATCCAGAAAAATATTAAAATAAAGTGCAAATACAAGTTTGGCCATAAAAACACCCAAATGGTCTTCTAGGGTGCATTTACGGGTTCTTTAGGGTTTTCACATGCATCTTTAGCTCCAAGCTTGAATATTTGAGTTCCAATGGTATGATTCTTCCCTTTAAATGTTGGGAAGGGTCTTCAAATGTTAGAACTCAAAGATCCAACTTGTAGAAGTAAAATGGCCTTAAAACACTTTAAGGTGGCTCCAAGGGTGCACTTAAGGGGTGCCCTTGGGGTTCCTTGTCTTGTGACTTATCTAGGCACTTTAGAACTGAGTACAAAGCTTGGAAATCACCCTAATATGATGTATTGATAGTTATAGTAGCTCCTTGTGAAGTTCCAAATCCATTCTCCATGAAGAAGCTTGAAACAAAGGCTTGAAGTGCACTAGTGGGCTCCTTAGTTTTCTTCCTTGTCAGTGGTCCACTAGAAATCTTCAATGGGTCCTTACCATCTTTGGTTGTGCCTTCCTTGAGAATATAAACTACCCCCTCCTTAGAAGGATTCATCCATCAATGTACGTGTTCAAAAAAAGACAAATCAGAAACATTGAAAGTGGCACTCACATTGTACTCACCTGGCAAGTCTAGCACGTATGTATTGTCATTGATCTTCTTAATAACTTGGAATGGACCATCTCTTCTTGGATAAATTTTAGGCCTTCTTGTAGCTATAAACCTTTCCTTCCTCAAGTGGTACCAAACCCAATCTCCAGGCTCAAGGACAATTCTTTTTCGGCCTTGGTTGGTTTTCTTAGTAACTTGTTGATTTTTGTGTTCAATTTGTTGCTTAACCTTCTCACGCAACCTCTTGATGCTCCCAGCTCTTTTACTACCATCCAAACTAGAAACCTCATGAGTAGGTAATGGATAAATATCTAATGGAGTTAAAGGATTAAAACCATACACAATCTCCAAAGGTGAAAAACTAGTAGTAGAATGCATAGACCTATTGTAAGCAAATTCTACATGAGGCAAACAATCTTTCCAAGATTTCAAGTTCTTACCAATGATAGCTTTAAGCATAGAACCTAAGGTTCTATTTGCTACCTCAGTTTGCCCATCAGTTTGTAGGTGGCAAGAAGTAGAAAATAAAGCTTAGTGCCAAGCTTCCCCCACAAAGTCCTCCAAAAGTGACTAAGTAACTTAGAGTCCCTATCCAACACTATGGTTCTTGCAACCCCATGAAGTAAAACAACTTCCCTGAAAAATAATCAGCCACATGTATAACATCATCAGTCTTAGTGCATGGAATAAAGTGAGCCACTTTGGAAAATCTATCAACTACAACAAAGATTGAGTCTCAGTTTTCTTTAGTTCTAGGCAATCCAACAATAAAATCCACTGAAATATTAACCCATGGATGAGTAGGTGTAGGAAGTGGTGTGTATAAACCTTGTGAAGTGTTAATGGACTTAACCTTCTTACATGCTATGCATTAATCACAAACCTTCGTTACATCTTTTACCATGTTCGGCCAGTAATAGTTGTCACACCCCACACAGGCCCCAGCCTCTGCACTCTCAGTGCCACTCACCATTTCTACCTAAGAGTTATTTAAACAGTCTTATGTTCAGGTGTTATTAACTACCTTTTATTTTGGCCATTGTTTGTTCGGTAGTGGTAAGTCTTATTTTTCTAAGCTAAGGGCCTGGGAGGTGCCCCAGGAGGCTTATGAACTGATTAGAACAATTGCTTGCAGCTTAAGTAAGGCCCAACCACTAACTTGCAACTCAAGGCAAGGTTGTAAATCTGTAACTTGCAATACAAGCAAGGCATACACTTAATCTATTTAGTGTCTAGGATGTGTGCTCATCAAGTGTGCTACTCCAATGTATGTCAACCAAGAAGACCATCTCATCAAGTTTTGGAAATCGATTTTTTTCATGTTCATGAACATTTGGTCAAGTAAGGAACATAAAAGATTCCATACATCAAAACTCATCCTTCCATATAACATATCATAACTTGGCATTCAAGCATCGAAAATACTTACACAAAACCATAATTCAACCGAGGCTAATATACACAAAAGTAGCCTAAAAACAAGTACTACTAACTTGGCAACATACCAAGAGTACCTATGGTCCAAAATCAGCCAAAGTTATGCATTACATTCAAGTTTACCTATAGTACCCGAAAAGGATATTAAAGACTACATGCATGACCATAGTCTGAAGTACTAAACCTATGACCAAGTTCATAGTCATAAAGGCAAACCACCACACTAGAGCGCAAGAACACACATCCATCTCCTCTGCTAGACAAGTCCCACAATCTACTCAAAGCCTGCAAAACTTGTACCTTAAGTTTTGGGCATAAACCATAAACATAAGACTTGTAAGTATAATTCAATTAAGCCAAGTTTCAGTTGGCACACATACCTCAAGCAATATGTGAACTACTTGATTCACAAGTAAGCAGACCAAGCACTAATCACTGAAGCTCTAAATCCTTGCCTGAAACACAGATATAACGGGCACAAGTATTATGACTCAGTTGGATTCACAGCTGACCGTATTTGGTCTATTTAGTTAAGTCCAAGACTTAACCTCCACTAGCTTAACTTGTCCTGCAAGAAAGACACTAAAAACATAGAACACAATATACACATATAGTAACCGAGGCATAATAAGCATAATTAAGCTACCTACAAGTGGTTAGCACACACAAACAAACAATCAAGCACACAACTCACACACACACCACAAGTTCACAGTAGGCCAAAACCACTAGTATGTGTTCATGGGTGTCTTTGTACACCTAACTTCACCATTCCAATCCTCCTTCCACTAGAGCTTCGAAACATTAGTAAGTTGGCCTCCCTCACTAAAGTTTTTAACACATACCATTAACTTGACTAGCTAGCCAAAACAACAAGAACCCAAAAGTTCTTCCATAAGCCCATCAAGCAACTAAGATCACATAGAACACATTGACTAGCACTTAGCTACTCATACTACTTGTTCATGGAATATTTACCAAGCAATCAAATAGAACATGAATCCTACCTCAACAAAAGAAAGCTTGTGTCTCGATTGAGCTTGTGTCTCTATGGCCAAAATCAACTTCCAAATCAAAGTTGCCTAACACAACAAGGCCTTCATTTAATCATCATAATCACTTGATCATGGAAATTTACCAAGGAATCCAAGTGAAGTATGAATCTTACCTCTAATTTTGAGCTTGAGCAACTCTCGGCTAACCTTCTACTCTTCGAATTCAAGCTTTAAACTTGAACTTCTAAGTCACCTATTGCCGAAAATGAACAACCAAGCTTGATTATGTCTTCAAGCTTTAATTTCCTTTGAAAATGGTATGGAATCAGCAGCCAACTCTTCATGAAGTCCCAAGAACACTCAAAGCCCTCAAGAACACAAGCCAAACTTGGTCAAGCACTCCAAGAAAGTTTTGACCAAAAAATAATGGCTTAATGGCTTAATGGGCACATGCACATCCGGTTATGGCCACATGGACTCATTAATGGGTTAATGCTATTCTTGGCCTTAAACTAATTTGCATGGTTCATTTAGCTCTTCAAGGATCCATGTCTCCATTTTAGTCACTAAAACACATGTTCATTTCGGCATTAACATTGTTTCATGGCCTACATTGCCAAGCATTATTTAAAATGGCTAAAAATGGCCATTATCCCTTGCACATTTTGGCCAAGTACTTATTGAACATCCCAAGAAGAAGGCAAATGCAAGGAATATACTAAGTGTGAGTGGCCGGCCAACATTCCAACATAAACCCATTAAACTATGCATTCGACCAACACATAAAACAATCGCATAAGACATAATTGAGACAAAGGCAGCTGACCATGGACAAGTGTCCAAAAGTTTGGCCAAAAGTGGTCTAATGTTCTACTAGTCCCCATACAAATTTGCATGGCCGAAAGTTCTCATTCATGGTTTTTAGTTTCACTTGCATCACTAGTTCAAGTGTGCATTGTAGTCCTCCAACTGTATTTCATGCCAAAGACATCACAGTCTAGTTTTCCATGTGCATTTTGAACCCAAATTTTATTGGTTTTGCACATACACCCTCATTCACATTTTCAATCAAGTCCCTCATTTTTAATTGGTGTTTTCTCTATATTCTTGGCCTAAGCCAAGTACTAAGGGATGGTGCTAACAATTCCTCCCTCCTTAAAGAATTTGGTCCTCCAAATTCTTCACGAATCTAAAGTATAGCTGAGTGTACTTGCTGGCAATTTCCTGTTCCACTTCCCAGGTTGGCTCTTCAAGAGTATGGTTACTCCGCTGAACTTTAATCATAGAGATCCACCTGCTCCTCAATTTCCTGGTATTTCTTGCCAGGAACTGAATTGGGACTTCTTTATATGAAAGGTTTGGTGCCACAGTTACACTAGCAGGTATCTCTATCTGCTTAGAACTGGGAACATATTTCTTAAGTAAGCTCACTTGAAACACATTATGTATGTTACCAAATTCTGGTGGGAAATCCAGCTGATAAGCCACATTTCCAATACTGGCCAATATTTGAAATGGCCCTATATATCTGGGTGCTAGTTTTCCTTTCTTTCCAAATCTGATTACTTCCTTCATGGGAGAAACCTTGAGCCACACCCAGTTTTTCTCCTGAAATTCCAGGTCTCTTCTCATTTTCAGGTTGGCATAGGCTTGTTGCCTATCATTTGCAGTCTTGATCCTACCTTGGATCAGTTTGATTTTCTCTATAGTCTCCTTAATAATGTCTGGCCCTAACTCCAATTTATCGTCTGGCTGATGCTAGCAATGAGGAGTAATACATCTTCTGCCATACAAGGCTTCATAAGGAGCCATTCCTATCACTAAATGATAGCCATTATTATAGGAAAACTCTATTAGTGGAAGATGTACATTCCACTCACCCTGGAAGTCAATTACACAGCACCTCAACATGTCTTCTAGAGTTTGTATAGTTCTTTCTTTCTGTCCATCCCTTTGTTGATGGTAAGCCAAACTAAACTTAAGCTTAGTACCTAATTCCTGATGTTGGGACTTCCAAAACCTAGAAACAAACCTAGGATCCCTATATGACACTATGTCATTAGGTACTCCATGCAATCTCACTATCTCTTTTATATAGAGTTGTGCTAGTTTGTCCAAAGAATCAGTAAGATTCATGGGAAGGAAATGTGCTACCTTGGTCAATCTGTCCACAATGACCCATATGGCATTATGCTTCCTTCTAGTTAGTGGCATTCCCATTACAAAGTCCATTGATATGTATCCCCATTTTCTCTTAGGTATGGGCAAACTTTGCAGTTTCCCTCCTGGTTTCTGATGTTCAATCTTTACTTGTTGGCACACTTCACAACTAGCTACATGGGTACTAATATCCTTCTTCATGTATGGCCACCAAAAATATACTCTAAGAGTGTGATACATCTTTGTGGCCCCTGGATGCATGCTTAACTTACTAGAGTGAGCCTCTTCCAGAATTTAAATCCTCAGGTTGTCCTTTTCAGGCACATATAACCTATTCTAGAAGTATAGCATCCCTTATTTAAAGGAAAAACCTTGGTACAATTCTCCCTTTTTCTACCTAGATATTAGTTCCATATTCTCATCACCAGCTTGAGCTTCTTTGATAAGCTCTTTCCATTCTGGTGTAATGGTGAGTACATTTAGTTGTTCACTTTCCTTAGCTAGCCATTGACTTGCCAAGCAAGTAAGGCTCAGGCTCTTGGCCTTATGCTCAATTTCACCATCTTTGAGCACTCCAGTGTAGCTTCTGCTCAAAGCATCTGTCACTACATTGGCCTTCCTAGCTGTGTACTCAATTACACAGTCAAAATTCTTCAAATATTCCAACCACCTCATTTGTCTCATATTCATGTCCTTCTAAGTAAAAAGGTATTTGAGACTTTTGTGCTCTGTAAAGACTTGGAATCTATTACCAAGAAGTAAGTGTCTCCATTGTTTAAGAGCAAAGACCACTGCTGCCAAGTCCAAGTCATGCGTGGGATACTGCTTTTCATGTGGTCTTAGTTGTCTGGACCCAAAGGCAATAGCCTGTTTCTCCTGCATCAGGACACATCTTAGTCCTATGTGAGATGCATCAGTGTACACTTCATATTCCTTTGTAGGATCTGGTAAGACTAATATATGAGCTATGGTTAGTCTCCTCTTAAGCTCTTGGAAGCTCTCCTCACATTTTTTTTCCCAGACAAACTTCTGGTTCTTTCTAGTTAATTGAGTCATAGAGGCTGCTAAAACAGAAAATTTTGGCACAAATCTTCTGTAATAGCTAGCCAACCCTAGGAAACTCTTGACTTCCTTCACATTCTGGGGTTGCTCCTAGTCCAGGATTAACCTTACCCTTTCAGGATCCATGGCCAACCATTGATCATTTATTACATGTCCCAAAAACCTAATCTCTTGAGCCCAAAACTTGCATTTACTTTGTTTCCCATAAAGCTTGTTTTCTAAGAGCAAGCCAAGCACAATTCTCAAGTGTTCTCTATGAGTTTCCTCATCTTTTGAGTACACCAAAATATCATCAATGAATACTACCACAAAGTGGTCTAGGTTTGCTCTAAATACCCTTTGCATTAGGTCCATAAAGATTGCAGGTGCATTAGTAAGCCCAAATGGCATTACTGTATACTCAAAGTGTCCATACCTAGTTTTGAAAGCAGTCTTAGATATGTCTTCCTCCCTAACCCTTAAATGGAAATATCCAGACCTTAGATCTATTTTGGAGAACACTTTTGCTCCCTTCAACTGATCAAACAAATCTTCTATTCTTGGGAGGGGGTATTTGTTCTTTATGGTTAATGCACTCAGTTCTCTGTAATCAATACAGAGTCTAAGGGTTCCATCCTTTTTCTTTACAAACAACACAGGTGCCCCTCAAGGAGACACACTAGGTCTGATGAACCCTTTTTCAAGTAGTTCATCTAACTGCTTCCTCAGCTCTACCATTTCAGGTAGTGCCATCCTATATGGAGTAGTGAATACTGGTGCTACTCCTTGTACCATCTTAATTTCAAACTCCACCTCCCTCAAGGGTGGTAATCTAGGTAGGTCTGTAGAAAAAACCCCTGGAAAATCCTGAACTATAGGTATCTGCCTAAGTTCATTAGCTACTTCCTGGTCATTCAGTTCCAGTCATTCATAGTCACTTTCTAGAGTCATTTTGTTTAATACCTCAATTTGACAATCCATGGCTAACTCTAGTGACTTATCTAAATCATATGGTATACAACCAGGCATGATTAGCTGTCTATTATGACAATCAATAACTAGTTTATTCTCTCCTAACCAGTTCATGTCTAGAATCACATCATAATCATATGTGTCTAGCACTATGAGATCTGCTCTCAGTTTCAGCTTGTCTATCTGGATTTCACAGTTTTCAACCATATGGTATGTGAATAAAACTTTATTGCCAGCAGTTTTAACCAAGTACATGCTTGTTGTATATTTTACTTCTAAATTCATGGCCTGAAACAAGCTATTAGAAATCACAGACAATGAAGCTCTAGTATCAAATAATGCAGATACTAAATAGCCATTAAGGTAAATAGTACCTTTTAAGGCCCTCATGCTAGTCCTTTGCTGACTAGTGTCTCTGCCTGCATTCTCGGGCTCTAGTGCTCCTTTCTCGATGACTCCAGCTGAAACACCCTGCCTGGAGGTGCATTAGGCCTCCTTTGCAACTGTGGGGGCCTTTGTGCCTGCCTCCCTCCCATATTTGGTACATTGGTCCTCAGTTGGGGCATGGGAATCTGCTGCCCACCTTGCCCTCTGGGATTAAACCTTCCTAGTAATTTCCTCTCTTCTCCTCTCTTTGGGCAATCTCTTACCCAATGATCTGGTGCCCCACACTTGTGGCAACTAGCAGCAGTTTTGAAACATGGCTTATTGCCATGGAATTTCCCACAAGTGTGGCATTGTGGACCATATTGCTGTGGCCCATTCTCTTTCTTGCTTCCTTTTCTTCCTCCACTGGCCTCTACCTCTTCTCTAGGTCTCTTCTGTGTCCCATTTTGGGAACCACTTCCACTATTAGGTCTACTTTACACTTGTTCCTTGAACTCCTCTTCCAGTGCAATGGCACTCTACATCACAGAGTAGTAGTCTCTAGTTCCTACTGTTCTGAGGATCTGTCTCAGCTCAGGCCTCAAGCCTCTCAAAAACCTCTTGGTTCTCAATTCCTCCTGTCCCTCATACTATGGGGCATATCTAATCAGACTGCTGAATCTTTGTTCATATTCCAGAACAGTGAGATCCCCTTGCTCTAGATGATCAAACTCCACTTGCTTCTGATCTTTTTGGGCCTCACTTACATACTGTTGGTGGAAGTCCTGAAGAAAGTTTACCCACCTCATGGACCTCCTTCTGGCTGGTGGTCTCCTCTGATTTCTTTCCTGATATGTCCTCTACACTGCCCTCCACCACAATTTTGCATTTCCCTCTAGCCTGAAGGTAGGTAGAAGTACTTTCTGAGTAGATGATACATGCATTCTCTCAAAAATCTTCTCTACCTGATACACCCAAAACTCTGCTTCATTAGGGTCACAGGCACCCCTGAATACTGGAGGTTTTAGTGCCAGGAACCCCTCTAGTTGGCCCTCCTTAAGTCCACCCCTTCTAGACCTCTCTTCTCTTACTTCTGTACTGCTAGTTCTGTCTCTGAAGATTCTCCCTCTTGTTGTACTCTCTGTCAGAAGCTCAGTCCTCCTTGAGTAAATATAAGCATCCAGCTCTTCAATGTCTGGGCTCTCCTCATCCTCTTCCTCTGTCCTGGGTTCTTGTCTAACCTCTGATCTCATCCTTCTGGCCCTCTGATGTCTTCTCTCCTCATCACCTTCTTCTTCTTCCTGATTTCCTCCATTATTACTATGTTGACTATGATCCACTAGCTCTTTGCCAGGCCTTCTCCTTCCTCTTCTACCTTCTGCGTCCAAGTTCTCCCCTACTCCCATCTGTTCTGGGTTTTCCTATATTAAAGGTTGGCCTCTAGCCAAGAATTTCATTCCCTTTACAATCTGTGCCATAGTTACCTACAGTGACTCCATCATCATCTCCATCCTATCTGGCCTATCCCTGCTAGGTCCAGGTATTTGGAACCTGGAGTTTGGCTCTTCGGCCAAATTATACTTAATGGCATCTGAGGCACCTCTATATGCATGCCATCTTTAGGATAGGCTGTTTTATCCTCTGCTTGCCTCAGGGATTTTCTTTCCTTGCCTCTTGTTCTCATCCTGCACTTTAAGATGCAGCTATTCACATAAATCCAATAATACAAGTCTTATATAATCCTATGTGGGAACAAGTCTTGACTAATCTTTCTTCTATATTAGAAGCTTCTAAACCTTATGCTCTGATACCAAACAAAGCCTGTCACAAACCCACACAGGCCGTAGCCTGTGCACTCTCAATGCCACTCACCATTTCTACCCAAGAGTTATTTAAACACTCTTATGTTCAGGTGTTATTAACTACCTTTTATTTTGGCCATTGTTTTTTAGGTATTTTTAAGTCTTATTTTCTTAAGCTAAGGGCCTGGGAGGTGCCCCAAGACGCATATGAACTGATTAGAACAATTACTTGCAGCTTAAGTAAAGCCCAACCACTAACTTGCAATACAAACAAGGCATACACTTAATCTGTTTAGTGTCTAGGATGTGTGCTCATCAAGTGTGCTACTCTAAGGCATGTCAACCAAGAAGCCCATCTCATCAAGTTTTGGAAATCAATTTTTTTCATGTTCATGAACATTTGGTCAGGTAAGGAACATAAGAGATTCTAAACATCAAAACTCATCCTTCCATATAACATAGCATAACTTTGCATTCAAGCATCGAAAATACTTACACAAAAAAAAAATTCAACTAAGGCTAATATACACAAAAGTAGCCTACATACAAGTACTACTAACTTGGCAACATACCAAGAGTACCCATGGTCCAAAATTAGCCAAAGTTATGCATTACATTCAAGTTTACCTATAGTACCCGAAAAGGATCTTAAAGACTACATACATGACCATAGTCTGAAGTACTAAACCTATGATCAAGTTCATAGTCATAAAGGTAAACTACCACACTAGAGCCCAAGAACACACATCCATCTCCTCTGCTAGACAAGTCCCACAATCTACTCAAAGCCTGCAAAACTTGTACCTTAAGTTTTGGGCATAACAAAACTTGTACCTTAAGTTTTGGGCATAAACCATAAACATAAGACTTGTAAGTATAATTCAATTAAGCCAAGTTTCAGTTGGCACACATACCTCAAGCAATATGTGAACTACTTGATTCACAAGCAAGCAAACCAAGCACTAATCACTCAATCTCTAAATCCTTGCCTAAAACACAGATATAATGGGGATGAGTATTATTACTCAGTAGGATTCACAACTGACCATATTTGGTCTATTTTGTTAAGTCCAAGACTTAACCTCCACTAGCTTAACTTGTCCTGCAAGAAAGACACTGAAAACACATAACACAATATACATATATAGTAACCGAGGCATAATAAGCATAATTAAGCTACCTACAACTGGTTAGCACACACAAACAAACAATCAAGCACACAACTCACACACACACCACAAGTTCACAATAGGCCGAAACCACTAGTATGTGTTCATGGGTGTCTTTGTACACCTAACTTCACCATTCCAATCCTCCTTCCACTAAAGCTCTGAAACATTAGTAAGTTGGCCTCCTTCACTAAAGTTTCTAACATATACCATTAACTTGACTAGCTAGCCAAAACAACAAGAACCCGAAAGTTCTTCCATAAGCCCATCAAGAAACTAAGATCACATAGCACACATTGACTATCACTTAGCTACTCACGCTACTTGTTCACGGAATATTCACCAAGCAAGCAAGTAGAACATGAATCCTACCTCAACAAAACAAAGCTTGAGTTCTCGGTTAAGCTTGTGTCTCTAAGGCTGAAATCAACTTCCAAATCAAAGTTGCCTAACACAACAAGGCCTTCATTTAATTATCATAATCACTTGATCATGGAAATTTACCAAGGAATCCAAGTGAAGTATGAATCTTACCTCCAATTTTGAGCTTGAGCAACTCTCAGCTAACCTTCTACTCTTCAAATTCAAGCTTTAAACTTGAACTTCTAAGTCACCTATTGCCGAAAATGAACAACCAAGCTTGATTATGTCTTCAAGCTTCAATTTCCTTTCCAAATGGCATGGAATCGGTAGCCAACTCTTCATGAACTCCCAAGAACACTCAAAGCTCTCAAGAACACAAGCCAACACTCGGTCAAGCACTCCAAGAAAGTTTTGACCGAAAATGATGGCTTAATAGCTTAATGGGCACATGCACATCCGGTTATGGCCACATGGACTCATTAATGGGTTAATGCCATTCTCGGCCTTGAACTAATTTGCATGGTTCATTTAGCCCTTTAAGGATCCATGGCTCCATTTTAGTCACTAAAACACATGTTCATTTCGGCATTAACATTGTTTCATGTCCTACATTGCCAAGCATTATTTAAAATGGCTGACAATGACCATTATCCCATGCATGTTTCGGCCAAGTACTTGTTGAACAGGCCAAGTGATAGCCGAAGTGCTATCGCCCTTTAAACCCATAAGCTCGGGGAAAGCACCACTCTCGAGAAGTCGAGCATCACCAACAAGGAATGCGAACACCAACTTCAGAAAAAGGAGGTCTGACACCTTGAACATCCGACCTCGGCGATCCATCATCACCCATGGAAACAACAGTACCGACCTCGGGAATACGGTGCATCACCATCCTCGGTAAGGTGATCAAACCAACTTCGTAAGAGAAAAACTCACCACCTTCGGCAAGAGTGAAAGCCCCAAAGGGGAGCATCCGTGATGAGGGGACTCCTGGATTACTAAAATGATCTTGGAAAAAAGCCCTCCTATTCCTAAGAGCTTTCTTCTACCGAAAGGATCTCAGGAGTATGGCAGAAACAATTAAGGAGCCTCTGACATGCCGCCCTCGTACACAACACGCCACCCGCATACACGCTCTGACACGCCACTGCCGCACATGTCCTATCACGCAGACCTACCCCAGCCCTGACCTCTGGCCAGAACGGCCTGTAGCCGGCTAGAGGTCCCCACGCCCAAAGGTATAATTACATCCGACCGAACACGTGTCATAATCTGAGCGGGTCACGTCAAGCAGGCATCTCCATTACACCCTCCTATACATATTAAGGAAATGGCCTCAGTAGGGGGGCTCTAGAGAGGAGATACATTTACACATTTTTACTACTTTCCGTCTCTCAAAATACTGACTTGGGCGTCAGAGGCTCCTCCTCAGAAAAATACTCCGGGGACCTCCTAACCTTTATTCTTTGAGTGTTTCAGGAAATCTTTCCTAGGAAGTCTCTCATTTAGGAGTTCCTCCCTCACCAGAAGTACCTCCCAGTCTCACCATGTCATACCATGAAGATGCCAATGGGCATCACCAAGAACAAGGCAAATGCAAGGAATATACTAAGTGTGAGTGGCCGGCCAACATTCCAACATAAACCCATTAAACTATGCATTCCACCAACACAATAAGCAGTGGCATAAGACATAATGGAGACAAAGGCAGCCGGCCATGAACAAGTGTCCAAAAGTTTGGCCAAAAGTGGTCTAATGTTCCACTAGTCCCCATACAAATTTGCATGGCCGAAAGTTCTCATTCATGGTTTGTAGTTTCACTTGCATCACTAGTTCAAGTGTGCATTGTAGTCCTTTAACTGTATTTCATGCCAAAGACATCACAGTCTAGTTTTCCATGTGCATTTTGAACCCAAATTTTACTGGTTTTGCACATACACCCTCATTCACATTTTCAATCAAGTCCCTCATTTTTAATTGGTGTTTTCTCTATATTCTTGGCCTAAGCCAAGTACTAAGGGATGGTCCTAACAATAGTGCTCCTTCAAAGTATGCAAGGTTTTGGCTTGTCCAAAGTGTCCCATAAGTCCTCGACAATGAGCTTCCTCTATGAGTAATTCCCTCAAAGATGTCTTGGAAATACACAACCTATTTTCTTTGAAAAGAAACCCATTAACTTGATAAAGCTTCTCAAAAGCAAATTTAGAACACTTAGCATAAATTTTACCGAAATCATGATCAGATGCATACAAATCCTTCAAGTGTTCAAAACCCAACACTTTAGCATCAAAAGCAGAAAGTAAAGCATACCACCTAGAAAGTGCATCTGCCACTACATTATCCTTACCTTGCTTGTATTTGATAACATATGGGACTGACTTAATGAATTCTACCCATTTAGCATGCCTCATATTCAACTTACCTTGCCCATTAAGAAACTTAAGGGCTTGATGGTTGGTTTGAATGACAAACTCTCTTGGCCAAAGATAATGTTGTCAAGTCTCTAAAGCTCTTACCAACGCATAAAGCTCTTTGTCATAAGTGGGATAGTTCAAAGTTGCACCATTTAACTTCTCACTAAAGTATGCAATGGGCCGGCCTCCTTGCATCAACACAACTCCAATGCATATACCTGAAGTATCATAGTCAACCTAAAAAATATTAGCAAAGTTACGCAAAGCTAAAAGTGGTGCATTACATAACTTTTTCTTTAACAACCCGAAAGCCTCCTATTGAGCTTTCCCCTACTTAAATCTAACATTCTTCTTGATAACTTCAGTTAGAGGTGTGACAATGGAAGAAAAACTCCTTACAAACCTCTTATAGAAGCTAGCTAACCCATGGAATGATCTTACCACAGTTATGGAAGATGGGGTCAGCCAATCTTGTTTGGCCCTTACCTTCTTTTTGTTGGGTTTTGAGAGCCAAACAGCGCAGCGGAATTTAACCGAAACCCTCTAGGATCCAAGTGAAACGGGGTAAACCGGGTGTTTGAAAATTTCATACCTAATTTTCGGTTGAGATCTCTCTCTCAACTGTAGAGTCGAATCACAAAACTTGAACAGTTGACGTGTTCAGGCTCTCTATGGTATCCACACGAGCCTCTCGGGATCACCACGCTTCCACCACGTGCCGGCAGATGCGTTTCTCTTGCACTCACAGTGCTAGCTTGTGTCCTCTAAGGAATTGTAAGAGAATAGTGCGACTGTCCTTTTGGGAGGCTAGGGCAAGGAGACCTGCAAATTTCTCACTTAAAAGTTGTATTTATAGTGAAACTCAACTTCCAGGCCTAATGGGTTTCAAAACCCTAATCCAATTAGGATTTAATTTTAGGCTTAATAATGGCTCAACTCCTTGGCCCATTATTAATACAAAATTAAAGTGAAACCATAACCCAAATAATTAGCCCATGCACTCTAATGATCCAAATAGCTCTATGTGTGTGACCCAATAGGCTCTTGCCATGTTGGCAATGATCATAAATCACATTTATGATCATAAGCAATGAGCGGTGTCTAGCAACACATCATTGCTACCCAAGTGACAAGATTGTCGGTGAATCGACTAAACCTTTATGATCATCACCGATATATGCCATTGTCCCTTTGTCCAAGATATCAAGACTAAGCACGAGACATGGAATGTCTCACTCTCGTATAGCCCAATCTTTGGTTTCTTGATTACTGAGTAGACCAACTTAAACTGATGACTTTGATATCGTATATCAACTCATCGGAGCATGGCCATGCATTTTCTAAGTCTCACTCTATCAAGGGGCCCGAAGATATCACTCCCGTTACATAGGAGGGACAAATCCCATCTTGATCATACAAATCCCTCCGCATGATATGTGACATACCCAATGACCTCCTTCAAGTTCACTCAGTTACGAGCAACAAAGGAAAGTATCAAAGTATGTGACTCACATGTAGGGAACCTTGATGATCTTAGGTCGAAGGATTACATATACCATGATCCCTATGAGAATCACTTATGACACTCATATAACTATCCATGAAGTGTTCTCATGGTGGGTCGGTCCAGTACACAAGTTCTCCAACTTGTACCCATATGTAGACTACATATCTCATATTAGTCTCCACATATGCTAGTCATTATGTATTATTGCAACCCACTCCACAATAATACTAGACTAGGGATGTTTAAGAATATCATTATTCTAGGGTTACAATTATGTTTATTACGTTACGCAGAAACAAAACAACAAACAAAATTGCTGGATTAATGCCTAAATAAAATATCATGACTCAATGTGCAAAAATACAATCATCTCATGATTGGCTTTTTGGGCACAACACTAACACTTTTGATCCACCTCAATTCCATGTGGACTCACAACAAAACCAAGGAAAACAACTTTATCAACATGAAAAGAACACTTCTTCAAGTTAGCATACAATTTTTGCTCACTCAAAGTGCTTAGTACTTGTGTGAGGTATCCAACATGCTCTTCTAGGTTCTTGCCATATACTAAGATATCATTAAAGTAAACAACAACAAACCTACCAATGAAGTCATGCAAGACATGATTCATAAGTCTCATGAAAGTACTAGAAGCATTAGTTAACCCAAAAGGCATGACTAACCATTCATAAAGCCCAAAGTTTATTTTAAAAGCAGTTTTTTATTCATCCCATTCCCTCATCCGAATTTGATGGTACCCACTTCTTAAATCAATTTTTGAAAACAAAGTAGACCATGCAACTCATCAAGCATGTCATCAAGTATAAGGATAGCATGTCTATACTTTACAGTGATCTTGTTGACCGGCCTACAATCCATGCACATGCGCCATGAACCATCCTCCTTTGGCACTAAAAGGACAGGTACGGCATAAGGGCTCATGCTCTCCCTCCTAAAGCCTTTGGCCAACAGCTCCCCAACTTGCTTCTTAATCTCCTTAGTCTCCTCGGGGTGGGTCCTATAAGTTGGCCTATTTGGAATAAGTGCTCCCGAGACTAGGTCAATTTGATGCTCAATGCCTCTAATGGGTGGCAAAACCCTTGGGTCTTTAGGGAACACATCCTCAAAGTCCTTCAACAAAGACAAAACAACACTAGGAAGATGTGTGAGATCATTAATAACAAGCAAAGACTCTTTGTAAAGTAAAAGAAACACTGGTCTTTATGCTTGAATGGCTTTCCTCACATCACTCATTTGTGCAATGTAGCACTCTTTCTTTCCACTCAACTTCCTTTGATTCTTTTCTCTTGAGAACTCTCCACTCTTATTCCCCTCATGTTCACTCTTCTCACTTAATCTCTCAGTTGTTCTCTCAGCTTTCCCCTCTTCACTCTTGCCTCAACTTTCCCCTCTTCACTCTTGCCTCAGGTTTCCCCTCTTCACTCTCACCTTACTTCGAAGTTTCCTTTGATCCTCTAAGACTTGTTGTGGTGAAAGTGGAGTAAGTGTAACCGGCCTTCCTTCATGAACAAACGAGTACAAGTTCTTCTCTCCATCATGTGTAACCTTCTTATCAAATTGCTACGGCCTCCCAAGCAAAATGTGACAAGCATGCATAGGAACAACATCACAAAAAACTTTATCATGGTAAGTACCAATTTTAAAGTGAACCAAAACTTGCTTCACCACCTTTACGTCTTCGGTATCATTCAACCATTGAAGCCTATATGGTTGTAGGTGCCTTTGTGTAGGAAGCTTCAACTTCTCCACCATAGTTAAGCTTGCTACATTGGTACAACTTCCTCCATCAACAATGAGGCTGCACACTTGGTCTTTGATTCGGCACCTAGTGTGAAAGATGCATTCTGTTTGATTGGCTTCCTCCTTGGCTTGCACACTTAGAGCTCTCCTTGCCATAAATGCAAAGTCTCCCACATCGAGCTCAAGTATGTTTTGCTCTTCATCCTCCAAAGGTGGCGTCTCCTCCATGGCATCTTCATCCTCATATGTGATCTCTCCATCATCTTTAAGTATCATCATCTTCTTGTTTAGGCAATCTCTCATGTAGTGCCCCTTATCTTTACACTTGAAGCACTCAATCTCTCTTGCTTTAGGTACATCTTTCGATGGAGCTTTGGACTTGTCTTGTTTACGTTGAGACAAGCCTCCTTTGGTAGCCTCCACTCTTGGCTTAGATGCTTCTTTACTCCATGCTTTCCTCCATGTGGAGCTCCCTCATTGAGACATCTCAGATGCCTTAGACCTCTTGATGATCCTCTTGGCCTTAGTGGCATGATGAAGTAAATCCTCCATGTTGGCATATGGCTCCATTTCCACTTTGTTGGCAATCTAATGGTTAAGGCCAATGATGAATCTAGCAATGGTGGCCTCCTCATGTTCAATGATATTGGCTCGAGTCAAGGTCATCTCTAAATCCTTGTGGTAGTCCTCCACACTCCTTTGGCCTTGCACAAGCCTTTGAAGCTTAAGGTGTTGATCTCTATAGTAATAACTAGGCATAAATCTCTTCCTCATCAATGCTTTAAAGGCTCTCCATGTATTGATGGGCTCTTCTTCATTCCTTTTCCTAGAAGTGACAACTTGGTTCCACCATACAAGAGCATAATTAGTGAACTCAATAGTAGCCAATTTAACCTTCTTTTCCTTAGAATAATGATGGCATTCAAACACCATCTCAATCTTTTGCTCACACTCCTAATATGCATCTGGATCACCCCTTCCTTGGAAAGATGGAATGGTAAGCTTGATGGAGTTGAGATTGTGGTCATCCCATGGCTCCCCCCTCCTTGGAAGCCCATGGTCATGCCAAATTCCTTCTTCTTCCTCGGGTTCTTGTCTCCTTGGACCTCTCCTTGGTTTCAAGAT
Organism: Aquilaria sinensis; assembly: GCA_005392925.1. Taxonomy (NCBI): domain Eukaryota; kingdom Viridiplantae; phylum Streptophyta; class Magnoliopsida; order Malvales; family Thymelaeaceae; genus Aquilaria; species Aquilaria sinensis. The sequence goes on along the minus strand of SMDT01001121.1, from coordinate 173,551 downwards.
GGGATTAGGTCTCCTTGGCAACCACAAATCTATGTCCTCAATCCTCCCCATAAGTCTATTGAGAGTTTCTTGAAGTTCTCTCATGGTAGGCACCTTATTGTGTCTCACTTCTATCCTCCTATCCTCTTGGCCCTCTATGCTCCTGAAATCAAGATCTTCACACACTTACCTCCTATGTTTCACTCAAAAGATGAACACTCAAAACACTCAATTTGTTAGTGAGATATTGTTATTTAAAGAGTCCTCAAAAGTTCTAAGAAAACTTTCCTTAAAGCACACAAGAAAATTTGAATTCTTGAAAACAATTTTTGACTCCAAAAGAGGTGGGCTAACAAGCTTTAAGAGACTCTAGGAAGCTCTTAAATTGATGGTCACAAGAACCACAAAGAAAATCTTTAGGCTCAAAACAAAGGGTTAGGGTTTATGGGCACAAAAACCAAAACACTTTGTGCAAACTTCTTTTTTAAACTCCTTTCTTTTCTTTTCTTTTCTTTGTTCTTTTTTTGTTTTTTTCCTCCATTTTTTTTATTTTTGCTTGCTATTTGATTCTAAAACAACTTTCTTCTTCAAGTTCCTTGCTACCAAAGACAAAAATTTAGATTTCTTTTCAGCTAAGACAAGAAACTATTGAGAATTTGCACAATTTAAAACAAATTTTTGGTATCAAAACTTGCTGAACTTGGATCCTTCTTTTTTGGTGCTTTCTTGAATCTAGGATGTTGAAAACAATGAAAACAAGAGAGAATAATAAGGTTGGACATGACATAGAAAGATAAGAAACAAAAGAGAACAAACGAATTAAAACCTAGAACACAAGGTAACACTAGTTGACTTCTTTTTGGTTGTTTTGCTTGAAAACAAGGCTGGAAACAAAGAACATAGACTGGAAACTAGATGAAAATGGATTAAAATAAAGAATTAAAACACGAAATTACTAAGAAAAATTGAAAGAAAAATGAAGAGAAACAAGAACACAAAGATATGTCCTTTGGATGGAACTTGTGGCTCTAATAACAACTGATGTTAACCCCAATGGTATAAAGACCATGAAATGTGCCCAAGATTTTTTTCAAGCTCCACAAGACATCAAAGAGATTGGATTTAAACCCCCACCCCTACACATGATTAGAAACAATAAGTATAAGAAAACCAAGAACACAAGCAACTTGTATACCAACGTAATGCTCAAAGAACCAAAGAGAAATTCTCTCTAAAGTAGCAATATTATTTTGTATCAAGGATGTGTTTTACAAACAGAATATGTGCCTTTTTTTAGGCCTAAACTAGGGTAAAAGAATCCTCAAAATTCGCAGCCCAAGTCACCTAGGAAACCTAGTTACAAAGGACTAAAGAAAACCTAGTCAAACTAGGACTCCTAAACCCTTTTAACAATGTTTAAGGTGTGCAGCATGTCACCTATCCTAAGCAACCTGAATCAATTCCATAGCATAAATAACATCCTAAATAATGTAAATAATATGAAGATAATGAAAATAAAGTACAAATACAGGTTTGGCCCTAAAAACCCTCGAATAGTTTTCTCGGGTGCACTTATAGGTTCTTTAGGGTTTTCACTTGCATCTTAAACTTGAAGCTTCAATATTTGAGTTCCAATGGTGTGATTCTTCCTCTTAATTGTTGGAAAGAGGTCTTAAAATGTTAGAGCTCAAAGATCCAGCTTGTAGAAGCAAAATGGCTTTGAAACACTTCGAGGTGGCTCCAAGGGTGCAATTAAGGGGTGTCCTTGGGGTTCCTTGTCTTGCGACTTGCCTAGGCACTGTACAACTGAGTACCAAGCTTGACCATTGATGCGGGTCTGATTGACGGAGCCAGCATCTCCACTGTGTGCAGTGGTGAGGGCAGCAGGGCACCCTGGAGGTGAGGGCAGTCCTGAGTGGATCACCTTAAGTGATGGCCGGCAACTTCTTGGTCCCATGACAGGGTGACGATGGGAAGGACCTTCTGTATGGGAGAGAGCCCAGAGGGGAGATTCTTCAGGGATACCTGGCTGAAACACTCAGAAAACAGGGGTTAGGAGGCCCCCGGGGTGGTTTTCAGAGGGGGAACCTCCGACGCCGAAGTCAGTGCTTTTAGAGAGAAGGGGACATAGTAATAAGCACCAAAAGCTATTTCTTGGTGTGTCTTTCTAAAGGCTAAAGGGAGAGTATTCAGGCGGAGGGAGGAGAGCGTCCTCTGTTTTCCGGCCTCTTTGTCCTCTTCTTCTCTCCAGAGGAGCCCCCTATCTGTGACCATTTCCCTGGTATATAAGGGAGGGGGTGATCCCTTCAGATTGTGGCACATGTATGGATGGATGGTGCTTGTATTTTTTGGTACGAGGGCCCCTAGTCGCCTGCTGGCTCCTCGAGCCACGAGCCGTGGTAAGTGTAGCCCGACGTGACAGGAAGTTAGACTGCGACGGCGTGTCAGAGCGTGTCTGGAGGTGATGTGTCGAAGACGTATGCGAGTGGAGTGTCAGAGACTCCTTGATGGCTCTTGCCGTACAACCGAGGTCTCTTTGATTGATGTCTCACTTCGGGGTGAGGGGCCTTTTCCCAGAGTCAGACTGAAATTTCGGCGTCCCTGTCTTCGGGGGGCTTTCTCCCGCGAAGCTGGTTCGGTCGCCGTCCCGAAGGAGGTGTTACGCTGGCACCCAAAGTTGGAATTGGTGAGCTACCGAGGTCGTGTGCCTCAGGTGTATGACTTCCTTCACTCTGGAGTCCTTTCCAAGGTCGTATGCCTCAGGTGTCTGGCCCCTTCCTTCCCGTGCTCGGTAGGTGGTCAGGGCGATAGCACATCAGCTATCACATGCCCCCTTGGAAAGGCCAAAGTGGAGACCTCGGCAAGTAGTCCTTTTGGTGTCCGTCTATCGCCTAATTGGCAGTTTTGACAAGACGACCTCGTGGACTCCTGGAGGCCTACGTGGTAGTATGTCCATTTCTGTCAAATAGGGCGGCAGGGAGCCTTGAACCCCAGACCCTATGGATTTACAGTCGAAGTATGACGTCGGTTGGGGAGGCACTTCACCACCTAGGTGATAAGCCTTGTTCAGACAGATGTCATCTATCCATCCTTTAGTGCTCTCAAGATACCCAACTTTTTTATTTTTCCCGCCGTAGGCTAATGGACCGTTGTGTCTTGAAACTAGTTGTGCCAGTCTCAAGCAGCGTGCCCAGGTTTTCTGAATGTCAGAAAATGCGTCCTAGTTTCTCATGACGGGCGACACGTGGCAAGCATCTGCTGGGATGGGCATGCCTTTTCGCGTGTGAGGGGTAATTATGGCGACGTTTCGCCTTCGCGCAGCAGTTATGACACCCTTTTGGCTGCCCTTCCTCAATCTATAAAAGCCTCATCCTATCATACTCTTCATTTGCGTTTTCCTTTGCTCTCACTTTGCTCTCGTCTGCTTCTATGCCTTTTCCTCTTTTTTTGCGGCGGCTTTAGCGGCGGAGCGATTTCTGGCAACCTTTCATGACGGCGTGCTCAATCCCCGACTTCAGCAACGCTTTTGGTGGGTTCTGACTTCTAGAGTTCCTTTGCTTTCTGCTTTTCTTTTAGCTTCCCGAAGTCATTTTTCCTCTTTTCGAAGTCATTTTCAGTCAACCATGCCTATACCCGAGAGCTGGCAACCTCTTATGTCTCACCCCTGTTGCTCTACTTCTGAAAAATTAGAGAAGTGGAAGACCAAATTTTTCCTTCCTTCGTATGCCATCACAAGGTTACCCCGCCTTGGTCAATTTAGCTTTGACGAGGTTACCATTTTCCAAGCCCAACTGAAGGTCGGACTTCGGTTTCCCCCTGTGAAGATGATTTGCGACTTTTGCCAATTTCATGGCATAGCCGTGAATCAGCTTCCTCCCAACTCATACTGCTATTTTAACGCCTTTCTCTGCATGTGTGGGATCTTCGGGGTAGAACCCCATTTCATCCTATTCATGCAATATTACAAGCTCTATTCGGTTTCGAAGGGTGGCTTTTATTTCATGCTACCTCAGGGATCTGGGAGCAAGAAATTTATGTTCACCTTCGCTACCAAGGATAGCTGGCGAGGGTGGCAAAGGAAGTTCTTCTTCCTGAAAGTGGCGGAGGCCTGGTCGCATGTCCCGACTAAGTGGGCTCGGGGAAAGCTGGAGACGGATGTCATGGATCCCAGGAAGCTGCTAACTCCCGAGTTGGCAGCGAGGTTTGGGAACTTTGACAGACAAATCCATGCTATCGCCGACTGGGATGCCGAGGTCCCTCCACGCTCTCTCTACCCTTTCCCGATCATGTGGAAACTCATGACCGAGGATGTCCTTCGGGAGTTGGGGGTGGTTACAAAGCACAAGATGGATCTCGGCATGCGAGCTCCTGCTACCGAGGGGAAAAAGTTTGGCTGGTGAAGCTCCTTCGGAGTGAGCTCACTTACGAAGCCTTTTTTGAAAGTAAGTTTCTTTCAAAGTTTTTCAGCATAAGTGCCTATGGACTCACACTGATGTTTTTCATCTTTTTTAGAGATGGGCGATGAGTTTGCCACCTACTACAAGTCTCTCTTCCTTGGTTAGGCCAAGAAGGGAGAACAAACAAAGAAGAGGCGCAAGACTTCTGGGAGCGGACCGTCTTCAGTGAAAAAGGCAAAGAAGGACACCCTTCTTCCCCCCTCGGAGGATGTTTCGGAGGTCGGCGATGTCATTGCTACTTCAACCAAGGTTGCAACTTTTTCCAAGCATAAACTCCTGGGGGGGTTCTTTCCGAGGTGGCCGCTACTGCCTCTGTGAGTCCTGTTACGTCGGCGGATTTGCTACGCTCTTCGGAGGATCCTTCTACTGAAGAGTTAGAAAAATGCCGAAGGGCCAAAGGTAAACATACTCCCGCTGACGTGGAGGAAGTCCGGGACTCTGATGACGACGTCGTTGAGGTTGCGCCAGGTTTGTCTCTTTTCTCCTGCAATCTTACATCTTTTATAACCAAAGAATTTTTACCTGATAAGATGTATGTTTCTTTTTGCATAGGATCTGGCACCCTCAGCTTGGATCGTTGAGCATGCCCGAAGGCGGGCTCTTCGGGATTCTCATGTCCTGAAGGACAAAGTCCCAAGGGAGCCATTCTGGTCTTTCATGGAGGACATGAACCTGTTCTCCAATGATTGCTGAGAGATGGCTCCCCAATTAGCGAGGGGTGTGCTTACTCAGGCATCCTTCAAGGCAGTAGCCGAGGAGTGTGCCTCTGAGGATGCCCGTGCCGCAAAGTTTCCAAGCATGCTACTCAGGTGATTCTTCAGGCTCTTCACTTTTCCTCCCCACTTTTTTGTCTAAATGTTTTGGCTTTTCTTGCGCAAATTTCACTAAGTACCTTTCTTTTTTGTAGCTTTTGGGGTATAGTGGATACCTTCGAGGTTCGGCAGCAAAGCAGTCTTCCGTTCGAGCCAGGGTCGAAGAAAAATTGGAGAAGGCCAAAGTCTTTTGTGCCAACTCGGTGCTGACAAACACCAAGTTGAGCCAAACATGCAAGGAGAATATTGCCAGTCTTCGGGAGGAATTCTTGAAGGGCCAAGAGGAGTTCTTGAAGGATTTTTCCGAGAAGATGTCCGACCATGGCGACAAATTAGTCAGCCTGACTTAAGCCAACGAGACCCTTCAGAAAGAAAAAGAAGGGGAGTCTGCCCTCCTGGTGAAGGCAATGGCTGAAAATGCTGAACTCCAGTCCAAGGTCGACTCACTGAAGCAGGGTTCGAAGAAGAAGAAGAAAACCGAGGAGCTGGAGAAGGAGATTTCTGACCTTCGAAAGGAGGTTTCGGATCTTCATAATGAGGCGGACGAGTTAGACATTGAAAGAGACAAAGCCATCCGGGCGACCAAGGTTGCTTTTCTGGACGGCTTCTGCCTAGCTCGTCATCAGTTTCTGAAGAAGTATCCGGACCTCAATCCTTCATTTCTGGCTTCCATGGATATTCTCGGGGGGCCTCAGTGGACTTGGTCGAGAATCAAGTTCCTTAACTTGCCGTTTCCTCCTCCTGCACCGAAGGCGGCGGCGAAAGGCTCAGGAGCCGAAGCTTCCCATAACGCCGGGGTCTCTTAGATATTCTAGGACTTTTGCCTTCTTCTTTTTCTTTGTACTTTTCTTCTTGTAATCTTCTCCTTGTACCAAGACCTTTTTCAATGAATTTTCTCCTTCAATGAAATGTTCTTTCATAATTTGGCTAAGTCTTTTTTTAGCAATTTTTGTTTCCCAGTTGTCTCGACCACTTTTGGTCAAGGGACTTCAGAAAAGTATTTCTTTGCCCGTTTCATCGGCCATCCTTCGGGCGGAATCTTGCAGTTGGTGCAGTTCCCGTAGGTGAATTTTAGCCTGCCCTTGTCGGCCGTGTTCGGTAGACTTGACCTCTTTTGGGCATATAACCCAACTGACTTCGGAAGGAACAGGAGACTTTCGGGAGTCCATACTTCAGCTTTGTTTGGCGAACATTCTTATGCAAGGGAAAACTTTCTGTACTTCGACAAGTTTTTGGCTTGCACCATTTCTTGTCTAAAAATTCTAAGTATAGAATTTCTTTAAGGCGCCCGAGTGCCTTATACTTTTCAGTTTTCCTTCTTCAGTGTTGCCAAGCTTGTATGCTCCCATTCGGACATCGTTTAGGACCAAATAAGGCCCTTTTTCGTTTGGCCGAAGTACCCCATAGGATGGTTTTTGGGGTTCTAATTCGGCCTTTCGGGTGCGAGGTCTCCTTTTCCCTATTCCTTTTGGCCTATCATGCGGACTTGCACTTGTGGCCACCTTTTGCCGAAAAGGCTCTTTTTTCGGGCTCGGCCGCTTCTCAGTGTTTGACAACTAGGTCGAGCTCAGTTCTCAACCCGAGGACATTTCTTCTTTCGTCCAACATCTGTTATGCTAGCCGAACTACTTCCAATGGATAATGGCTTTCTGTACTTAGGATAAGTGAGAAAGGTGTGTCTCCCTTGGTCCCTCAGGGAGTCGTTTAATAACTCCTTAGTATAGAAGGAAGTTCTCTTGGCCACTTCCCTTTGCTTCTCTTTTAGTCCCTCAGTCCCTCTTTTGGCTACCTCTACTTGTCTGTTGCTCGAAGGTTAAGCTAGTGGATGGAAGTGCCTTTTTATTCCGAGGTCGGTGACGAATTCTTGAAATCCTTTGTTCATGGGCTGGAAATCATTATTGGCCAGTGTCACCGTCGTTATGCCAAATCAACATACTATGTTCTTCCAAACAAATTTTTGTGTTAGGGGTCCTGCCTCATCCCACTCAGTCAAGTAGTACTTTGTTATCACAGAGAACTTCACATCTTCGGCTGCTGCCTGGAGTGGCTTGGTGTAATTTCTCCGAGGTTATCCGCTCCAAAGGCAGTCTTCGGGTGTTGGCGTGTCTCTGGCCATTTTCACACCTCCTGGATGAATTGTCCTGCACCCTTTTTACCGATATATCTTAATAACGGTGTTGCGTACCTTTGCCTGCATAGTTTTTCCTTAATTAGGAAATATCATCCGGAACGTCTTCCCAATTTCTGCCGCTTCATGAGGATTTTCGAGACTTCTTTGGTTACGAGAACCCTCTTTGTAGGATCTTTCCATCTTTTATGTGAGGTTATTATACCTAGTGTTGTCATGCTCGGATGGCGCAACACTTTTGGTAATCAAATTTTATCGTTTTGGTGGCCTCCCTGCCTTCGGGCGCCCGATGAGGCATCTCAGCACCCTGACGTTTTGCGCTAGAGGTTCCACTGGCAAGGAGTTTCCATCCTAGATCTACCCTCGCTCTGTCTTCCTTATTGGTTTTAGCCTTCCCTACTTCTGGGATTTCGGCGATGTAGTCTTCCAGTACCCTGGCGTTCACTGCCCTTCTAGGCTCATACGTGATGTAATACTTTCCGAGTTCGATGCACCATTTTGATAGTCTTTTCCGAATGCTCTACTCTTTTTCACGACGTCGCTCAGAGGCACGTCACTTCATACATCAATAGCGTGTCCAGGGAAGTAGAGTCGGCACCTTCTGCCCGCCAGTCAAGTCGTATACTACCTTTCGGGGCAATGGGTTTTGACTTCATTGCCGAGGAGATCGCGATTTTTTTATCTGGTGTAGAACTCTTTAGGCAGGGAGGTCTGGGTCATCCTGACCTTGCTTTTCCCGTAGGTCATACTCCAGGGAGAACGCTTCCTGCCAAGGACTCATCTCGTTGATCTCCGTTTCCCAAATTCCTGTGAATTGATATGGGACTCTCATCCTAACGAGGTACTGATGAAGGGGCCTTCGGCCCAAATTTTGCTGTGGCCATCTTTGGCTTAACTGCTGCGTCATTTCGGCCACGACAGGGCATGGAAATTCACATAGACTAGCCTATGGTAATAGTCAGAGGGCGCTCACCCTCGGTCAGGGAAGTCCCTGCTGCCATTATTCGGTTACCCGTTGAATCTCTGGCGCGGACGGGGACCTCGGGAGTCCCTTCTCCTTAGAACGCTGAGCTTCAACTTCGGCAACATGGGTGTGTTTCCCACAGATGGCGCCATCTGATGCGGCGCCGATTGGCGGAGCCAGCATCTCCACTGTGTGCAGTGGTAAGGGCAGTAGGGGGCCCTGGAGGTGCAGGCTAGTCCACAAGGAAGACTGGTGTCCTGAGTGGATCACCTTAAGTGATGGCCGGCAGCTTCTTGGTCCCGTGACAGGGTGATGACGGGAAGGACCTCCGGTATGTGAGAGAGCTAGGAGTGGAGATTCTGCAGGGAGACCTGGCTGAAACACTCAGAAAATAGGGGTTAGGAGGCCCCCGGGGTGGTTTTCCGGGGGGAACCTCCGACGCCCAAGTCAGTGCTTTTAGAGAGAAGGGGACATAGTAATAAGCACCAAAAGCTATTGCCTGGTGTGTCTTTCTAAAGGCTAAAGGGAGAGTATTCAGGCGGAGGGAGGAGAGCGTCCTCTGTTTTCTGGCCTCTCTGTCTTCTTTTTCTCTCCAAAGGAGCCCCCTGTCTGTGACCATTTCCCTGGTATATAAGGGAGGGGGTGATCCCTTCAGATTGTGGCACGTGTATGGACAGATGGTGTTCATATTTTTGGGCGTGGGGGCCCTTAGTCGCCTGCTGGCTCCTTGGGCCATGAGCCGTGGTAAGTGTAGCCCGATGTGACAGGACGTTAGATTGCGACGGCGTGTCTGAGCGTGTCTGGAGGTGATGTGTCAGAGACATATGCGAGTGGAGTGTCAGAGACTACTTGATGGCTCTTGCGATACAACCGAGGTCCCTTTGGTTGATGTGTCACTTCGGGGTTAGGGGCCTTTTCCCGGAGTCAGATTGAAATTTCGGCATCACCGTCTTCGGGGGGCTTTCTCCCCCGAAGCTTGTTCGGTCGCTGTCCTGAAGGAGGCGCTACACTGGCTCCCGAAGTTGGAATTGGTGAGCTATCGAGGTCATGTGCCTCAGGTGTATGACTTCCTTCACTCCGGAGTTCTTTCCGAGGTCGTATGCCTCAGGTGTCTGGCCCCCTCCTTCCCATGGCCGGTAGGTGGTCAGGGCGATAGCACTTCGGCTATCAACCATCATCCTCATATGATGTCTTAATAGTTCCAACTGCTCCTTGTGAAGTTCCAAGTCCATTATCCATGAAGAAGCTTGAAACAAAGGCTTGGAGTGCACTAGTGAGCTCCTTAGCTTTCTTCCTTGTCATTGGTCCATTAGAAATCTTCAATGGGTCCTTGTCATCTTTGGTTGTGCCTTGCTTGATCATATCAACTTAGGACTTAGTCCTCTACCTACTCAGCTAGTTTCACTAGTTGAGTCTCTCTTCTTCCATGAATCAACTTAGTGGCTCTTGACTCCACTTAACTATGGGGTGATGAGCTCAAGTCATCTACTATCCCCTGGTCTATGGTAGTCCTTCCTATTTCTTGGGTCCTTCTATTGCCTTTTGGTAGTCAAGTTGAACCCTGACAATGGTTTTACTCTTACTAGCTGAACCCTAAGGTATACAGCTAACGGACAAACAAGCCTATTCATCCGTTTACCCCTGGATGAATTCCTTGCTCATTTCTTCTTTGCATGGTCAGCTTCTACATTTATTGGTTTGAAACAAAATAAAAACTTACCTACTTATCTTTACAGCATCAGATTGAATTGCTCATGTTATTGATGATTCTAAGGAACTCATCCGTTCTACTAGCCAATCATTCACTCACAACTAGGCCACTAAGCAAACTCATGCAAGAAGATAACCTATGGAACTTTCAAACATTTTGAATCTAAGGCATTTAAGCCTACACTTATATGTTTTCATGCACTAGCAAGTGGGTCCTAGGGTGTTGGGTATTAACCCAATACTTGATGCATTCGTAGGTCTTAATGCACTTAGGTTAGCTCTCAACCCTACTCGAAACTACTTCCCAACATGCAAAACAAAACTATGCCAGTAAACTGATGCCAGAACTCCAACAAAGTAACTTGACTACTAGTGAAAGGTTAAAAACATACCTCACACTTGTTATACACTGCCCGCAAGTTCACTATGGCTACCCTTCACATCTAGCTAGTGGCTGCATAGTTTGACCACTTAACTGGCCAAGCAAAGCCCAAACTATTGCTCTAGTGCACTAGGTCAAACCCTTGTGGTAACAACTGTTCAGGATAAAAGTCCCTAGGTTGGTCTTATCTTAACCAAGCCCAAATACAAAACTAGTTTGATGACCACTCGGACCACTGGCAACACTTCTTAGGTGTAAGCTAAGAATGATACATTCTTTACACCTCTAGGCCTTGCCCTTCACCTCATAATCCACTCTTATTCCTCAAACTGAAGTCAACTTTTGCACTATGTACATGTTACCCATACTCTTACTAGGTTAGATGAGCCAACCTTTACCTTGTAGTCTTGTGTCTTTAACTCATCTAACTCTCTTTCGAGAGCTACAACATCCAGCACCACTTACTGGTGCTCACTTCTAAGATTGTCAAGCATATACTAGCTCAAGGCCATGGGGAACTTATCCTCAAGCTCATACTCTCGATAGAAAAGTACAAGAGTGCTACCCTTTATTGCTTTGTAGCCCACATAACAAAGTGCTTACCACTTAGGTCAGTGCATCCTTAGGTCTCTTTAGTGTGGCCTAACCCAATCAAGTTGATGGGTTTAAGTTATAGAACCTTTAGAGTAATCCACCTAGCCTAATGGTACTCCCTACCTTGGGAGAATCCATACCCTTCTAAATAGCATACCTCATGAATGAGGTGCAAAACAACCTCCTAGGATGGTGGTCACATCTTAACTACTTGCACCAGGGTTTCCTTACCTTGGAGCAAGACAAACTAACTGGCCTAACAATGCCACACAAGGCTACTAAGATCCATTCCTGGACCTTAGCATCCAAAAGCAAACTTGACCCAATTTCACCATTGTAACCAACAGCCAAAGTTGGATGACAACTCACAAATGTTGGTTAGTATTAACTACCTTAGCACAAGGAAAAACCACTAGATCTCAGTAACTAGCCTTCATTGACCATAATCAAGCTCTAACACCAAAAACTGACACGACCCCTCGTGGGCCTAACCAGAAAGCTTATGGGAGCTTGTGCCACGCTACTCACAATTGGCTATTTGATTATGGGTGCACTAGTTAAAACCTTCATGCTTTTAGTTATTTAATCCTACTATGTAATCATGCATAAGTTTATGCTTTAAACTAATCAATAAAATAAAGAAATCATACTTAACACATTGCCAAGGCAAATTTCAATAAAAACAACTTTCAAAACTATTTAACCATTCAAAGCATTTAAGTGGAATTAATTACACGTAATCAATTGTGTACAAGCATCCAAACAAGAGTAGTCTATGCTCGCACCTAAGAGGAACTCTAGAGTAGACTACTCATACATAACCATTAGAGGCAAAATAGTGTATCATAACTATACATTGAATGAGTGTACTAAGATCGATAACAAAGCTTCCACCTTAGAGCAAACTCTTAATGGTAAGCTTTGTAAGCCCTCCCTTGTGCTTCACTAGCCTCTATAGGCCAAAAAGACAACTGTAGTTAGTACATAACTTAACCAACATGCAAACCACAAACTAGAATCATAAAGATTCAAATAAACCAAATACCTGCTCACAAGGCTAACTCAACAACCCTTAACAATTGCTGGCTCAACGACGCCCAAAATTGCACAACAAAAAGTAAGGGAGTGAGAATCAAAGATTCTTAGTAAGGGATCTTCAACCTACAAGAAAAATCATAAGGACTCAACATATACAAGGATATAAAACTTGTTGCACATGCTTGTAGCCTGAGGGTCTAATATATGCCCATATACCTAGGTCCCTTAGGACCACTCTTCATCCTAGTCCTCCTCACAGGGCGTCACACCGTGCCTGGCAAGTTCTGCCCACTAACTTGCTCCTAGTAAGCTTTAACTTACTGATTGATGTAGCAACGTAGACTTCCTTTAGTTGTTGTGCAGGTGAACTTGGTGGATGCTCCTTGCTTGCGCTATAAGGAATACACTAGGTGTACTAGGCCTCCACATAGTACCTCAAGTCCTTAGACTTGACTAGTTCACATGTGTAATAAGCCTCCACCCATTTACCCTACCAAGGATGCACTAGGCTTTCACTTGTGCCTCAAGGCACCATTTGGCTAGGCAAAAAGTGCACTAAGCCTTCACCCATGGTGCTCCCCTATCCACCATTACTTGGTTCACACTAGCGAAGTGGCAATGATCATGGTTGGACACATTTACTAGGTTCTTTGGAACCCCAACTAGGTGGACTAAATTTTCCACATTGAAGCCTGAAATCCAAAATCTCAACTAGGATTTTGATGGTACTAAGCCTTGCACCTAACTAATGGTGCTCATTATGACCATATTTGCCTTTAAAACTTACCTTCATTTTGAGTTGAAATAATTTTAAAACTAGGATATTTTAAGTGTATTAAAGGCATGGAGTTGATAGTACTCCCTCTTAGCTTCGTGTGGAATCTTAAATCACCTCAATCAGACAGCCGAGCGAAAAGTTATGAGGAAAACAAAACTGGGTGTCAATGCTGTCTCAGCGACGTGTCACCACAGTTGTCGACGTCCTGCCTATTTTTGATGCATTGGCGACGCATCATGGGAGCTAGCATGGATTGGCAACACATCACCAACTCTATGAAATGCCCAAAAAACTTTCAATTTTGCTGCTATGAACTTTGAACACTTTCTAAACATATCAAACATGCATGGATAGCCTTTAAACTTCATGTACATGTAGTACATGTTGTAGAGACCACAACTAACCATCACAAGCCTTCCTGTGATGCATTATAACGTCATTCCAATCAAGCCAAACACACTAGTCTGCCATGACCAAACCAGACCACTAACTAATGCTATTGCCAAAACTACTTGATTTCATCAAGCAAACTCTATCCAAAGCATTAATCAAGCTTGAAAACATAACTCCCTTACCTTAGTTTTAATCTGCAAGCAAGAATCATTCCACTCTTCCACCAAAAACCAAGTTCCTTAAAGTCTACCTAAGTTCCAAGCAAACAAAGGCATAAAACACCAAATTACTAACTTCTAACCAAAACCCAAGCTTCCAAACATCTAATAAACAAGAATTCACCAAGAACTCAACTGTTACCTCGCATAAAAAATAGGAGATAGTGGAAAACTTGGTTCCAAGCTTCAAAAACTTGAAACCTTGCTTGAAACAAGCCTTCCATAGCTTGTATATCCTTGGTGGCTTCAATTTCCACACAAATTTCTTAGTTTTGAGCTTGAATTGATGGAGAATTGGTAGAGAGAAGGATGAGCTCGGGTTTAGGAAGCAAATGGCAGCCATCCTTTTCCTTTACCAACTTATAAACCTTTTTAAACCCCAAGCCACCGAACTATTTAAAAAGTTACAAATAAGTCCCCTCCTTTTGGTAACTTTAATCAAACTTGGTCAAATCTTGTTTATTTGAACTAAACTTGAGTTAAAAAAGTTAGGTTTTAAAAACTCCTTCTTAACTCTCGAGACTCAGGCCGACTCTTCGGGTTGAAAATTTATCATTTTACACCTAAACCTCATTTGGTGCTTTAAATTTCTCAGAACTTAGTAAACTTTGCCCAACATACCTATTCTTGCTATGTGAACTTGAAATAACATTCCAAATTAGCTTTCCACTATGAGAGCCATAGCAGAGGGAGTTACACCCATGTTCTTGCCACACCTATAAAGCACATAGTGTCATTAATCAGATTGTGACTTTTTGTATCTAGAGATGGTACATGGGTTCATGCCCCTATCAGGCTGTTGATTAGGTTTTCTTCACATTTTTCTATAGTTTGGAAAAGGCAAAAAAAGAAGAACATGCAATAGACAGTAGTTTTAGTTCAGGATTTGTTGTAGAACGGTATATAACACTTATTGAATGATCCACATCGATTGATTTATGTCAAAGCAAAGATTTCTTGGATGAAAAGGCATCCAAAGATGGAGTCTTTGATTACTAGTGTTTCTTTACTATTGATGTGATTCTTTCTCCTGATAGTGGAATAATTCTTTACTCATGCTTATAGTATATGAACCTAAGCATGATCTTGTTCTTATGGTTGCTTTGGTTAAATGAAATATAATTTCTTGCGATCTACTCATTTTTGCTTATGTTGTTGTCTAGGTAGAAGCAATAGCCCAGTAATTCAATGCCTAATTTTGGGCATGTTAAGCTAACCACTTGTCTGTTTGATTTGATCACCACGTGGTTACAAAGGATTATATGCAAATCTAGTGATAGACTGACATAAGAACTTTGGACTAGGTTCAAACCCTATATGAGGCTCAAAGAATGAGAAATGCATTTTTTTGGTTTTTATTAGGAAAAGATTTGGATTGATCAACATAGGATTTGGGGTTAGTTTCTTCAAAACAAAAGTTAGGGTAAGCTAGAAATTCTCCATTAGTTAAGGTTAACTATATATCAATTAAACCAACATAAGAAAAGGTAGCAAAGGATTTCTAAGAGGATTCGCATCTAGGCATGATCTCTATTAATTGTTGATTTATAAGCTCAATTGTCTTTGTTACTTTCTATTTATTATTAGCTACATTAGTTTAGTTTCTTTACTTCCTGTTAATTAATTAATTTCTCATAAATGCTTATTAGATAGTAGGAAGAAGAAGCAATAAGGTAGAAAACTTCATTCCTGTGCAATATGATATCAATACTAACCACCTCGCTATACTATGACTGATAGGTGTGCTTGCATATAGTCCACATATAGTTGAGAGCCAACATGATTCCTTATTTTTATTTGTGTAGTCAGGGAGCATCAATGGCAGAAAGGAAGAAAGAAAAGAAGAAAAAAAAATGGAAGAGGATGAGGTGGAAAGCAAAAGGAGTAGTGGTAAAAGTGGTTGGGTAGGTGCAAGGTATATATTGACCTAGTAGGGGCTTTTTACCTTCTGTGGTCCCTTAAAACAAAATCTCAAAACAATCCCTTACAATTATTAGTGGTCCAAACATGCTTATCATGAAAGGGTACGTGGCCCTTAACTTTTAGGCATCACACATGCATTTAAAAAATGAATAATTAGGATTTAATTGAGGTGGTTTGGCATCATGTCAACTATAGGAGTCGTTACATGAATCATTAAACAATGGGAGGCATCATTTTGCCATTGCTTGGGGAAAATTTGAGAACCTATATGCTACATGTTTAAGGAGTGGGGCATGATGAAACCATACTGGGCACAGCAAATCAAGGATTGTGACTTGAGCCCGGTCTAAGGTAGGGAACCGGCTATAAAGACTTCCAGCTAAGGAAGGACTACAATATAAAGACAATAACCATTAAATAGGGGAAACCTACGATCAGGGGAATTCAATATTTAGGAATATGGTATTTATGATACTCCTAAAGCACCATGACACAAGTAACCAACAAGGATAAATAGGACACCCCTAGGGCCCATAGAAGTATGCGCTTCTATCTACTTAAACCCCTAGATGCTTCTACTCTCATTAGGAGCTAACTTGACCGTTGGAGGTTTTTCTCGGGAGATAGTCTATTAGGGTCTAATGTTGTCTTAGGTCATAGGTGTCACAACTTCAAAACTACACTATTATAAATAATCAATTAATGACTTTCAATGACATCGAGCATTTAAGCCAAGTGCACCTATCATTTCTAGTATAACAGTGGTGAGTATCAAGGTCATATTTTCCTCAAGCTGTTATGAGTGCTATTACTTTCCTTCTTTCTATTATCGAACCAACAAATTTAGTTATTGGTCAAGTTTAACTACTTATAGTTGATCAACTAACTACTAATATAAGTAAGCAATCAAAAGCAATCAAGAACACAATAAAGAAAATCAACAATCAATAGGGGATATGTTTAGACTTAGATTCCCCTAGAATTACCTTATACTACTTATCATTTAGCCTAAATGAAATCTAGCAATCTTGGACTATGGAGAAGTTCTAGATTAGCCTAACTCGTCTCTCAAGGCAGCTAACCCCTATCTTCAGGTTAATTGATCAGAATCCCTTTTTAACCAAAACCTTGAGGTTGGTCTATCTGTAGACTTGCATGCAATCCCTTTACTCATGTGTTGATAATATCAAACATACATGTGGTTAGGTTAATCTAAGCATGTAATGATTTTAATCTAACAACTTTTTAAACAAAATTTGTTATTGAAAATAATTTATAACAAACTAGCTACCCATATCTTTAAAGCCTATGAGGGAAAATCAAATTTTCATGTGAATTAAAAAGCACAAACCACAGTAAATTAAATCTCACTATGCAATCTGATGCCCTTAAGCATCTTTGTCTAATGACATGGTAAGTTCCGAGGGAGCTTCCGAGGAGGGAGAACGTCTGACGGAGAGATTCCCCAGGTGGGAAGGTACCTGAAAGGCTCAGAAAAAAGCGTTAGGAGGTCCCCGGGATGTTTTTCCGGGGAGGAGCCTCCGACGCCCAAGTTAGTGTCCTGATAGTGAGTAAAATAGGGACCCTAAATGGATATAGGATCTGGCATGTATATGTTTTCTGCTGTGCGAGAGTGCCGATGGCGATCCTTTGCCAAGTCCTATTTCCCAGTATTTATAGAAGTACTTGGCCCGTTCGGATCCTGACACGTGTTCAGTCGTATTCTTTCTGTGCTTTTTGGGCGTAGGGAATAGGTAGCCGTTTGTAGGCTCCTGGTTTTGTGGCTGAGACGGGACTTGGATGATGTCAGCGTGTCAGGCCGCCGTTTCAGGCAGCGTGTGGGCGATCTGTCAGGGGCGATCTGTCAGAGGCTCCTTAAATGCTGATTAAATGCTCATGCCGTACTCCCGAGGTCCTTTGGGCGAGGTCGCCCTTTGGTACGGACGCCCTTCATCGGGAATCACGCTAATGGCTCGGGGAGTTCTCTAGCCCGGGAGTCCTGTCTTCGGGGAGAATCTCTCCTGCTTTCAGTAGCTGGTTCTTTTCTCCCAAAGGCAATATGTTCGGTTCCCCGAGGGAGTCAGCAACACATTAAGATAACCTGGCGTTTCAGCCGAAGTACTTACTTCGTCGTGCTCGACTTCGCTTCTGCCGAGGTCAATGGCAATGCTTCTTTCCGAGCTACATCAGGCTCCCCGAACAAACCTTCGGGGAAGTATATACTAGAAGAGGCGAGAGCCCTTCAGCTATCACAGGCCCCTCTCGAAAAAGCCAAAGTGGAAACTTCGGTTTGTTCGCTTCCTGAAGGCCCCTCTCTGGGCCTTGAGTGCAGTACCTGTTCCGAAGACGGACCTTTCGTCTAAAGACGTAGGCTTTTCTACCATAGCTTGTCTGTTGGTATCTTCGAAGTAACCTGCTTTCCAGCTTTTTAGGTCTGTGCCACGTCATGTGTCAGGAATAGGTGTGTCAGTCTAGAACGACGCGCCTAAGGATGAGGGGTGTCGGGACACGCATCCCCCCTTTTGGCGCGATGGTTGACACATGGCAGCTTGTTATTGGTGGGGATTGTGTTGTAATGGCAGGCGCGCCTTTTTAGGTGCAGAAGAGCAATTATGGCGACGTTTCGCCTTCGCAGAGCACTTATGACGCCGGTTCGCCTACCTCCCTCGTCCTATATATATGCTCATTTCGTCATTTGTCTCTTTTGCTTTTGCTTTTGCTCTGGTTTTCCTTCTGCTTTTCGCGGCGGTTCTTTCACCTGAGCTTTTTTCCGGTCACCTTTCACGACGGCGTCTTCACACCCAGATTACGGCAAAAGATTTGGTGGGTTTTGATTTCCAGAACTCTTTATTTTTCAAAGTTTTCCCGAAGTTCATTTTTGCCTTTTTCCGAACTCGTTTTTCAGCCAAAAATGCCTATTCCTGAAAGTTGGCAACCTCTTTTGTCCCACCCTTGCTGCACCACTCCTACAAAATTAGGAAGGTGGAAGAAAAAAATTTTCCTTCCTTCGTACGCTGTTACGAGGTTGCCATGTTCTGACCATTATAGCTTCTCAAACCATAGTAACGGGATTACCGTTTTCTGAGCTCAGCTGAAAACCAGACTTTGGTTTCCCCCTCCGAAGTTGATTTGCGACTTTTGCCAATTCCATGGCATTGCCGTAAATCAACTTCCTCCGAACTCGTACTGCTATTTCAACGCCTTCCTCTGTATGTGTGGCATTTTCAAAATAGAACCCCACTTCATCATTTTTATGCAGTACTACAAGCTCTACGTGGTCCCGAAGGGTGGCTTTTACTTCATGCTACCTCGGGGATCCGGGAGCAAAAAGTATATGTTCACCTTCGCCACTTAGGACAGCTGGCGAGGGTGGCAAAAAAAAGTTTTTCTTTCTGAAGATGGAGGAGGCCTGGTCGCATGTTCCGACCAAGTGTGTTACCACCTCACAAAATGGGAGAATTACAAGTGTGTCATAATGGCTAAAAACCATTATATTGTGTAATTCTCACCATCGTGGTTGAAGTATGGGGGGTAAAAGGCATGATCAACACCTCCTTAAAAGTGTTCCAAGTTGGTAACTTGGCCCCCAAGAAAAGCCTTAAGGATTGCTTGTTTGTCAAGCAACCTATGGACTTTTTTGTAAGGTTTTGGAAATTCGGGTACTCAATTGCAAAACTCTCAAGAAAGAGACTTGGAGGGTTATGGGAAGGATATAAATGGTATGAAAGTGCTATTGGAAGACCAAATTACTCATGGAAGACAAGTTTGAACAAAGGAAACACTAAAGGCAATAAGGACCTAAATGTCCTAGTGTAAACCTTAAGATGTTCAAGCTTTTGACTTAAGTCTAAGGGTGGAATTTTGGGGTTATCCCACCATGGGGGAGGCAGCCAAGGTTTGATATTTAGTCAACAATGGTGGGTATATGTGTACGAATGAGTTTAAGACAAAGAGACCATAATTAATGAGAAGGAAAATGACATAAAGCAAGGTTAAGCTTGTTAAGTGTCTTTTGTGCCTTAAGCTCATTTAGGGCCATTTAAGTGGCCAAATCACTTATCCCACTCAAGGGATGGTTGGCCAAAGCATGGCAAGAAAGTCAAATGTGGGCCAAGAAATTAAGACTAAGAAGCCATGGTCTTGTAGTAAGGAAAATGACATAAAGCTTAATTAAGGCTATTAAGTGTGTTTTGTGCAATAAAATCTTTATAAGTGGTTCTCCTTGACTTTATCTCCCACATTTGGTCTCTTACAGTAGAAAAAACGCAGCATCTCCACCCCCACACTTCTTCCATAGCCACCATACCTTCAAACTTAAAACTACTTGCAATTGAAGTCAAGGAAGCACAATTGGAAGCTATTTGGTGCTATTGCTTGAGTGCACCTAGGATCAAGCTCCAATTTCAGCATACCCATCAAGGTAAGGGTTCTCTTGCTCTCATGGACTGTTTTCTGTAATTTTCAAGCAACCATGGAGCAAGGGCTAAGCTTGGAAGAGAGCCATGAGCTTGATGAACCAAGCTTAGTGAGGGGAGTGCACTTATTGAAGGTTTTGTGACCTACCGTTGAGTGTACAAAGATGGCCATGAAATAAGAGTTTTCTAAAGTTTCTTGGATTGTTTACTGTATTTCCAAACATCCATGAAGCTAAGACCATGCTTGGAAGAGAGCAAAAAGCTCTAGGAACCAAGTATGGGTTAATGGAAAAGAAGTATGGCAAGGTTTCGGCCTTAGTGTTACCATACTAAAGATGGCAGTAAGAAAGAAGGGTTTCTAGAGCCCAAAGTTAGTACTAACTACTGTTAAAATCCTCCTAAGGCCAAGCATTAGCTTGAGGAGGGCTGCCATAGTGATTTATTTAAGTTTATTGCATGTTTTATGGACTAACCTATGGTATATGTTGTTGCTGCATTTCATGTGTTTGTTGTTTGTGTTTGGCTGCTGCATTTGGTTGCTATATCTTGTATATATGCATTGTGGTTTTTGTGTTTTGGTGTCTTTGGATGCAGGTTTTAATGAGGATCACATTACCTTAAGAAACCAAGTGTTACCCTTACTAAGTTTCTCAATGAAACTTACTCCCCTCAATTCTGTCATTTCAGGTCCAGCAGAAAGATCACCTTCAAACTAACCTTTGTAGTTTGAGTTTTGATCTGAAATTTCAGGTACATGAACTTCCATATGTCTAGTTGTGATCTGGAAAGTTTGGTGATTTTAGGAGCACATTTGGTATTTTTAATGGTGGTACTTATTGTGTTGTGCAGCAGCTGTCCAGCATCCTGTTTTTGGGGTCCATTGTGTCTCAGGACCTCCTGTAACCTAGGGTGCGTATTTAGCTGAGTTAAGATCATATTGTAGTGCATGTATGCATGTACATGTAGTGTGTGTAAAATGAGACAAGTATGAGAACATTTGAGTAATGTTTTGGCTATGTAAGTGATGTGGTGCAAAGCTGCCTAAGTGTGAATGATGGGCTGCTTACTTGTAAATTCTGTTTTGACCACATAAAGTTGTTAAAAGGAAGGGAATGTAATTCCTATGTGTAATGGACATATATGGGATAGCCTTGGAGGGCTTTCCCCATGTGAATAAAGTGTTTGCATGGTTTGGAAAAATTGTATGGGCAAAATGGTCCAAAAGTTGCCAGAATTTCGACTCTGGACCTAAAGTTTAATATCTCCCTGTGTAGAATGAATCTTTGTATGAAATTTTGACCACACCTAGATGACATCTAGAGGGTTAACTGGGATTTAGAGCCCTGTAGCCAAAGATATGACATTGCAAAGTTGGCTGAGTTACTGTTCATTTGGTCAGAATTTTGTAACCAACTTCAAAAATCCATAACTTGGTCCATAGGTGGGCTATTGATGTAAAACAAAATTCCTTGGTTTGCTCTAAGTCTCTACTTGATAATGGAGCAGAGAAAACAGGGGGCTATGTGGCTAGAATGATACAGTTTATTAGTGGAAGTTACAGGTGCAGTAGCTGGCCACTAGAACTTAACAAGATTGCCTAATGTGTGGAAGCCAAAACTAAGACTTGTGCTAGTGTTTTCCTTCTTTGCTGCCATGGTGTGCATGAAATGTGAATATGTGTGTGATGGTTGGACCAATATGCATGTATTTACATAGTGCCCAAGAGGGCCACTTGGGTATGCACACTAAGGGTAGTGTTCTGATGGCCTACAGAACATTACCAATCCTGGGAGTCTAAATGCACAGTTTTGGCACCATAACTGGACTACCCCGGAGTGGGTAACAGAAGTTGGTATCAGAGCATGGTTTATACATGTACATTGCATATAGTTGGCATTGCATGCATCTACATATATGAACTCAGTTTGGTCAGCTGCTAGTGTCAAGTACCATTGAAATACCTATGATCTTTATATGTGCTCTATGATGGATCATCAATGCAGGAAGTAAACATGGTTGCCACAAGGAGAGGGGAACCACCCCGAAGGCCTCCTACTGATTCTGGGCAACAAAGAAATGAACAGAATAGAGGGAATCAGGGGCAACAGGGGGTAGCAAACCCTGAAGTGCCTCAGGTTTGGTTAGAGCTTCAGAGGAACTTAGCTCTAATCAATGAAAACTTAATGAGGCTGATTCAAGGACAACAGCAGGGAGTCCAAGTAGCTCCAGCAGAACCAGTTCAGGATGCACAGCTACAACCAGAAGAGGATACTAGGAACACATCTGAATATGTTCCTTCTGGAAGCTTAGAAGACACAAATGATGAGACCATTGAGGTGGAAGATGAGGATAGGAGAAATCCAAGAGGCAGAAGAGTAAGATCTGAGATTGGTCAGGTGTCCAGGACCAATCCCTCAGTCTATGACCATTCCTGCACTAGGAATGAGATTGAGGAAGGCCATGAGAGAAGATCCAGGAGAAGGCAGAGAGATCATAGAGAGCATCACCATACAGAGGACTCTCATAGATCCAGGAGACATAGATCAGAGGATCTAGAAGGCCTAGATGAGGTCAGACTGTTGGAGAGGTTCCAAGGCCTAAGACCTCCACAGTTTGATGGAAGAGCTGGGCCAGAGAGAGCTGAGGAGTGGTTAATCTTCATAGAAAAGATGTTTGAGAGGATGCCACTCAGCTCCACCAAGAAGGTGTCACTGGCTACTTACAACTTGGTAGGCAGTGCAGAGATGTGGTGGAGAAACACCAGAGACAGGTATGCTTTCCAGAAGGGCAGAAGGCCAGGAAGAGATATTGAGATGAGCTGGCCAGAGTTCACACAGCTGTTCCAGGAACAGTACATCAGTGATGCCATCAAGGATATGAAGCAAGCTGAATTTGATGCTCTAAGGCAGGACAACCTCAGTGTCCTAGAGTATGAGCACAAATTCAATCAGTTGGTGAGGTATGCTCCTCAATATCATGGATTGGAGGAATTGAAGGCCAAAAGATTTGTCAGAGGCCTAAAGTCAGACATTAGAAAGGCTGTTAGACCTTTTGGAGCAGTTACATACTATGAAGCAGTGCAGAAAGCTCTATTAGTAGAGCAAGAGGAGTATGAGACTAAGTACTTTCCCAGTGGACCAGGGGAAAGTAGTCAGGCAGGAGGCAAGCAGAACAAGCCACCACATGGCAAAGGAATTGCCAAGAATTCTCATCTTGGTGGTGAGGGCAAGGTTAAGGGGAAGTTCCCTGGCCTAAGGTGCCCTAAATGCAAGAAGTTTCATGGAAAGAAACCTTGCTATTTTGACACCCAAGCGTGTCTAAGATGTGGATCCATGGATCATTGGATCAAAGACTGCCCACAGGCTCAAAGGAGGCCAGAAGACCAAGGTCCAATAAGACCTATTGGGGCAGGACCTAGAGGAGAGGAGCACCTAAGGGAGGGACAGCAGAGGATAAACGTTTTTTTGTCCCAGTTCCTCCAGTGCCTCGGCCTCCCAGTGCAAGGAGAGCTGGCAGAGTCTTCCAAGTGGAGAGGCCAGAGAACATCTAGAGCAGGGAGGAGCACTAAGATGGCAAGTGGGTACAGAATACCTATAGTGAGAGACTTTAAGGAACTGGACCACAAGTCTTTCCTAAAGACCTGCCAGGTATTCCTCCACAAAGGGAGATTGAATTTGAAATCAAGCTGCAACCAGAAGCTAGTCCAATATCCATACCTCCTTACAGAATGCCAATCACAGAGATGAATGAGCTCAAGAAACAACTTGATGAACTTCTTGAAAAAGGGTTCATAAGGCCAAGTGTTTCACCATGGGGAGCTCCTGTTCTCTTTGTGAAAAAGAAGGATGGATCTTTGAGACTATGCATTGACTACAGGAAGCTTAATGTAGTGACTATCAAGAACAAGTATCCACTCCCTAGGATTGAGGATCTGTTTGATCAACTCAAGGGAGCTAAGATCTTCTCCAAGATAGATTTGAGATCTGGATACTTCCAGTTGAGAGTAAAGGAAGAAGATATTCCTAAGACTACGTTCAGGACCGGATATGGGCATTATGAGTACACAGTCATCCTATTTGGTTTGACTAATGCCCCAGCTGCTTTCATGGACTTGATGAACAGGGTGTTCAGACCACATCTGGACAAATTTGTGGTTGTGTTCATTGATGACATCCTAGTGTATTCCAAGGATGAAAATGAACATGAACATCATCTAAAGATTGTCTTAAAGACTCTGTTGCAGCATCAGCTTTATGCTAAGTTATCCAAGTGTGAATTCTGGATAAAGGAGGTGTCTTTCTTAGGACACATCATAGATGCACAAGGTCTTAAGGCAGACCCTGAAAAGGTCAAGGCAGTGCAAGAGTGGGGAAGACCAAAGACTGTGAAGGAAATCAGAAGTTTCCTAGGATTAGCTGGAAACTACAGGAGATTTGTATCAGGCTTTTCCATGATTGCCTCAGTGCTTACTCATCTGACCAAGAAGGGTCAAAGATTTGAGTGGACTGAGAAGTGTGAAAAGAGTTTCCAGGAGCTCAAGCAGAGGTTGATTAAAGCTCCAGTGTTGATTCTTCCTGATCCAAGTAAGCCCTACATCATATATACAGATGCATCTAGATTTGGGTTAGGTTATGTGCTTATGCAAGACAGAAATGTCATTGCTTATGGGTCAAGGCAGTTAAGACCCCATGAGCAAAATTATCCTACCCATGACCTAGAACTGGCAGCAGTGATTTTTGCTCTAAAGCAATGGAGGCATTACTTGATGGGTAGTTCCTTTGTGATCTACACTGACCATAAGAGCCTAAAGTACTTGTTCACTCAGAAAGAGTTGAACATGACGCAAAGGAGATGGTTGGAGTACATCAAGGACTATGACTGAAGTATACAGTACACAGAGGGCAAAGGGAATCTAGTAGCAAATGCCTTGAGCAGGAAATACACAGGACTTTTGAAAGGAGGATCCTTAGCTGATCATGATGAGCAAAATAGTCTGCTATGCCTATGGCATAAATGGCATAAGTGGGAGGAAGCCCAAATTTACACATTGACAATTCAGTCTGGATGGATGGAAGAAGGTGCATGACACCCTACTGTTGGGTGGAAGCCTCAGACAGGCTAGAGTTGGGTCCCAAAATTATTGAAGAGACTACTGCCAAAATCAAAAGGATTCAAGAGAGATTAAAGGCAGCAAATGAAAGGACCACAGCCTATGTCAACAAAAGAAGGAGAGACTTGGAATTTGAGGTTGGTGACAATGTTTGGCTGAAAGTTGCACCAACCAAAGGCACTGTCAGATTTGGCAAAAGAACCAAGTTAGCTCCAAGATACATCGGTCCTTATGAGATCTTGGATAGAGTTGGCAAGGTAGCATACAGGTTAGCTCTACCGCCAAGCATGTCAAGTGTTCATAATGTTTTTCACATCAGTATGCTTAAGAAGTGTCTACTGGACACAAAGCATGCTATTGTAGTGGAAGACATACAGTTGGAACCTAACTTGACATATGAAGAGAAACCTATAGCTATCTTAGCCAAGGATACCAGAAGGTTAAGAAACAAACATATTCCCATGGTTAAAGTTCAGTGGTCACACCACTCTGAAAGAGAAGCAACCTGGGAAACTGAAAAAGACCTTATGGAAAGGTATCCTGAAGAATACCCGAAGCTAAAGGTAATTTTGGAGGACCAAAATTTTTAAGGGGGGGAGGATTGTTACCACCTCACAAAATGGGAGAATTACAAGTGTGTCATAATGGCTAAAAACCATTATATTGTGTAATTCTCACCATCGTGGTTGAAGTATGGGGGGTAAAAGGCATGATCAACACCTCCTTAAAAGTGTTCCAAGTTGGTAACTTGGCCCCCAAGAAAAGCCTTAAGGATTGCTTGTTTGTCAAGCAACCTATGGACTTTTTTGTAAGGTTTTGGAAATTCGGGTACTCAATTGCAAAACTCTCAAGAAAGAGACTTGGAGGGTTATGGGAAGGATATAAATGGTATGAAAGTGCTATTGGAAGACCAAATTACTCATGGAAGACAAGTTTGAACAAAGGAAACACTAAAGGCAATAAGGACCTAAATGTCCTAGTGTAAACCTTAAGGTGTTCAAGCTTTTGACTTAAGTCTAAGGGTGGAATTTTGGGGTTATCCCACCATGGGGGAGGCAGCCAAGGTTTGATAATTAGTCAACAATGGTGGGTATATGTGTACCAATGAGTTTAAGACAAAGAAACCATAATTAATGAGAAGGAAAATGACATAAAGCAAGGTTAAGCTTGTTAAGTGTGTTTTGTGCCCTTAAGCTCATTTAAGGCCATTTAAGTGGCCAAATCACTTATCCCACTCAAGGGATGGCTGGGCCAAAGCATGGCAAGAAAGTCAAATGTGGGCCAAGAAATTAAGACTAAGAAACCATGGTCTTGTAGCAAGGAAAATGACATAAAGCTTAATTAAGGCTATTAAGTGTGTTTTGTGCAATAAAGTCTTTATAAGTGGTTCTCCTTGACTTTATCTCCCACATTTGGTCTCTTACAGTAGAAAAAACGCAGCATCTCCACCCCCACACTTCTTCCATAGCCACCATACCTTCAAACTTAAAACTACTTGCAATTGAAGTCAAGGAAGCACAATTGGAAGCTATTTGGTGCTATTGCTTGAGTGCACCTAGGATCAAGCTCCAATTTCAGCATACCCATCAAGGTAAGGGTTCTCTTGCTCTCATGGATTGTTTTCTGTATTTTCAAACATCCATGGAGCTAGGGCTAAGCTTGGAAGAGAGCCATGAGCTTGATGAACCAAGCTTAGTGAGGGGAGTGCACTTATTGAAGGTTTTGTGACCTAGTGGGAAGTGCACGAAGATGGCAGTGAAATAAGAGTTTTCTAAAGTTTCCTGGATTGTTTACTGTATTTCCAAACATCCATGAAGCTAAGACCATGCTTGGAAGAGAGCAAAAAGCTCTAGGAACCAAGTATGGGTTAATGGAAAAGAAGTATGGCAAGGTTTCGGCCTTAGTGTTACCATGCTAAAGATGGCAGTAAGAAAGAAGGGTTTCTAGAGCCCAAAGTTAGTACTAACTACTGTTAAAATCCTCCTAAGGCCAAGCATTAGCTTGAGGAGGGCTGCCATAGTGATTTATTTAAGTTTATTGCATGTTTTATGGACTAACCTATGGTATATGTTGTTGCTGCATTTCATGTGTTTGTTGTTTGTGTTTGGCTGCTGCATTTGGTTGCTATATCTTGTATATATGCATTGTGGTTTTTGTGTTTTGGTGTCTTTGGATGCAGGTTTTAATGAGG
The DNA here is from genome assembly GCA_005392925.1 of Aquilaria sinensis. NCBI lineage: Eukaryota > Viridiplantae > Streptophyta > Magnoliopsida > Malvales > Thymelaeaceae > Aquilaria > Aquilaria sinensis. The sequence continues at coordinate 146,459 of SMDT01001121.1, read as the reverse complement.
ATCACATTACCTTAAGAAACCAAGTGTTACCCTTACTAAGTTTCTCAATGAAACTTACTCCCCTCAATTCTGTCATTTCAGGTCCAGCAGAAAGATCACCTTCAAACTAACCTTTGTAGTTTGAGTTTTGATCTGAAATTTCAGGTACATGAACTTCCATATGTCTAGTTGTGATCTGGAAATTTTGGTGATTTTAGGAGCACATTTGGTATTTTTAATGGTGGTACTTATTGTGTTGTGCAGCAGCTGTCCAGCATCCTGTTTTTGGGGTCCATTGTGTCTCAGGACCTCCTGTAACCTAGGGTGCGTATTTAGCTGAGTTAAGATCATATTGTAGTGCATGTATGCATGTACATGTAGTGTATGTAAAATGAGACAAGTATGAGAACATTTGAGTAATGTTTTGGCTATGTAAGTGATGTGGTGCAAAGCTGCCTAAGTGTGAATGATGGGCTGCTTACTTGTAAATTCTGTTTTGACCACATAAAGTTGTTAAAAGGAAGGGAATATAATTCCTATGTGTAATGGACATATATGGGATAGGCTTGGAGGGCTTTCCCCATGTGAATGAAGTGTTTGCATGGTTTGGAAAAATTGTATGGGCAAAATGGTCCAAAAGTTGCCAGAATTTCGACTCTGGACCTAAAGTTTAATATCTCCCTGTGTAGAATGAATCTTGGTATGAAATTTTGACCACAGATAGAGGACATCTAGAGGGTTAACCTGGATTTGGAATTTATGGATTTAGTGCCCTGTATCCAAAGATATGACGTTGCAAAGTTAGCTGAGTTACTGTTCATTTGGTCAGAATTTTGTAACCAACTTCAAAAATCCATAACTTGGCCCATAGGTGGGCTATTGATGTAAAACAAAATTCCTTGGTTTGCTCTATGTCTCTACTTGATAATGGAACAAATAAAACAGGGGGCTATTTGGGTAGAATGATACAGTTTATTAGTGGAAGTTACAGGTGCAGTAGCTGGCCACTAGAACTAAACAAGATTGCCTAATGTGTGGAAGCCAAAACTAAGACTTGTGCTAGTGTTTTCCTTCTTTGCTGCCATGGTGTGCATGAAATGTGAATATGTGCGTGATGGTTGGACCAATATGCATGTATTTACATAGTGCCCAAGAGGGCCACTTGGGTATGCACACTAAGGGTAGTGTTCTGATGGCCTACAGAACATTACCAATCCTGGGAGTCTAAATGCACAGTTTTGGCACCATAACTGGACTACCCCGGAGTGGGTAACAAAGTGGGCTCAGGGAAGGCTGGAGGATGACGTCGTAGATCCGAGGATACTGTTGACTCCCGAGTTGACTTCCGTATTCACGGATTTCGACGGACGTATCCGAGCCGTCGCCGACTGGGGTCCCGAGGTCCCTTCACGCTCTCTTTACCCCTTCCCCATCAATTGGAGGCTGATGACCGAGGAGGTCCTTCGACAGCTAGGGGTGGTAAAGGAGCACAAGACGGACCTCGGGATGCCGGCTCCTACCATCGCTGGGAAGGATTCCTTGCTAGTGCAACTCCTTCGGGAGGAAGTTTCTTTCGAAACTTTTTATGAGAGTAAGTTACTTTCTAGTCTCTTTGTTATAACTTCATTCTGGACTCACACTGATGTCTTCCTTCTTTTTCAGAAATGGGTGAGGACATTGCCGCCTTCTACAAATCCCTTTTCCTCGGTCAATCCGAGAGGGGTGAGCAGACAAAGAAAGCCGTCTCTCGAAGGCGGAAAACGACCGGGGCTGGGCCTTCGGCTAAACAGGTGAAGAAGACCATTCCCTCCGTTCAGCGTGAAGCTTCCGAGGAAGCTAGCGAAGAGCCGGAAGCTGCCACCGTCCCTCAGCCCGAGGTTACTGCCGAGGTCCCTCCTCACAGTCCTACCCCGTCGCAGGCTCTTCTGGACGCCGTGGTAGAAGCCCCTTCTGCCGAAGAACGGCGCAAAAGGAAAGGCAAGGGGATCTCTGCCGAGGAGGTCCCAGATCCCGACGATGATGTGGTCGAAGTGCCAGCAGGTTCGTTTTGTGATGTCTTGCCTTAATCCAGCTTTCTGTTTTGAGGTTTACTTGCCTTAATCCAGCTTTCTATTTTGTCGTGCAGAGGAGTTGCTCACTCCGGGTTGGGCAGCTGAGCATGCAGAGAGGAGAGCCCTTCGGGACACCCGAATCCCATAGGGGAAAGTGCCGAATGAGCCTTTCTGGACGTTTATGGAGGACATGAATTTGTACTCCGGAGACTGCCAGCAAATGGCTAAAGAGATCTCGAAAGGGATCCTCACCGAGGCCTCCTTTAAGGCCATTGCCGAGGCTCACCCGGGCGACGATTCTCTTGCCGCGAAGCTTTCCGAACACACCGCCCAGGTATACTTCGCGCCTATCTTTCTTCCTTGAATTTTTTCTAAGTGTTTGGTTTTCTCTTTGTCTTAACGACCTCGCCTTTATCCTTTTGCAGCTACTGGGGTATGCCGGCTTTCTCAGAGTTCGGGTGGCGAGGCAGACGGCGTTCCGAGCTTCGGCCTTAGAAGCCTTAGAAAAAACTAAGGCCATGTGCTCGGAATTAGCTGTCAAGAATTTGCAGCTGGCCCAAGCTGCGGAGAAGGAAGTTGCCACCCTTCGGGAGGAGTTCCAGAAAGAAAAAGAGGAACTTTTGAAGGACTCCTCCCAGAAAATTTCTGACCTCGGCTCCCAGGTGGCGGAGCTGATCTCGGCAAATGAGGCACATCAGAAAGAGAAGTCAGAGGCTGAAGGTCTCCTAGCGAAGGCGCTTGTTGAGAAGGCTGCGCTCCAAGCCGAGGTTGATGCTTTGAAGAAGGAGCCGAAGAAGAAGACGAAGGCACTGAAGAAGGAGATCTCTGATCTGCAGAAGGACCTCGAGAAGCTTGAGGTTGAGAAGGATAAATCTGACCAGATGACCAAGGTTGGTTTTCAGGATGGGTTCTGTCTTGCTCGGCACCAAGTCCTTCAGAGGTTTCCGGATCTGGACCTCTCTTTCTTGGCGGCCCTGAACATTCCCGAGGGACCTCGGTGGACCTGGTCTAAGATTAATCATCTGAACTTGCCTTCTTCAATTTCGGCGCCGAAGGCGGCGGAAAAGGACGCAGGAGCTGATGACTCCCGGAACGCCGAGATTCCTTAGCTTGTTCTAGGATCCTTTGCCTTCTTTTTCTTCTTTTTCTTCTTGTAATTTTCCTTCTCTGTAAGCAGCTCTATAAATAAAGATACTTTCTTTCATGGAATTTTGGCTAAGTCTTTCTGTGTGAATTTTTTCGTTTCTCGCCGTCCCGAACACGTTTGCTCTCAGAGACTTCGCAAGACGATCACCAGACTTGTTTAGGCTTGGGAGTACATTGCCTTCTGCCTGAAAAAAACTTTTATACTTAGAAAAAATTCTTTCTAAGAAACTTTTGTACTTGGAAATTTTTGTATCTTGTACAATTTTTTCCACTAAGGGCTTTAAGCATAGAACTTTTTCAAGGCTTCCGAATGCCAAGTATTTTTTAGTTCTACGCCTTCGGCATCGCCGAGTTTGTACACCCCTTTTCGTACTTCGGCCAGTACCAGGTAAGGACCTTCCCATTTTGCGCGAAGTACGCCGTGGGACGGCCTTCGGGGGCCAAATTCAGCCTTTCGGAGGACGAGGTCTCCTTTCTTTATCCCCTTTGGCCTTGCGCGTACGTTTATGGCCGAAGCTACTCTTTGCTGGAAGGCTTTTCTTCTCAGCTCGGCTGTTTCTCTGTGTTCGCTGACGAGGTCCAGCTTGGTTCTTAGGCCGAAGTCATTTCCCCTTTCATCAAACACTTGTACTCGCACCGAAGGTTGTACTATCTCTATTGGGATGATGGCCTCTGTTCCGAAAACAAGCGAAAAAGGGGTTTCCCCTGTGGCTCTTCGGGGTGTTGTTCGGTAGCTCCACAATACACTCTGGAGTTCGCCTGGCCATTTCCCTTTTGCTTCCCCTAGCCTCTTTTTCAGACCATCTTTTATGGTCCTATTAGATACCTCTACTTGGCCATTGCTTTGAGGATGGGCTACTGGGGCGAAGTGCATCTTTATTCCGAGGTTGTTGACAAAGTCCTGGAACCCTTTGTCTATAAACTGGGATCCATTGTCGGCTACCAGTATCCTCGGTATGCCAAATCTGCATACAATGTTCTTCCATACGAACTTCTGCACTTCTTTAGCTGAGATAGTTGCTAATGGTTCTGCCTCGACCCATTTAGAGAAGTAGTCGACTGCGACTACGCAAAACTTTACGCCCCCAGGTGCTGTCGGGAGCGGCCCGATGAGGTCTATGCCCCAAACTGCGAAGGGCCAGGGATAGTCAGCCGAAGTTACCATTTCCGAGGGTGCCCTCTGGATATTAGCGTGTCTTTGGCAGCTGTCACATTTTCGGACGAACTGTCGGGCATCCTTTCTTAGGGTAGGCCAAAAATATCCTTGGCGAAGTACCACTGCGGCGAGGGCGTCAGTTCCAATGTGTGAACCACAAGCGCCTTCGTGAACTTCTTCGAGGATCATTTCAGTGTCCTCTTCGTCAACACACCTCTGTAGCGGATTGGCGTATCCCTGCCGATATAACTCTTCTCCGATCAAGAAGAATCTTCCGGCGCGTCTTCGCACCTTTGCCGCTTCATTGGGGTCTTCGGGGAGGGCATTGGTTGCGAGGTATCTTTTTATTGAATTCTTCCAGCCTTTTCCCGAAGTCACTATGTTCAGTACTTCGATGCTCGGGCGGTCTAGTACCTCGGTATGCGTTTTTGACTTTGCCAAGCAATCTGCCTCGGCATTATGTCGCCGAGGCACATTTTCGATTCGAACGTTGTCGAATTCTCGAATGAGCTTAGCCACGAGTTCGTGGTATTTTGCCAAGGTTGGGTCCTTTGCGCCGTAGTCTCCTGCTGTTTGTCGAACTACCAGCTGGGAGTCACTGTGAGCCTTCAAGTTTCTTATGCCAATTTTCCTGGCCAGGCGCAACCCTGCTATGAGAGCTTCATACTCAGCCACATTGTTGGTGGCGTTGAAGCTGAACTTGATGGCCTTTATCACCTCTAGACCTTCGGGTCCTCTGATAATTACCCCGGCTCCTTGGTGTTCGGAACCTGAGGCTCCATCCACATGCAGCGTCCATTCTGGCTCATCTTCACCGAGATCTGGATGGCTGTCTTCGGTTATGGGTACTTCGGCGATGAAGTCTGCCAATGCTTGAGCTTTAATGGCTTTTCTGGGCTCGTAGGTAATGTCATGTTCACCCAGCTCTATGCACCATTTGGAAAGTCTTCCCGAATGATCAACTTTTTTCATAACATCCCGTAGAGACAGACTACTTCGGACGATGATGGGGTGAGCCTGGAAGTATGGCCGCAATCTTCTTCCTGCCAGCACCAAGGCATATATGGCTTTTTGGAGCAATGGATACCTGACCTCGGCATCGTGCAGGGATTTGCTTACATAATAAACTGGCCATTGCTTCGACCCTTCCTCTTTCACAAGGACCGAGCTTACTGCTTTTTCTGAAACAGCGAGGTACAGGATGAGGGGCTCTCCTTCGCGAGGTTGTCGCAGAGTAGGCAGTCGAGACAAATAGATTTTAAGTTCTTCCCAGGCTTTTTGACAATCCTCATTCCAAGGATGGCCATCGTCCCCGAGGTCATTTTCTCTTTTTGCTGCCTTAGTAAGGACTTTGAAGAATGCCCGACACCGATCTCCGTACCTGGAGATGAACCTGCTAAGAGAGGTTATCCTTCCAGTGAGTCTCTGCACATCTTTCACTGTGACGGGAGTTCGGAATTCGAGCAGAGCCTTAATTTTTTCTGGGTTAGCATCAATGCCCCTTTCTGATACCATGTACCCCAGAAATTTTCCCGAGGTCACGCCGAAGACGCATTTTTCGGGGTTAAGGCGAATTCCGAAGATTCTGAGTTGTTGGAAGGTTTCCTTTAGATCTGTGACGTGGTCGTTAGGCACCTTACTTTTGACTATCTTGACTATCATGTCATCAACATAGACTTCCATGTTCCTCCCTATTTGGTCATGAAAGACTTTGCTCATCAGCCTTTGGTAGGTGGCTCCTGCATTTTTGAGCCCGAAGGGCATCCTAGTGTAACAATATGTTCCACCTTCGGTGATGAAGGCAGTTTTCTCTTCATCCTCGGGATCCATCCTTATTTGATGATACCCACTGAAGGCGTCGAGGAAGCTTAGGAGCCCATATTCGGCAGTTGAGTCGACCAACTGGTCTATCGGTGGGAGAGGGTAGGAATCTTTTGGGCAGGCATCGTTCAAGTTTCTGAAGTCGATGCACATCTGGAGCTTACTACTCCATTCTTTTGTAGCAATGACCACATTGCTTAGCCATTTGGGGTACTTGACCTCCCTAATTACATTTGCGTCCATCAAGCGCTATACTTCGGTCTTGACGAATTTACTTTTGTGGACCGAGATGCCTCGTTTCTTTTGCCGGACAGGTTTTGCTTCCGGACTTACTTTAAGGCTATGTTGTATTATGCGAGGGTTTACCCCTGGCATATCCTTTGGTGAGTAGGCGAACCGACCTTTATTCATCAGTAGAAATGACACAAGGTTTTTCTTGTCACCTTCGGCCAAGTTTTTCCCTATTCGGGTATTTTGGCCTGGGACAAGTTCTATTTCTTCCGTTTCTACTTTTGTGAACTCTTCCGCCCCGCCCGTTTTTTGTTCTTCGGTCGGTAGAGTCCTTCCTGCTGTGGTTTGTGCGAAGTTGGCTGCTAGGGCCTTTCGGGCTTTGACAAACACCTTCCTGACCTCGGCTTCGTCGATGAATATTTCGGCGTCTCCATCCTTGGTGGCGAAGGTGACTGTTAAGTACTTCACATCTGGGCGAATGTGCAAATTCCCTTGTGTTTGCCTTCCAAGGATGGCGTTGTACGACGAAGGGACATCCATGACGATGAACCTTGTCATTGTGGAGGCAAAAATTTCTCCTTTTCCGTTGACCGAACTCCCTCTCATCATCAGGGGAAGGTCGATCCAGCCGAGGACGGGCAGCTCTGAGGGTCCTATTCCAAAGGTTGGCGAAGTAACAGGCTTGAGGTCGGTGCTGGATATTCCCAAGCTTGGGAGCAGATGCGAGAATAGGACGTCGGCGTTTGATCCATCGTCAAGCAATACCCTTTTGACGTCCCAATTTCCTATTCTCGTCATGACCAACAATGGGTCGTCATGAGGGAAGATGACGGAGGAACCATCTCTTCGGGTGAGTTTTTTCGATGGGCTTTGGTACTCCATCGTTGCTATTTCCCTAGCTTTCCTCTTTCTTCCCGAGGACGGCAGTCCAGTGGTGATGGTTTGTATTACCCCCGCCGAAGGTGGGAGGCGCTTTTTTGGACTTCGGTTTCTCCTCCTGTCAGAGTCATACTCCTCTTCATCAGCCCTTCCTTCCTCCTCTCTTCTTGCCTTCGGCGAAGGCATTCGTAGATAGCGCCGAAGTTGGCCTTGTTTAATCAGCGACTCAATATACTTTTTCAACTGGAAGCAGTCTTCGGTGTCGTGACCGTGGTCGCGATGAAACTGACAGAACTTCTTCATATTCTTTTTGTTGTCAGCGGTCATCACCTTTGGTCGCTGAATCTGGGACCCCTGTTTCTCCATTGTCATGAGGATGTTGGTCCTTGTGGTGTTCAGGGGTGTAAAGTTCGGAGGAGGCTTCCTTCCCCTGAACCTCCGAGGTCGTCTTGTTTGCTCTGTCGGATACTTGGCTTGCTGGCTTGATCCTTCGGGGCGGGAATGACTGTTCTTCGGTCCCCCCATTCTTAGCTCTTCGGCTGTCATATGCTGCTCGGCCCTTCGGAAAAATTCACTGAGCGTGTCCGGGGGGTCTTTGGAAAACTCATAAAACAGCGGCGAGTCCCTCCGAAGGCCCCGTATCATGGCGAGGATGCGTATTTCTGGTCGAAAGTCTGGAACACTTAGGGCCTTTCCGTTAAATCTTTCGACGTAGTCACAGATGGTTTCCCCATTCCTCTGTGCTATGTCGAACATCTGTACTGGCATCTTCGCCGTAGGACGACTTCCAATAAACTGCTGGGTGAAGGCAGTGGACAGCTCCTGGAACTCTCTGATGGTTCCTGGGGCCAGAGAGTTGTACCATGCTGTAGTAGGGCCGGCAAGGGTGACCTCGACACATTTGCATAGGGTGGCATCGTCAGCCCCGTGCAGCACCATGCTCCGTTTGTACTTCGTCAGATGGGCCTGTGGATCTATTCGGCCATCGTACGTTTCTAGCCGAGGTACCCGGAAGTCACTAGGCATGGCTGCCTCAACTATTGTTCGAGTGAACGGTGACTCATCCCCACAGAAAGTTTCAGACAGTCTGGCCCAGACAGGTTTGCGGGCTACCTGTTTTTCCACCCTTTCCAACCTCGCCAGCATTTTCTCCATGAGGACCACAGCACTAGGTTATTCTTCTTGGTGCTTGTAGGTTTATGGGAAGGGAGATCGTCGTCGTCTTTTCGGGGACGGACTTCACAGCCGAGGAGACGGTGATTTCGCCTCAGGCGACAGGCTCCTTCGGCGTGGGGTCTTAAGTCGTTTAAGTCCCACTGGCCCCTTAGACCATTCCCCGGAAGGCATGTTCTCTGTCGAAGACTCCTCACGTGGATCTCCGGTTTCCGAACTCCGGTGGGGGGATCTAGGACTTTTTCCCTGGGGAGGTGTTGGCGAGGAAACCTTCTGGGCCTGGGCCGGTGGCGGCCATCTTTGGTCTATTTGTTGTGTCTTTTCGGCCACAATGGACCGTTGTAAGTCGCCCAAAAAACTCATGGTTACGACTAGAGGACGTTTTTCCTCCGGCAGAGAAGTCCCTGGAAGGGGTAGCTCGGCAGCTGGTTGGACTTCGGGCGCGGACGAGGACTTCGGAAGTGCCTTGTCCTTAGAACGCCTAGTCTCAACGACAGCCACCTGAGGGTGGTTTCCCACAGACGGCGCCAAATGATGCCCTGAAGCATCTTTGTCTAATGACATGGTGAGTTCCAAGGGAGCTTCCGAGAAGGGAGAACGTCTGACGGAGAGATTCCCCAGGTGGGAAGGTACCTGAAAGGCTCAGAAAAAAGCGTTAGGAGGTCCCCGGGATGTTTTTCCGGGGAAGAGCCTCCGACGCCCAAGTTAGTGTCCTGATAGTGAGTAAAATAGGGACCTTAAATGGATATAGGATCTGGCCTGTATATGTTTTCTGCTGTGCGAGAGTGCCGATGGCGATCCTTTGCCAAGTCCTATTTCCCAGTATTTATAGAAGTACCTAGCCCGTTCGGATCCTGACACGTGTTCGGTCGGATTCTTTCTGTGCTTTTTGGGCGTAGGGAACAGGTAGCCGTTTGTAGGCTCCTGGTTTTGTGGCTGAGACAAGACTTGGATGATGTCAGCGTGTCAGGCCGCCGTTTCAGGCAGCGTGCGGGTGATCTGTAAGAGGCTCATTAAATGCTCATTAAATGCTCATGCCGTACTCCCGAGGTCCTTTGGGCGAGGTCGCCCTTTGGTACGGACGCCCTTCTTCGGGAATCATGCTAGTGGCTCGGGGAGTTCTCTAGCCCGGGAGTCCTGCCTTTGGGGAGAATCTCTCCTGCTTTCAGTAGCTGGTTCTTTTCTCCCAAAGGCGATATGTTCGGTTCCCCGAGGGAGTCAGCAACACATTAAGATAACCTGGCGTTTCAGCCGAAGTACTTACTTCGTCGTGCTTGACTTCGCTTCTGCCGAGGTCAATGGCAATGCTTCTTTCCGAGCTACGTCAGGCTCCCCGAACAAACCGTCGGGGAAGTATATACTGGAAGAGGCGAGAGCCTTTCAGCTATCACAATCATCCATTCATAACTTAAAACCAATGGAAAATAGGCAATTAGTTGAACCTTTTTACTTACATTCTTCTCTTTCAAGCATACTCTTCATGTGGTTAAAAGTTTCTTAGCAGGTGTTCCAACAAGGGCTCTGTCAATACCTAAGCTATTTCTCAACACATATCCATGGTGATCTTTGATCAAACTTATGCCTCTAGTATCTTTTCGAGCAGCGATCGAATTTTGTCTTAGGAAAATACCCCTATCTACCTCAACACTAAGAAATTGTGAAGTAAATAACTATTCAAACAATTTCTCATTTTCTTCATTGAATCAACCATATTTTTATCAATCAAACATACCACATAATCAAGAATAAGGACTCATAATCTAGCTTGTTTTGAAATAGTGTACTAAAGACAAAACTTTTGATGCAAAAATAGCTTCTTAAGGCCATAATCTATTACCTTGATAATGAATTGCAAAAAAATTTTGAAAATATTAATTCCATAAGTGAAAGATTTCAAGAATTGCTTACTTAATACTTATGTTAAGAGCACAAGAAGCCTAAAGTAACAATCAACTTCACTTAATCACATCATGCTTAAAAGTATGACTTTGGAAAGTTTTAGAAGAATTTGAAACTTTAGTGCCTAAGCTACGAATTCCCCCACACTTAATATGCACAATGCCTTCAATGTACAAACATGAAAAGCAAAGAGAAATGAAAAAAGAAAGGTAATAGAAACTAATACCACCCTAAAGAATTAGAGATTGCTACCCTAGCGAGAGTTGCATGCATTCTGGAAAAGTTTCCCTTGTAGTTACAAGATAGAAGTAGCTAGAACAAGTGAATCCACAAAATCAAAACAAAATTGAATTCTAATTAATAAAGCAAAAACATTGAAAAGAAATTAAAAAAATAAAAAGATAAAAATAATGAAATATACAAGTAACTCTCATTTGCCTTAGATGCAGATGTTCAATGGTAATTGATGAACGGTGAATCCTAAATGTGTATCCAAACTAGTGGTGGTGTTGCTTAAAGCCACCAATAGTTTCAGCTTTAGCTCTTCTCATCCCAACCTTTGTGACATGCTCAACAGACACGTTAGTCATTAAAATTAATTTAAAAGAAATAGGGAGGTTGTGACGTGCTCATTAGTTCACACAAACAATTCTCACCATGCTAATAAATAATATGGATGCATCAAATCTCTATTTAATTATAAATATAGGAACTCACAGGCATGTACACCAATTATCAAAGTATAGCAGTGGCAAGTATTAAGATTGTTTTTCCCAAGGAACGGAGTTGTCTATCTACTCTACCTTTCTCTATTATCTAACTTACAATTAAGAAGTTTAATTGGGCTAATTAACTACTAACTAAACTAAACTAGCCAATGTAGAAAAACAAATAACTAACTAACTATTGGCAGCTAACAACAATCAAACAATCAACAATAAAAAACCTCATATATAGATACGACTCCCCTTAGAAATCCCCTATGTTGCTCTTCGTTTGGTTTAGTAGGTTTATGGTTAACTTGGACTATGGAGTACTACCTAACCTAGATTAGTTCCAAATTATTCCCCTTCATGAACCCCTACTCTTAAGTTACCGATAGCATGTCAGGGCCTACTGCACTTCCTAACAATACATTACTAGTTCTACGACCCAACTACTAGGGTTCACCCTACTTTGGAGGTATTATATCACACCTATTACTCCTGATTACAATAACATCCATTTTACCCAACAGTGATCCAAAACAAACATATCGGATATTGCCTACATATGTTCTTCATCCCACATTGTCTTAATAAACTAGCTACTACTAATTAATGCAACAAAGCACATTGGACAAATTGCAAGAAAAACATAATCATATTAAACCAAAAGTAATGACAATCACAAACTCATCCTAGGGTTCATCTACTCTAGGTATGAGAGAAAAAACTAATCTCATTACGCCGTAAAACAAACATAAGATAAACAAAGAAGAACTAAGAAAAGAAGTCACCATGTCTGAATTGTTTATCCTCTAAGAAATCCTTGATCTGATGTGCATTAAATGACATTGATCATCAAAACTACCTCTTAAAGCCTTCTTATATGAAAATTCTTATTTCTTCCTGTGATTTTATTGCCTCCTCTTGTCTCCTCCTCCTCTTTATATTCTTCTTCTATTGAATTAACAAAAAAACCCTAATTAACAAGAAAATAGATGTTCTAATCTGGCTGGGCTCAAGGCCATGTTCAACCTTTGGAATGTTAAAATCTCATGCTTTGATGACATAGTTGAGAACATGGGTGTGATGCATTAACACAAGCATGTAAAGATTTGACATGAGCATGTTTAACATTGACATGAGTGTGTGTGAAGGTGCGTTTGCTCTAAATTTTTTCAAAACTTGCAATTCAACCCCAAAACTTGACAAAAATCCTTTTCAACCCAAAAAGAGCTAAAATATGACCTAAAAATTGAATATGAACAAATTACACACCTAATTTTAACATAAATACATCAAAAGACAAGCAAACACTAAGGAAAAACTTATAGAAAACAAAACTAAATATGAGCACATCTTATTCTTCTCTTACAACTGAGCTTTTGCTTGCCCTCAAGCAAAGCTCAAGAGAAAAATTTGAGAATGAAAATTAGAACCATAGGAGTATACTCTTGAGCAAGAAGCATTAGAGAGGATTGGAACTTTAACAGTCTTGAAAAATTAATAAGACTATCAAGGATGCAACAGTTTCAATCTAACACCTTTCAAAACAACATAATTTAATGGAAACAATTCATTATCAAGCTAGCAACCTATATCTTTCGAAGCTTAAAGGAAACATCAAATTTTCATGAAAAGGAAAAAGTATAAACCACACCAAGTTCAAGCTGACTATGCATAACCATTCAAAACCACAAAGCCATGGATTTGGGTGAACTATTAAACTTTTCACATTCTTTTCTTTTTCCAAATAGTTCTCTTTATGTGTTGACAACTTTTGCAGCAAGTGTAGACTACAGCAGCACTATACATACCCAACCTATTCTTAACAAAATCAAAGATGTTCTTTTATCAAACTGATGATATTAGCACCTTTTCAAGTTATGATTGACTATTGCCTTAAGGGATGACCCCAACCTACTATAATACCACAAACAACAGAGTAGCATGTCTTCATATCCATACTTTATTTATTTTTCAGCAATTAACCACAAATTCACCAACTAAACTTACCATTAATCTAACATAGAAACTCAAAACTTAGCATGTTTTGAACTGTGTACTAAACACAAAAGCTTGGTTCAAAAATAGCTTCTAAAAACCATCTTCTACTAGCTTGGTAGTGAATTGAACAAAAAACATTTCAATATATTTAAGTACAAAAGTGAAAGAATTCCAGAACCACATACTTGATCTTCAAGTTAGCAAGTCAAGACATTAAATTAGCAACCACTATCTATCAATAAAAATATGCTCAATAGTATGAGAAAAAATAATTAAGCAAAAAAAGTTTAAAAAATACTTAGAAAATTGCTAAAAATTTAAAAAAAAATAAAACTTAGGGCCTAAGTTACCCACTCCCTTACCCATAAATAGTACATTTCCCTCAATGTACAAACAAGGAAAACAAACTAAAATGGAAGGGGTAATAGAAATTGATACTGACCTGAAAAATTCCATTGCTTGAAGTGCAAGTTGACATTCCAAAAAGTCCATAAAAAGGTTGATCAAGCTTTAGATTCACTAGGAAGGCTTTCATGGAAACAAAAAAGATAATCATTAGAAAAAATAACAAAGGAACTAGAAAATATGAGAATAAAATAAAGCATAAAGAAACTGAAATAGGAGCAACCAATGCTCCATGGATAATGTCAAACATAACAAAAGAAAATAAAGCAAAATACGATAGTAAAATATCCATAATAATGAAAAAATAAAGCAATTTCCTAAAAGTCTTCATGCATCCCCTGCAAGTGATACAAGATGTGGAAGATTGTTGGCAGTGCTCAAAGAAGTCATCATCTATGTTAGCTCACTGGGACCCTCAGTAGCCTTGACCTTAGAACTTGGCTCCACAACCATGGGATCTGCCATGGTCTCTCTAACCTCCTAAATAGTAGTAGCAATAATGTCTTTATCAACTCTCCTAATAGCTCCCTTGGTGGTATCTTTAGTAACAGCTTCAATAACCTCCACTCGCTCGACCATCTTTCCCTTGATGGCTCTCTCGACAACAACCACCTCATGCTAATAAATTGCATCCTCAGTAGAGGCCATGATGGTGATGGCCTTATCTGCCTTATCTGTTAATCGCTACATCTCGTCCTTTTAGTCCTGATCCTCCACGAAGGGTGGTATCTGAAAATATTTTGTCAAATCACCATCATGCTAGGAAGAGGATTGATGAACACAACCAGAAGTTTTAGTAGCCTGGGAACATATAAAGTATAGGTGCGCAGTCTCATCTAGGCTCATGCTCCTCGCCTCAACAGTAGCGAGACAGGCCTAAATTCCTATCGTACAAGTGGACATGAACTCAAGATGGTCCAAAATAAGCTGTTACCTCTGAAAGATTGCAAACAAAGTAGGTGCCTTAGAACTAGCAGAAGTGGAAGTAGCTTGTGTCTCTGTAGTGGCCTACTCCTTGGCTTGAATCTAGTCATGTGATCTCAAAGTAAACCACATGGAGCCATCTGGGAGAGTGGTCTTCTTTAGAACCTTATTGAGTTAAATGAATCCAAATTAGCTTGTCAGGCCTTTGTATCTTAGTGAGATGCCTTAACAGTGTTAGTTGATTAAGGTTCTTTGCCAACCTCGTGACATATGATTTAATGCATATGGCTCCTATCCTCAACTTGTAGGCAGTGTCGCACATCCACCAAGCAAGGGCATGGCCTAAATGATAGTGCATCCAGCTAACTAGGCAGTAAAGGTAGAAAAGATCCCTTTTGGTCAAAATATTAGTGGTCTCCTTCTATCCAACAATTAAGTGGGTAATCAAATAATGCACATAATGAACAGCTAGCAACCTCAACTTAGATGGCTTGGCTACCTTAAGATGGTAAATAGCCTCATCATCTTAAATCTCATGCCAAAATCATGGGTGGTAGGGGTGGTGCCACCAAAATTGCAAAATAAACTACTGTGCTCCTCAAACTCAACATGCTCCAAGGTGTAGAAGCCACAACACCACCCAAACTCAATGATGCTCATTTTATAATTTGACTTGCCTAACCCAAAGTTCATTGCATTCGCCTTAGTCTAGCTGATATTCTTCATATCAAAATCTAGCATACTCAAGAACTGGAGAGTCAGCTTGTTTAAATATGCTTCTGATAGACAAACACTAACAACCAATCATTGAAATCCATTAGGGCCTAAACATAATCAATCATACCAAGCTAGACTAAGCTATCCCAATCAATCACTCAACTAGCCTTAAAATGCTTCTCCACTAGTTAGTGAAATCTCTTTTACTGAACATCCTTCTTGAAGTCAAGGAGAGGATTCAACTTCTTCAGCCATTTAGCTGCTTTCTTGCTACAAATCGGTAGCTGCTCTTAGCACTTAATCATACCAAAAAAGGTAGAAGATTTTCCCAGAGCAAAAATAATTCTCAATCCTCATAACAGAAGTTCATAATTCCATGAATTAGAGCTTCTAATAAAAATTAATTTGAATTCCCTTCTATCAATTATCTCAATTTAGCTTAGGTATTAATGTGATCAGGCTTAAAGGCCATAACTAACAATATAACAATTTAGGGAAATCAAAGCAATGCAATCCATGTTCAAACTCTTTCTTGTTGCTTAAGAAACCTATCCACTACCAGACAACAAGACTACCAATTCCTAGAATTAAACAAATCCAAATGTAAGTAAGAGAAACAAGGCTTTCCCAACAATCAATAAACCATCTAAACATCCATTCAAGCCATATAATTCATAAAATCAATCATGGCTAATAAGAATTGCATCAACCATAACAATCTAACTCCTTTTCCTCCCGAGACAACAACTACATTACTCAAGTTTCACATAACCAGCTAAGAACTCAAAACCAACTTCAATGGGCATGCAAGATAAATCAAATAGCTAAAAAAAAAACTCCAACCAACAATAAGAATTCAATCCAATCTTCCATAAAATTAAAATAAATTTAGAGAGAAAGAGTTACGTCTATAGAGAGAAAAGTAAAATGTGGGGATGAAAATATGCAATCTGGCATTGAAAAGAAGCTCTCTAATGGGGTTCAAGACCAAAAGGCTCTCCATTTATATACTCAATCACGATTCTTCTACCCCACTTCTCACGAAACCTTACATAGGCTAGGGGAAGAAGTTTGAGTGAGTATATAAATGGACAAAACATGGTCTTGAACATAGCCATGACAGAGCCTATGTTCATTAAGATTCTTGAACATGCTGCAAAACACGGTCATGATATAGACTGGCTTTATAATTAGAACCCTAAAAATTTTAAAACATAGAGCTAAAACATGGGGTCAAATATAGGCATCAACACAACCATGTATAGGTAACACACTCACAAACATGAGCATGACGAAAACCATGTTGGACATCTTGAACTTAAAATTTTTAAAAATAGAAAAGCGACATAGGTTAAGACATGGTCATGAATGCCACCGTGTTAGTAAAACATGCTCATTTACATGGTCACGATAGTGACTGTGTTTAACATCTGAAACTTAAAATTTTTAAAAATATAAGGGAAACATGATTTCAAACATGGGTGTGACATAAACCATATTTAGTGAACACATTTAATAACATGGTCCTATTTCTTTGTGTGTTTAATATTTTGATTTTTAATCTTTAGTCGACTTGGGTAAGAATGTGGGATGACATAAACCATATTTGAGTAACATGTTTAAGAACATGGGCATGACACAAACCGTGTTTAACTGTTGTAGCTCAAATTAAAAATTTCTTTCAAAAATAAATTTTGATGCAAATATGGTTGTGTTTCAAAATCATGTTGGGTGACATGGCCCTGAACACAAGCATGTTTATGGGCATGAAAGTCCCTGGAACTTAGAAAATTTTGGAAACTTGCCAGTTCTTAAACTCAGCTTTTTCTCCCACTGTGAATTCACAATTCTTGCTAATAGAACCTAGATTTCTACATAAAAAATATAGAGCATGAGATTACAAGACAATAAAAAAGGTAGTTAAATATAATGATAATAAAACTAAATAAATGGGAACAAAGGCTGAATGAAAAATAAAATAAATTTGATGCTTGGGTTACCACCCAAAAAGTGTTTGGTTTAACATTGTCAGCCCAACTTCTTCCTCGATAGCTCAAGGAGGTTCTTACTTCTCTTCCAAGCCCTTGACATTAGGATGACCATTTCTTTTTTGATGAAAGGTTGGATTATAAACTCATCTTGGATTCAACTCATTATTCACTAGTAATGCACCTCATGGCCTTTCAGAGAGCATTTTCCCTAGTTGACCTAATTAAGTCTTGAAATTCTACATGCTTGCCCCCATATTCCTTAATTTTGACTCTATCACATCAATCCTAGCATCAGAATATTCCATATACTAAGAGATCAACTCTTCCATAGTTGGGGTTTTTTCTTGTTGTCATCTAGGCTGAAAACCAGGTGAATGTTGCCTCTGATTACTCTAAGAAAATTGTTTTAACTCTTTTGTCAGTGCTTCACCTTGATTAGCTGAAATTAAATAAGCATCTAGATTTTGAACTATAGCTACTTTACTCTATCTAATTCTCGATTTTGATTACCATTGATAATTATTCATAGCCTTTTCCATAATAAATTCCTCTGCTGCTTCAGGTGTCTTGTTATTTAGAGTACCACTAGCCGCTGCATTGATCATCTACCTAGAAGAATAATTGAAACCATTGTCAAATTTTTTCACTTACATTCATGTTGCTAATCCATGATGTCGACACCTTCTCAACAGATCCTTACATCTTTCCAAACCTTCATATAATGTTTCTAAATCTATATAGCTAAAAGTAGAAATATCATTATGGAACCTTGTAGTCTTCACTGGGCCAAACTACTTCAGCAAAAACTTATTGGCAAGAGTGTTCCATGTGGCAATACAACGTCTTCGAGTGAATACAACCATTACCTCACCCTTCCCCTTAATGAGAAGGGAAACAACATCAATCAAGTGCTATCTTCACTAGCAATGTGAGTATTAGGATCCTTATCTGCCAAACTACAAAATTGAACATAGTTTTTCATAATTTGAGTAACATTCAGTTTGATCTCAAAATTGTTGGCAGTGACAAAAGGTCGATCAATACTTAACCTCATCCCTTCAAGTGAAGGTTTATCTTCTTCGAGCATAATTCTTGCTTGATTATGAAGTTCTATGACTAATTATTCTTGATTTTTTCCTTGTTACTCTACCTCAGGATGTAATAGTTGTGACTGAGTGCCCCTTCCGAAATGAAATTTTCTCAATGTTCTTTTGATTACTAGATCAACTTTAACCACTTCAATAGGATGGCTGTGAGTCATGCACCAAATTTCCTCCAAGAAAAGAACAAAAAATAGGTAAAGTAACAATAAACTAAAAATTCAAGCAAAAGACTACAATGAAATAAATGGCTAGATTAATAAAGATCAATCTTTAAAGTAAGAATCTCAACAAATGCTCCCCAGCAACAATGTAAAAAATTTGACATATTCGTTAGTTCCCACAAACTTTTCCCGCTACACTTTTAAATAATGTGGATTTGTCAAATCTCCCTATAAGCAAGTGCACCTATCATCAAAGAATTGTGGTGGCAAGTATCATGATTGTTTTTCGCAAGGAATGGAGTTGACTACCACACTTAACCTTTCTCTATGTTCTAACTGAAAATTAAAAAGTTTTACCTAGCTAATTAACTACTACCAGAACTAAACAAACCAATGTAAAAAAAAATTAACTAACTAATGGCAGCGAAAAACATTTAGACAATCAACAATAAGAAACCTCACACTTAGATATGAATCCCCTTAGAAATCCCTTGTGTTGCTCTTACCTTTATTTAGTAGGTTTATGGTTAACTTGGTACTAAAACATCAATAAGCTCCTTATTATTTTAGTTGACTAACCCCTACTCTTAAGTTACCGATAAGTTGTCTAGGCATACCGTACTTTCTAGGAATGCATTACTAGTTGTACAACCCAACTACTAGGTTTCACCCTAGAGTAGAGGTATTATATTACACCTACTACTTTTGATTATGATAGTATCTTTTCTAGCCAATGGTGATATACAACAAACATACCAGATACTACCTGTATATGTTCATCATCCTACATTGAATTATTAGGCTAGCTATTACTAATCAATGCAACAAAGCACATTGGATATATCATAAGAAAAATTTAATCTTATTAAA
Source organism: Aquilaria sinensis (assembly GCA_005392925.1). NCBI lineage: Eukaryota > Viridiplantae > Streptophyta > Magnoliopsida > Malvales > Thymelaeaceae > Aquilaria > Aquilaria sinensis. The sequence goes on along the minus strand of SMDT01001121.1, from coordinate 127,242 downwards.
CCAAAATTAATAACAATTAGAAAATCATCCTAGGATTCATCTACTTTAAGTATGAGTAGAAAAACTTAGTTCATCAAGTCATAAAAGAAACACAATAGAAATAAATAAGAATAAGGAAAAGAAGTCTTCATCTCTAAATTTCTTTTCCTATAAGAAATCCTTGATCTAATGTGCATTAAATAGTCTTGATCATCAAAATTACCTCTAGCAGCCTTCTTATATGAAAATGCTTCTTTCTTTTTGTGTTTTTCACCTCTTTTTGTCTCCTCTTCCTCTTTCTATTCTTTTTTTTTTTTAATTAACTTGAAAAGCTATAATCAACAAGCAAACACAAGCCTCTAACATGGCTATGTTTAAGAATTTGTTTGACCTCTGAATGTAAAAATATCATGCTTTAATGACATAGTTGGGAACATGTGTGTGATGCATGAACACGGGCATGTTTAACACTAACATGGGTGTGTCTACTTCAAAGTTTTCTAAAACATTCAATTCAGCCCCAAAACCTAAAAAAATCCTTTCTAATCCAAAAATAGTTGAAATATGACCCAAAAATAAAATATAAACTAATTAAGCACCTAATTCTAACATAAACACATCAAAAGACAATCAAAGACTAAGGAAAAACATATAGAAAGCATAACTAAGTATGTGTATGTCAGGTAGCATGGCCACCAACACGAATGTGCAAATGACTTTGTAAATACTTTGAAAACAATTTTTCAGAAATTTCATGGCACACAAGATAGTACACAGTTATGTTAGGTACCATTATAATGCCCTTGGAGTGAATCTTTTGAAATGGTGAAGATGGGCACCAACAAGGCCGTGTTGTTGGGTGTGCCAAAGTACAAGGTCAAGTACATAGCCATGTTAGTGTTTGTGTCATGAGACACGGTCATGTACACGACCATGTACACAACCATGTTTGTGGCCATGTAAAGCTCCAAGAATTTACAAGAAGAGGTTACATAATGTCTTATACAGGCATGTGGAAGGATGAGTAAGGCCCTCAACACTGATTTTTCTAAAAAAATAAAACACGGGCATCATCATGGTCATGTAAGGGACCATGTAGGTGTACATGGCCAAGAACGTAGAAGTGTTGCTACCCATGTAAAGCCTATGGAACCTAAAAAATGGACTTACCTAACTTACTTGGGCATGTTCGAGGGTGTTTTCAACTAGCACGACAATGGGCACGGGCATGTTATGCACCATGTCATCCTTGGAACTCCAACAATTACACAATTCACTCATAAAAAACATCATTGCTGCACCCACCTGAAGAATTTCAATTTAGATTCCACTAAACCGATCTTTGAATTGATCCAAAAATAAAAACAATAACATTAAAAGAATGAAAATAATAAGTACCATTATAATGCCCTTGGAGTGAATCTTTTGAAATGGTGAATATGGGCACCAACAAGGCCGTGTTGTTGGGTGTGCCAAAGTACAAGGTCAAGTACATAGCCATGTTAGTGTTTGTGTCATGAGACATGGTCATGTACACGACCATGTACACAACCATGTTTGTGGCCATGTAAAGCTCCAAGAATTTTCAAGAAGAGGTTACATAATCTCTTATACAGGCATGTGGAAGGATGAGTAAGGCCCTCAGCACTAATTTTTCTAAAAAAATAAAACACGGGCATCATCATGGTCATGTAAGGGACCATGTAGGTGTACATGGCCAAGAACGCAGAAGTGTTGCTACCCATGTAAAGCCTATGGAACTTGAAAAATGGACTTACCTGACTTACTTGGGCATGTTCGAGGGTGTTTTCAACTAGCACGATAATGGGCACGGGCATGTTATGCACCATGTCATCCTTGGAACTCCAACAATTACACAATTCACTCATAAAAAACTTCTTTGCTGCACCCACCTGAAGAATTTCAATTTAGATTCCATTAAACTGATCTTTGAATTGATCCAAAAATAAAAACAATAACATTAAAAGAATGAAAATAATAAGGTAAAAAAGTTGGGTTGCATCCCAAGTAGCACTTATTTTAACATCATCAGCTAGATGATTTGCTTTGTTTGCTCAATATTAATTCTTTGGGTCAAATTTAATTGTTTTCCAAGTTATCCAACATTGGACTAGTCCTAATTCAATATTTCTACAAGGGAATATGCACCACTAAGGGGCTCCTTTTCTACCTTTAGGACTAAGTCCATCCTCTTTGTTCCTTTACTTCTTGTTTTAGCTCTTCTACTTCCTTAAAATTTGCTTAAGAGCCTTGCCACATTTAGTATTAGACTCCTTCAACTCTTAGTAGTTGGCCTTACACTCATTACCAAGCTTGACCTATTATTCATCAAGTACAAAGATAGCTTGGTGTTGTTCTACCTTATTCTAATTATTTAATTTGAATTTCTCCATATTAGCAAAGACCTAAAATTGCACTTCTTTATCCTTAATCCTAAAATTAATCTAACCTTTGGATAAATCAATGAAACCATTAGCTGAATATTGAAAGGGCATTCCAAGAATGATTGGTACATTGATTTCTTCTTCAATAACCTAAGAAGCAAAATCAGTCAATATCTTAAATGTGTCAAATTTAATTGCAACATTCTTTTTAATACCCCAAGAATATTTTTATTTACTTTCAACCAATTTCAGAATAATTAAAGAAGAAGTTACTTCATATAGGCCTTCTTTCTCAAGAGCATGCAAAAGAATCATATTGATACTAGAACCAAAGTCACAAAGAGCTTTAGAAGGTGTACCTTCAATTAAAATTAGGATCTCAAAGCTACCTTGATATTTGTATTTTTGAGGCAACATCTTTTTAATTATAACACTACATATCTCATTAATAGGCATCTCCACATTTTTTTCTATCAACTTCTTCCACTTGGTTAGTGGTGGAAGTGTGTATTGTGTTAGCTTTAGAGATAAAGATGCAACAACTTTCTTTTGTTCCTACTTCAACTAACTTGGGCATGCAAGTGGTGGCTTATACTCCTTTACCTTTCTTTTTTCGGCTCCTCTATTTTCTCCATGGCCTCAAGCTTTTCATTGAGATCTACCCACTGAATATCATTGCATTGAGCGCTCGAGTTTAGTTTTGTATTAGCTAATGAAACACCTTGTGGCCTCTTAAAATGCATCTCGACCAGTTTCTCTATTTGAACTCTTAAATTTTGGATGCATGTTGGTTTATTCTTCAAGGAAGACCCAATAGCTTGAATCCATGATTCAAAAGTTTGAATGAATTTTGACAAGATCTCCTTTAGATTGACCTTCATCTCTTGGAGAGGTGATAGGTATGGCTGTTGAAATTTAGATAGATATGGTTGTTTGTAGTTTGCTCTATACAAAAAATTGGTGATTTCCTAACTCTAGATTGTAGGTGTTTTTGTCTTGGTCGTTCCAAAAATTTTCCTAGTCGAGGTGGCTCATCCATTTGTAAGTTTGATATTCTTAACTAGGATGACCCTTAACAGTCACTACACAATTGATATTGTGATACCACAACTAGTCTTAGAGCAAGAATATTGTTGTCAACTTTTTTGTTTATTGGCCGCAATTGAGTTGCTAAGGCGGATACCACATCATGGTATTGACTCCCTGTCATACCATTTCCTTGAATAGCTATAGGGCTAACAATTTTGTGGAAGAGGGATAACTTGTAAAACCAATTTTGTTGAGAAGCCTAAAATAATTGAAGGCAAACTATGAAGACTTGTGTAAAAAGGACTTGGATTAAGCTTTCCTGGATTAAAAATTTTGTAAGGGTAAGTTGGTCTTATTAGTGGAGAATAGGGACTAAATTGCAAAAGAAGGAAGTTAATGGTCCTACTGATCTTATCAAGAAGTTGATATCCTTTTTATAAGTGGTGAATTTGTAAAGAGTGAGACTGAAATGTCTAATTGAGGCATGTAAAAACTAAGGAGATAAAGCATACCTAGGCAACAATGAAGGATACTTGGCCAGCCATATTAGTTTGCACGCTTCCCTTCCACTAATGATTATCTAGCTACTGTTCATCTCCAAGAAAGGGAAGAAAAACCCAAGCCATTGTTTACCTTAAGCTAGAGAAAGACTTGAGCCAATATGAACAAGGAAACCAGCTCAAATTGACAACAATAGCTTAAATTCCTTCTTGACCAAGCAACTGGTAGTGTTTAGAGGTAAGGGTTGGTTTAATTTAATCTTTTTTTGTGACTCACCTTCATGAATTCCTTAGTAAAGACTAAAATATGGCCTTGAGTGACGGCAATGGCAACATGATCTAATAGGTGAAATCAGGGGCTATGTATAGTGCCAAAAGGTAGTAATGTTTAGTGAACTTTAGATAGGATGGCAAGTGATAAGATGCTGATCTAGGGTTACGCTGACCCTATCTTAGTATCTGGTGCTCTATGTGCACTTATATATGTATATACTAATGGACTATGAGCTAAAAAAAATTAGAAACTTGCCTATGTTAATCACTTGTCAAGGCCTAGAGGCTAAGTGGTTCTCTGTGTGAGTTTGTGTGTTTTTGTATTCTATTTATGTATACTGACCCTTGCGTTTATTTGCATTGTTATGCTTGATAATTTTTCTAAATATGTCTTGTGCTGCTATGTTTTCTTTGGATGCTGGTTAACTAGCTTAGGATTTTGACTTGTATGGCTATATAGCTATAATCACCCTTAATTGAGTTCCTAGGACTCATGCCTCTTATGTTTTGCTTTCCAAAAAAAAGATTGGCAAACTGACCATTGTTGTGTGGTTTTGTAGCAACAATGTGCGTACTGACTTGTTTAGCTAAGTATATCTTTATCCACTATGTTATTGCTCAATGTATACATTTAGTCCTAGGTTAAGCCTTAGATGTATGATGTGTTGCTAAATGTTGGGCTAGTTTTAGTGGAGCTAATTAGTGCATGAAAGTTCCTAGTGTGCATATATGTTAGATTATGGAGAATGCTTGTGGACATTTGATATTTTGTATAAGTGCTGTCTCTTGGCAGTGTTTACTTATGCACCTTGGCATTGTAAGAAATTCCTTCACTTATGTACGTCATGGTTATAAGTTGTGGTTCAGTGAACTATTTGTTTTCTAAACTTGGAGTTGAAATTTAAAACATTGGTAATATTTCCAACGTCTAGCACCTGATGCCAGTGCCTATGCTATGTTTGTTAGACACTACCTTATTTGTATCTTATGCACTCCAGATGATATGAGGCTGAGCCCATTTTTTCCTTGTTTGTACATACAAATCTAGATTAAAAACAAAGATTTAGCTAAAATAGATTACTACAATTGGAGCTTTGGATTTATGTAGTTTTTGGCACTAGTTAAATACAAGACCTTAAAATTTGTTAAGTTAATCAACCAAGAAAATATGTCTTCACCTACAACTACCTTGCATGTTGTTTGATGACTCCATTGCAAGCATTAATAGGCTAAGGATGGGTCTGGGTGTGACATTCTCCATGCCCCATTCCTTGTCAACTTATAAGATGAAGAACAAAAGCTAGTAGTAAAATAAAACAAAATAAAGTAAAAGGAAGAATAAAATATAAGAAAAATTAATAAATGGCTAGATTAACAAAAATCTAGTTTTCCTAGTATCATAACTTATTCCTAGACAATGGTGCCAAAAACTTGTGGCCCCTAAACTACACTACTAAAAATATTCACCTAAGAGCCTCTAATGATGTGGAACCTTTGAAGAAAGTGCACCTATCATTCATGGTATGTAGTGCTGAATATTGACGTTATATTTTCCTTGGGTGATTGTGTAGTGACCCTACACCAGATCCTGTCCTCCTAGGAACACTACAAAACTGGGGTCCCATACTAGTTATAGTTGGCTAGTTAATTACTTATCCCATTTTAAGACCCTTCATAATTGAGTGAACTTGAAGGTGGTCATTGTGTATGTCACATATCGTGCAAAAGGATTTATATGGTCATGGCAAGATTTGTCCCTTCTATACAAGGGAGTGATATCTATAGGCCCCTTGATTGAGTGAGGCTGAGGAAATGCATGGCCGTGCTCAGTTGAGTTGATTTGGGATATCAATCCCATCAATTTTTATCAGTTTACTTGAGAATCAAGAACCTTAGATTGGGCTATATGAGAGTGAAACATTCCATGTCTCGTGCTCGGTCTTGATATCTTGGGCAAAGGGAGAATCACATATATGAATAATGGTCATAAAAGCTTAGTCGAATCATTGACTATTTTGTCACTTGGGTAGCAATGATGTGTTGCTAAACACTACTCATTGTTTATGAACATAAATGTGATTTGTGATAATTGCCAATGTGATCAGAGCATATTGAGCCACACACTTAGAGAGAATTGGAATATTTTTAGTGCATGGCCAAATTGTTGGTTTTGGTTTCATGATAGTTTTGGATTAATTATTGGCCTAATAGTTGCGCCATTCTTAAGATCAAAATTGGGCCTAATCATATTAGGGTTTTGAAACCTCTTAATCCTTGGATTTAAGCTTCATTATGTATATGTTTTATAGTGTTATTTTTTTTTTTGGCTGCCACCTTTGGATGAAATTCAAAAAGTTTTTGAAAGTTCCAGCCACACCCTCCTCTTATTATTCCTTGGAGGATGCAAGCTAGCACAGTGTGAATAAGCGGAATGCTTATGCCGGAACCTGGAGGAGGAGTGCTGATATGAGATGTTCATGTGGATACCATAGAGATTTTGAACACATCAACTGTTCAAGTTTTGTGATTTGGCTCAGTAGTTAGGTGGAAGATCTCAACCCTCTCAGTATAAAATGTTCAAACAACTGATTTATCCCCATTTTCATTTCGATCCTATAGAGGAATTGTTAATTTTTGCTACGCGTGTTTGGCTCCCAAAACCCTATAGCCACAAATTTTATAAAACATAAATAAACCACAAGTCAAAACATAAAACATAAGTGTATTTAATGCAGTTAATAACAATGCAAGTGCGTCATTATATAAGTAATGACTATCCACATGCCAAAAAGCAACTAAATTACTACTCGATATAGAGACATTGTAGACTACCTAGCATCCATAGTCAACTATGTCCTTCCTCATGGAACTAGCCTTTACAAGGCTGCATGACAACTTAACTAGTAGAATTGGAATAAATCAATGATTCACCAGGTGATTACCCGATGAAAAACACTAGCTCGACAACCCTCTATAGTCATTGGCTCTTTATAGATGAAATCTAAACAGCAACACTAAAGGGAGTGAGAATATAAAGATTCCTAGTAAAGGATTCAGGTACTTGTAAAGAAATAATAAAACCTACAAAGAAAATCCTGAGGACACTCATATATATAATATTTGAAAACTACTATAGGCCTAAGGCAGTCTAACGGCTATGATAAGCACATATATTTCGGTCTTTTTAAGAGCCTTCCTTATCCTAGTCCTTGCACGGATGTCACCATGTGCATAGTGAGTTTTGGCCTTTAACTCACTCCTAGCAAGCCTTGGCTTGCTGATGTCCTAGTGAGATAAGCTCACTAGTTAACCTTTTTTTTGTTATTGTACAGGTGGACATGATGGATGCTCTTTGTTTGAGTTCCAAGGAACTCACTAAGTGTACTGGGCTCTCACATAGTGCCTTGAACCATTAGCTGTCCTGGGCCACTATGGTACTAAGAATCCACTAAACTAAGTGCACTAGGCTCCCACTTGGTGTCTTGAGCTAATAAGCTCTCCTAGATCACAAAGGTACTAAGCTGTGCCTATTAAACATACCAAGTATGCACTAAGGTTTAACTTATGCCCCAAGTCATAACTTGGCTAGGCCATGAGTGCACTAAGCCTTTAGCCATGGAGCTCTATGACCCACCATTACCTGTTTCATCCTATTATTGTAAGATTTTCTTTGGGTGGACCCAATTCATTAGGTTCTGAAGAACCCTTCTTGCACACTAGGGTTTCTCAGTGGTGTCATAAGCTCTAAGGCTCCAACTATATGACCAATGGTGCTAAACCCTTTTAATCTTTGTAATGGCCTTACCATAGTGCTTTAAACCCCTTTCAGATTGTCTTTCTTAATGCTTTCTTTGCACCCCAAAAAATGTGATTAACAACCTAACGCTTTGAGGAGCCATAGGGGGAAATAAGGTACTGTTAGGCACCTTCTACCCCAAGTCCCCTTAGGCAGTCTTAGGCCCTTCCATTTGGGATGAAATGTAGAAAAACTTGGGTAGATTCAAGCTTGAGTGAAAAGCATGAATGCTATTGATCTTTTTCGTAGTTTTGTGTGGGTCCTTGAATTGGTTCAATTGGACATTCAAGTAAAAAATTATAGTGATAATATTACAACATGTTAATGCTATCAAGCCTTGGCAATGCCTAGAAACGAAGACGCAGTACCACATGCATTATCTCTTGAATTCTTGTAGCTCCAAACATGGTCCATAGCGTGTTGACTACTACAATAGGCCATGGATATACAAAACTAAGCCACCCAAACCTTCAAACAACCCTTCCATAAGCTCCATTTCATGATGACTACTACAATAGGCCAAGGATATGTAAAAGTAAAAAAAGTCTTCAACCTTCAAACTTGCCTCACTAGACCATGGTTTCACACTAGTCCATCATCAACAAATCCTTACCATAACAATGCATATCTCACAAACCAATTGAAACAAACATTCAACAAACTAATTCACATATTATAGGAGTATGTAAACTAAATCTCTTACCTTAATTAAGAAGAATAAGCAACCAATCAAGCACCATACCAAGAAATTTCATTCTGCTATCCAAGCAAAATCAATATATAAGGCAATGACTTAACCTTATTCTTGCTAGACCCAAGCTTACGGACGCTTAAGAAACCAAGAATAATAAGAAAACAAGAGGATCAAAATTTTACCTACAGCTTACAAGCTGAAAAATGTGATCCAAGGCCTTCCACACCAAATCTATGCAAGAACAAGTTTCCTTTGGCATTGGCTCCACATAAGGCTTTGATTTCCACTGAGAATTGATGTTTTTGTGAATATTTCGCCATGGAATTGAAAAGGAGATGGAGAGCTATGGGAATGAAGGATTAAGAAGTTGAATAGTAAAGTTCAGAACCTGCCAAAATGGTTTAAAAAGTCTTATTCTCTATTTAATCCTACAATTTCTTTAATTTTTGCAAAAGAACCCGATGCTAAAATTGTGCCACAAGACTTAAGAAATTTTGTCCTACACTTTGCTCTCTTGTCTCTTAAGTCTAAAAGAATAATTTATGAGCTTGAAAACCAAAGTTATCACTTCAGGTTAAAAATGACCATTTTGCCCCCGGTAACACTTAGGTACCATAATGACCTAGGAACCATTTAACCCTTTTTAAACACTTACCTGACTTGCTAATCCAAACTAATTAAGGCATTAAACTAGAGATTTTGACTTAATTAAAAGTCATACTTGGCCATTGTGGGCCCATTGCCTAGAGGGCCATAACATTCTCCACACTGTGTAGAATTTGGACCTCCAAAATAGAACTCCCCATCTTTAGATAAAATGTTGGATATGGTGCCAGAATATCCTGACAAAACCTAGCAAGGGGTGTCAACTTCATAACTAGTCACTTGATGCTCACTTACTTGACTTGCTTAACTTATGCCATTTGGTAGTCAAGTCAAGCCCGCACTCTTATAGGTACTATAGCCGATGTAATACTTTGTGCTTATTCCAAATGGAAACCAACAACAACTACACACTCTTCTTACAACCTTGACTAAACTTGATTGATCAAGAATACCTTATTTGTCATGCTTATGACTTGTATACGCCATGGTTGTAACTATGTAACATATAAGTCATGAAAATGGCTATGAACATCAAATAAAACCTAAAAGCCCAAGGGGTGCCCAAGGTAGCCCTTGGATGCACTTAGGGTGCATGTGTGATAGTGCTTGGATTTGAATGTCAAGATGGTTGAATTGTATGTCAAAGTGGGTTTTGAGATGATGATTTAAACTTAGAAGGACTTTGTTAAGAAAACTCAAGAACACTAGGGTGCATAATGGAAGGGTACCAAGGAGCTCAAGGGCACACACATGTGTACCTATGTGCATCAAAGAGTTGAGGAGGTGATACCTTTTTCTAAATGTGAGGGGCTTAAGCGCATAAGCTTAAAACGATGCATAAGGACAGGAAAATTCAAACAAAATTGGTCAAATAAGGCCAACGAAACAAAAGTGCACTATTAGGTGCACTAAAGTGCACCTAAGGTGCATATGTGTTTTGGTTACAGTTTAAGGACTTGATTGTCTAAATTATAGGGCAAAATAGGTGCTAAAAATGGACTTAAATATATGAAGAGTTGGTTAAATGCATGGGCAAGAAGTTAACCACCTTAATTTAAGGGTTGAGCCAAGTTTCGGACAACTATCTTAACCTTATTGGATCCCTTCAACCGTTTGGGTTTGTTTCACTTCTAAAACTAGACTTTGTGCTACACATTCACAAAATGGGGAAATTACAGCATAAGGACCTAAACATATATGCATTAATTTTCACCATAGTGTATGAATTATGAAGTGTAAAGTATTCAATATACACTAACTTAAGTGGCAAAAATAATGATAGCTTGGTCCTTGGGAAAACGTTGGCACATTGCCTACTTTTCAAGTAACCTATGGACTAAATTGTAAGAGTACAAAAGTTGGGTACTCAATCGTACAAATCTCTAAAGATGGCTATCGAAAGGACATGGATGGAATTATGAAGAAAGGACATGGATGGAACTATGAAGAAAGGACATGGATGGAATTAAGGATATTGTTGGGGACCAAAGTGCTTAAGAAGGCAACGTTGATCATTTATGGCATAATGTCAACTAAGGATCCAAGTGTCCACATTTTTGCCTACAGTCAAAATGATTTTTTGAAAGGGTTAAAGGAGGCCTAAATCTGTCATTTTCCAAGCCAAAATGGCTGGAAATAACCTGTCCAAGTGTTGGCCAAATTTTAAAAAATTTTCATAAATGCCACCTTGGTCCAAATGATGTATAAATGAAGAAAAATCTTCATATCATTAGAATTTTCCTTAAATTTAGGTCTCCAGTAGCTAAGACCTCTTCCTTAAGCTCTTTCATAACCCTCCACAGCCACCATACCTTAAGAAAACAAGAGGAAGCAAGAGAAAACAAAGAACACATCAAAGAGTGCAAGAAAACTTAATTTTAGTTATGTTTGGGTTTTCAGATTTCGTAGCAAAGGTAAGGGTTTTCTAAAGTTTCCTAGATTTTTTACTATATTGCAAAACATCAATGAAGCTAGGACCATGCTTGGAAGAGAGCAAAAAGCTCAAGGAACCAAGTATGGGCTAAGGGGAAATGAGCATGGCAAGGCTTTGGCCTTAATGTGACCATGCTAAAGATGGCAGCAAGAAAGATGGGTTTCTAGAGCCTGAGTTAGTATTAAATAAGACCTAAAAGACTCCTAAATCCAAGCAAAGGTTTGAGGAAGGCTGCTATAGTGTTACTAAAGTGATATTTTATTGTTTTATTGAATGATTATGTACTAACCCTAATGTGTTATTGCTGCTAGCATTACATGTGTTTGTTGGTGCATATGGTTGCCATATTTGTGTGTATGTATTATTTTCATATGATTTTAGGTGGTACATTGCTATGGAAGATTTTACATTGAAAGCCCTTTCTATGTTCTTTACAAAGAGCTTACTTCTTTTTCTGTCCATTTTTAGGAACACCTAAAAGAGAACATTCAAACTAATAGTTGTAGTCTAATTTTTCCTATGAAATTTCAGGTACATGAACTTCAATATGTATAGTATTAAAATGGAGAGTTTCATGATTTTTAGAGGACGTTTACTAATTTTAGTATTGGTACTTTCTGCCTTACGCAGCAGCTACCTTTTAAAGTTTCTGGAGAGCATTGTGTTTGTAAGGCTTTCCAAGAAGCTAGTGTACATACCCAACTAAGCTAAGACATATTTATGATGCATCTATGCATGTAAATATACTATGGATGGTGTATGGATGATATATGGAGCAATAAAGTAACGTTTGAGGTTGAATGTTCAATTCTGTCCATTTTGCAACTCGTTAGATATTCCAAAGAAAATTATGTGTAATGCTTATGGAATGCCTCTAAATTCAAGGGAATAACTTTCCCAAGTGTTTAAGACCTGTAAGAACCTGCCCATTTTGGTTTTGCACCTGGAAATGAAGTGTGTGAATTTTATGAAATTTTGTATGGGCATTATGGTCATTCGTTGTATGGATTTAGTACCCTATACTCCATGAGCCATAACTTACTGTACATAATCATTTTGGCTATGAAATTTTGACCACACATAGAGCAATTCCAGATGAAGAATTTGGTTTTTGAATCACTAGATTTAGTGTTCTATAGCTTGAGTTATAACCTGTTAAAATTGGCTAATTTTGCTATATACTGTTCATATGGTCAATTTTACCCGGTTAAGTATAAAATCCATAATTGCAAACTTGTACGGATTTAGTGCCTTAAATTTGCCTCCCTATGAAGGTTCAAGTGTATTAAAGGGTTTAAGATCTTTATGGCTATGTGAATATGTGTGTGATGGTTGGACCAATATACATATATTTGCAAAAAGACCAAGAGGGCCCCTAAGGTAATAATGTGAGTATTGTTCTGATGGCCTTAGAACATGCGTAGCTCCTAGGAAATTGACACAATAAATATGGTCACTATATTTAAGCTCTCAGAGGGGTAACAAAAGTTGGTATCAGAGCCAAGTTTGAATGTGGTTTATGTGCATATGACATCATGCATATTGTTGAATACGTATAGCTTAGTTGGGTCAGCTACTAGTGTTAAGTACTTAACACAAAGTATATATTGTGCTCTTCTGATTGCCATGAAATAAGAAAATGCTCGACACAAGGAGAGGGGATCAGGGACCCTCAAGACCTCATTCTGACAAAGGCAGGCCATCAAAAATGGAAGGGGTGTACAAGAGCAACCAAGGGTTTAGGAAGTTGAAAACCTAGCACCTGAAATGAACGTACCATAGGTGTGGGTTGAACTACAAAGAAACCTAGCCCAGATAAATGAAAACTTAGTAAAGTTATTACAAGCTCAACAACAAGGAGTCCAAGTAGCATAAGCATTGCCACAGGAGCATATCTACGAAGTTGTTGGGAACATCCTAGTGAATGTTCCTTGTCATGAGAATGAAGACGCTGAAGATGAGGATAGGAGACATCCTAGAGGTAGAAGAATCATGTCTGAGATTGGCCAAGTATCCAGAGCCAATAACTCAACTTATGACCATTCCATGGGGGATGAAGTTGAAAGATCTAGTAAGAGGAGAAGAAGAAGGAGACATAGAGACCATATGGACTCAGAAGATTCACACAGGTCAAGGAGACATAGAGCTGAAGATCTTGAAGGCTCTAATGATGCAGATTGTTGGAAAGGTTTCAAGGCCTAAGACCTCCACAATTTGATGGTAGAGCAGGAGAAGAGAAATTTGAGGAATGGCTACGATTCATTGAGAAGATGTTTGAGAAGATGCATTTAAGCTCCACCAAGAAAGTATCTCTAGCTACCTATAATCTTGTAGGTAGTGCAGGAATGTGGTGGAAAAGTGTTAAAGATAGGCATGCTGCCCAAAGAGGTAGAAGAATAGATCATGAGTTGGAGATGACATGGCCCAAGGTTACAAGGTTGTTCCTAGACCAGTATACAAGTGATGCCATCAAAGACCTAAAGCAAGCTGAGTTTGAAGCACTACAACAAGACAACCTCAGTGTTCTGGAATATGAACATAAGTTCGACCAACTTGTGAGGTATGCATCACAGTACCATGGGTTGGAAGAACTTAAAGCCAAGAGGTTTGTCAGAGGCCTAAGACCACATATCAAGAGAGTTGTTAGGCCTTTCGATGCCATTACATATCATGATGCTGTTCAGAAGGCTTTACTGGTGGAACAGGAAGAGTATGGAAGTAAATTGTTTCCTAGTGGACTAAGAGAGACCAGCTAAAATGGAAGCCCACAGAAACCAGTGAAAGGTAAGGACACTATGAATGTTGGAAGACCTATTATGGAAGGCAAGGCCAAAAGTAAGTTTGTCGGCCCAAGGTGTCCTTGATGCAAGAAGTTTCATGGCAATAGGCCATGTTGTTTTGAAACACAGGCATGTCTCAGATGTGGATCTTTGGATCACTGGATTAAGGACTACCATTTAGTCCAAAGAAAAGGGCAGGAGGACCAAAGCCAGAATAGGCATAATATACCACCCACCAGAGACAATCAACCAAGGGGTCCTCCTGGAGCTCAAAGGCCGTAAGTGCAAAAAGCTAGAAGGGTATTCCATATTGATAAGGGAGAGACATCCCAACAAGGAGCACGTAGAGGTAACATTCATTTTAATGGTGTGCCCGTGAATGTGTTGTTTAATACTAGTGCTTCAGTGTCTATTATGGCTAGAAAGTTAACTAAATCCATGAAATTGTCTATAGAATTCATGCCTAATATATCATTAGAAAGAAAAACAGGTAGTCAATGTCTTTTCACTAATGAACTAGCTAAGAATTGTGAGCTAGTAGTTGGAAAGACTAAGATTTTGACTGATCTGCTAGTGTTAAATATTCCAAAGTATGATATTGTTCTTGGCATGGATTGGTTAGCAAAACATGGAATCAATATTAATTGTTCTAAAAGAGAAATCACATTGCCTGGTAATGAAGTGCATGCATTAATGAATTCTAAGGAATTAATGTATGAAATGATGGCATGGAACTAGAAATGTTGGATGAAATTCTTGTGATTTCTGAAGATAAACTATGCATTAAATGATGTTGAGATTGAAGAATAGGTTAGTAGGATACCTGTAATGAAAGATTTTCCACAAGTCTTTCCGAAAGACCTGCCAGGTATTCCTCCTCTAAGAGAAATTGAATTTGAGATAAAACTATAGCCTGAAGCTACACCAATATCCATACCTCCTTACAGAATGCCAATCACAAAGATGGTTGAGCTCAAGAAACAACTTGATGAACTTCTTCATAAGGGGTTCATAAGACCAAGTGTTTCACCGTGGGGAGCTCTAGTTCTCTTTGTAAAAAAAAAAAGGATGGATCGTTAACACTGTGCATTTACTATAGAAGGCTGAATGCTGTGACCATTAAGCACAAGTATCCACTCCCAAGGATTGAGGATCTATTTGATCAACTCAAGGGAGCAAAGATTTTCTCTAAGATTGATTTGAGATCTGGATACTTTTAGTTAAGAGTAAAAGAGGAGGATATACCTAAGACAACATTTAGAAGAAGATATGGACATTATGAGTATATAGTCATGCCCTTCAGCCTAACTAATGCCCCTGCTACATTTATGGACCTGATGAACTGTGTTCAGACCATATTTGGATAAGTTTGTGGTAATGTTCATTGATGATATCCTAGTCTATTCGAAGGATGAAAGTGAACATGAGCATCACTTAAGAACTGCCTCGAACACACTGTTGAGCAATCAACTGTATGTAAAATTTTCCAAGTGCCAATTCTGGATTATAGAGATATCTTTTCTTGGACACATCATTAATGCACAAGGCCTTAGAGCAGACCTAGAAAAGGTCAAGGCTGTGCAAGAGTGGGAAAAACCTAAGACTGTAAAGGAAGTTAGAAGTTTCCTGGGACTGGTAGGAAATTATAGAAGATTTGTGCCAAAATTTTCCATGATTGCTTTAGTTCTTACTCAACTGACCAAGAAGGGTCAAAAGTTTGAGTTGACTGAAAAATGTGAAAAGAGCTTTCAGGAGCTGAAAAGTAGATTGATCCAACCTCCAATACTGATTCTACCTGATCCAATCATTTATACAGATACATCTAGATCTAGGTTAGGATGTGTTCTAATGCAAGATAGAAATGTGATTGCATATGGGTCAAGGCAACTAAGACCGCATTAGAAAAATTATCCTACCCATGATCTAGAGCTTGCTGCTATGATATTTGCCCAAAAGCAATGGCGACACTATCTACTAGGAAGTTTATTCTTGATATACACCAACCATAAAAGCCTAAAGTACTTGTTCACTTAGAAAGAATTAAACATAACGCAAAGAAGATGGTTGGAGTATATCAAAGATTATAACTGTAGCATGGAGTACACTGAGGGCAAAGGTAATTTAGTAGCAGATGCCTTGAGTAGAAAGTGTACAGGATTAATAAAAGGTGGTTCTACAAATGATGTAACTAAAGAAAATAGTTTATTATGCCTTTGGCATAAGTCGCAGAAATGGGAAAATGCACAAGTCTGTACATTGACTATACAATCAAGATGGATTGAAGAAATAAGAAAGGCATAAGAAGTAGACCCAATCTTGAAAAAGATTTCAAGGGAAGACCAAGGGTTCTTGTATGAATCCTTTGCCTACAAGCAAGGATTACTATACTTCAAGGATATAATATATGTGCCTACCAAGCAAGAACGTAGAAATGAGATACTTGAATAAGCTCACATGAGCAAACTGAATATCCATCCTGGAAGTGAAAAGATGTACAAAGACTTGAAGACACATTTTTGGTGGCCAAACATAAAGAAAGACATAGCCACATATGTGTCTAAATGTGCAACATGTCAAAGAGTGAGGGTAGAGCATTAAAAGCCAATAGGAACACTACAGACTTTACCCATTCTAGTTAGAAAATGGGGTAACATAACAATGGACTTCTTAACTGGGTTGCCTATGACCAGATTAAGACATGACACAATATGGGTGATTGTGGATAGGTTAACCAAGTGTGCTCATTTCTTGCCAATAAAGATCACTGACTCACTAGAAAAATTGGCACAAATGTACATCAAAGAGATAGTAAGACTGCATGGAGTGCCAGACTCCATAGTGTTAGATAGAGATCCAAGGTTTATAGCTAGATTTTGGAGCGCTTTTCACAAGGCACTAGGATCCAAAATCCACTTAAGCATTGCTTCTCATCCTTAAACTGATGGACAAACTTAGAGGGTAGTTTAGATACTGGAAGACATGCTCAGGAGTTGTATATTGGATTTTAAAGGGGAATGGGACCAACACTTATCTTTGGTGGAATTCTCTTACAACAACAGTTATTAAACCACCATTGGTATGGCACCTTATGAAGCCCTTTATGTGAGAAGGTGCATGACACTCCATTGTTGGGTAAAAGCCTTGAATAGGCTTGAGTTGGGTCCAAAAATTGTTGAAGAGACAACAAGTAAAATCAAGAAGATATAGGAAAGGTTAAAAATAGCTAATGCAATGACCATTGCTTATGTGAACAAAAGAAGAAAATACTTGGAGTTTGAAGTTAATGACAAAGTGTGGCTCAAAGTAGCACCAACCAAAGGCACTATGAGGTTTGGCAGACATAGTAAGCTATTTCCAAGGTACTTTGGTCCTTATGAAATACTAGAAAGGGTAGGCAAGGTGGCTTATAGGTTGGCTTTACTGCCAAGTATGTCAAGTGTCCATAATATTTTCCACATCAGTATTCTTAAGAAGTGTTTACTGGACACAAAGCATACTATAGCAGTGGAAAACATATAGTTAGAGCCAAGTTTTACATACGAAGAGAAACCTATAGATACCTTAGCTAAGGATACCAGAAGCCTAAGAAACAAGCTCATTCCCATGGTCAAAGTTCAATGGTCACACCATTCTGAAAGAGAAACGCCCTAGGAAACTGAGAAAGAAATGAAAAAGAGATATCCAGAAGAGTACCCCAAGCTAAAGGCAATTTTGGAGGACCAAACTTTTTAAGGGGGGAAGAAATGTTACACCTTCACAAAATGAGAAAATTATAGCATAAGGACCTAAACTTATATGCTTTAATTTTCACCATAGTGTATGAATTGTGAAGTGTAAAGTATTCAATATACACTCCCTTAAGTGGAAAAAACAATGACAGCTTGCTCCTTAGGAAAACATTAGCACATTCCCTAATTTTCAAGTAACCTATGGACTAAATTATAAGGTTACAAAAGTTGGGTACTCAATTGCACAAAGCTCTAAAGATGACTATAGAAAGGACATTGATGGAATTATGAAGAAAGGGCATGGATGGAACTATGAAGAAAGGACATGGATGGAATTAAGGATATTGTTGGGGGCCAAAGTGCTTAAGAAGGCAAAGTTGATCATTTATGGCATAATGCCAACTAAGGATCCAAGTGTCCACATTTTTTCCTAAAGTCAAAATGATCTTTTGACAAGGTTAAAAGAGGCCTAAATCTATCATTTTCTAAGCCAAAATGGCTAGAAATAACCTGTCCAAGTGTTGGCCAAATTTTAACAAATTTGCATATATGCCACCTTGGTCAAAATGATGTATAAATGAAGAAAAATCTTCATGTCATTGGCATTTTCCTTAAATTTTAGTCTCCAATAGCTAAGACCTCTTCCACACCATAACTTATGAAAAGAAGAGGAAGCAAGAGAAAGCAAAGAAGACATCAAAGAGTCCAAGAAAACCTAATTTTGGTTCTATTTGGATTTTTAGATTTCATAGCAAAGGTAAGGGTTTTCTAATGGTTCTTGGATTGTTTAATGTATTTCCAAACACCCATGAAGCTAAGACCATGCTTGGAAGAGAGCAAAAAACTCAAGGAACCAAGTATGGGCTAAGGGGAAAGAAGCATGGCAAGGTTTTGGCCTTAGTGTTACCATGCTAAAATGGCAACAAGAAAGATGGGTTTCTAGAGCCCAAGTTAGTACTAACTAAGACCTAAAAGACTCCTAACACCAAGAAAAAACTTGAGGAGGGCTGCTATAGTGTTACTAAAGTGATATCTTATTGTTTTATTAATTGATTATGGACTAACCTTAATGTGTTATTGCTGCCCGCATTACATGTGTTTGTTGGTGCATATGGTTGCCATATTTGTGTGTATATGTTGTTTTTTTATGTTTTTATGTCTTTGGATTTTAGGTGGTACGTTGCTATGGAAGACTTTACATTGAAAACCCTTACTATGTTCTTTACAAAGAGTTTACTCCCTTTTTTGTCCATTTTCAGGAACACCTGAAAGAGAATGTTCAAATAATAGTTGTAGTCTGATTTTTCATGTGAAATTTCAGACACATGAAGTTCAATATGCCCAGTATTAAACTAGAGAGTTTCATGATTTTTAGAGCACATTTTCTAATTTTACTGTTGGTACTTTCTGCCTTACGTAGCAGCTGCCTTCTGAAGTTTCTAAAGTACATTGTGTTTGTAAGGCTCTCCAAGAAGCTAGTGTACATACCCAACTAAGCTAGGAAATATGTATGATGCATCTATGCACCTAAATACACTATGGATGGTGTATGGATGATATATGGAGCAATAAAGTGATGTTTGAGGTTGAATGTTCAATTCTGTCCATTTTGCAACTCATTAGCTGTTCCAAAGAAAATTACGTTTAATGCTTATGGAATGCCTCTAAATTCAAGGGAATGACTTTCCCAAGTGTTTAAGACATGTAAGAACCTTCACATGTTGGTTTTGCACTTGGAAATGAAGTGTGTGAATTTTATGAAATTTTGTATGGGCATTATGGTCATTAGTTGTACAGATTTAGTACCATGTACTCTAAGAGCCAGAACTTACTATACATAATCAGTTTCACTATGAAATTTTAACCACACTTAGAGCACTTCAAGATGAAGAATTTGGTTTTTGAATCACTAGATTTGGTGTTTTGTAGCATGAGTTATAACCTGTCAAAGTTGGCTGATTTTGCTGTATACTGTTCATATGGTCAATTTTACCCGGTTAAGTATAAAATCCATGATTGCAAACTTGTATGGATTTAGTGCCTCAAACTTGCCTCTCTATGAAGGTTCAAGTGTATTAAAGGGTTTAAGATCTTTATGGCTATGTGAATATGTGTGTGATGGTTGGAGCAATATACATATATTTGCATAAAGACCAAGAGGGCCATTTGGGTAATAATGTGAGCATTGTTCTGATGCCCTACAGAACATGCATAGCTCTTGGGAAATTGACATAATAAATATGGTCACTATATTTAAGCTCTTAGAGTGCTAACACTTTGGGTAGCTTCCTTAGCTATTTTGGTGGTCTTAGGCTAGGGAGAGACTTGTGCAAGTCATCAATGGAGGCTGTGTAAAAGATTTCAAAGGAAGAAGGTGAAACCAACAGCACAAAGGAAGATGTTTTGCTTGCTTTGGTCAA
This sequence comes from Aquilaria sinensis, assembly GCA_005392925.1. NCBI lineage: Eukaryota > Viridiplantae > Streptophyta > Magnoliopsida > Malvales > Thymelaeaceae > Aquilaria > Aquilaria sinensis. The sequence goes on along the minus strand of SMDT01001121.1, from coordinate 107,099 downwards.
GGATCATGTAAATCAAGCTCATCTTGTTTGTTAAGCACCCACAAGCCTGGTTGGGTGAAAAAGTGTTATTTCTCTTGAATTCAAATTTTTATTTTGTGGGTTCTTGAGTAAATAAGATGCCCTAAGTGATGGCTTAGAGCCAAAGGAGCTTAGGTACTATGTAAGGGCTATGTGTGCCGAGAGCACTATGGTTTTCTAGCTAGACTATGTTAAGGCAATCATTAGGATATTGTTTCAAGTTTGGCCAATCTTGATCAAGGTTTGGAACTGTATGTTAATTAATTAATTGAACTAAATTAAACTAAGGAAATGGATAAAATGTTAAAAAATGTTTGCTATGCCATAGTCTATATAGCCATGTGTTTGTGTACTTTGTTGTTTAGATTTGTGTATTGATCTTATATATTATTATGTTATATTGTCTTGTATCTTATTTGTGTTTTCTTTATTTTACTTTGTTGGATTGGCATGATGAAAGAACTATGTTATGTTATGTTACAATGTCTAAGACATTGTAGTGACTTAGTGCCAGTTTGGACCCTTATTGAGTACTGTGTACTCATGCCCTGTTTTCTTCACATTTCAAGGAAGGAAATTAAAGAATAAGTGTGTGACTAATAGCCTTTGAACTATTATGAATAAGTAGGTATGGTTTAGATGGCTATGACAAATGTTAATCTACTAATGTTTATTATGCAACCTAAGTGTTTGTGGTTGCAGGCTCTTATGGCTACTGTGGGAATAGATGTTACCACCTCACAAAATAGGAGAATTACAAGTGGTCATAATGGCTAAAAACCATTATATTGTGTAATTCACACCATAGTGATTGTAGTGTGGGGAGTAAAAGGTATGATCAACACCTCCTTAACAGTGTTCCAAGTTGGTAACTTGGTCCCCAAGAAAAGCCTTAAGGATTGCTTGTTTGTCAAGCAACCTATGGACTTTTTTGTAAGGTTTTGGAAATTTGGGTACTCAATTGAAAAATTTCACAAAAGAGATTTGGAGAGTTATAGGAAGGATATGAACGGTATGAAAGTGCTATTGGAGGACCAAATTGCTTATGAAAGACAACTAAGGAGAAAGAAAACACAAAAAGGCATAAAGGACCTAAGTGTTCTAATGTAGGCCTTAAGATGTATATGTCTATGACTTAAGTTAAATGGAAGTTTTGTGGGGTTATCCCACATAAGGAGGGCTGCTAAAGGAAGATAAGGATGGTCAAATGTGGGCCAAGAGATTAGGACTAAGAAACCATAATCTTGTAGGAAGGAAAATGACATAAGACAAGGTTAAGACTACTTAGGTGTGTTTAGTGTACTTTTGACTATTTAAGTAGTCAAGACCACCTTTGCTACTCTAAATTTCAGCCTCCACCAGAAAAAAGAAAGCCAACCCTCTCCTCCACACTTCCTCCATAGCCACCATACCTTCAAACTCAAAACTACTTGCAATTGAAGTCAAGGAAGCACAATTGGAAGCTATTTGGTGCTATTGCTTGAGTGCACCTAGGATCAAGCTCCAATTTCAGCATACCCATCAAGGTAAGGGTTCTCTTGCTCTCATGGGTTGTTTTCTGTATTTTCAAACATCTATGGAGCTATGGCTAAGCTTGGAAGAGAGCCACGAGCTTGATGAACCAAGCTTATTGAGGGGAGTGCACTTATTGAAGGTTTTGTGACCTATTGTCAAGTGCACAAAGATGGCAGTGAAATGAGGGTTTCTAGATCCCAAAGTTAGTACTAACTAGTGTTAAAATCCTCCTAAGACCAAGCATTAGCTTGAGGAGGGCTGCCATAGTGATTTGGTTATGTTTATTATGTGGTTTATGGACTAACCTATGGTATACGTTGCTGCCACATTTCATGTGTTTGTTGTTTGTGTTTGGCTGCTGCATTTGGTTGCTATATCTTGTATATATGCATTGTGTTTTTTTTGTTTTAGTGTCTTTGGATGCAGGTTTTAATGAGGATCACATTACCTTAAGAAACCAAGTGTTACCCTTACTAGGTTTCTCAATGAAACTTACTCCCCTCAATTCTGTCATTTCAGGTCCAGCTGAAAGTTCACCTTCAAACTAACCTTTGTTGTTTGAGTTTTGATCTGAAGTTTCAGGTACATGAACTTCCATATGTCTAGTTGTGATCTGGAAATTTTGGTAATTTTAGGAGCACATTTGGTATTTTAATGATGGTACTTACTGTGTTGTGCAGCAGCTGTCCAGCATCCTGTTTCTGGAGTCCATTGTGTCTCAGGACCTCCTGTAACCTAGGGTGTGTATTTAGCTGAGCTAAGAACATATTGTAGTGCATGTATGCATGTAGATGTAGTGTATGTAAAATGAGATAAGTATGTCAGCATTTGAATAATGTTTTGGCTATGTAAGTGATGTGATGCAAAGCTGCCTAAGTGTGAATGATGGGCTGTTTACTTGTAAATTCTGTTTTGACCACATAAAGTTGTTAAAAGAAAGGGAATGTAATTCCTATGTGTAATGGAAATATATGGGATAGCCTAGGAGGGCTTTCCCCTTGTGAATGAAGTGTTTGCATGGTTTGGAAAAATTGTATGGGCAAAATGGTCCAAAAGTTTCCAGAATTTCGACTCTGGACATAAAGTTTAATATCTCCCTGTGTAGAATGAAACTTGGTATGAAATTTTGACCACACCTAGAATAAATCTAGAGGTTTAACTGGGCTTTGGAATTTCTGGATTTAGATCACTGTACCCAAAGATATGACGTTGCAAAATTGGCTGAGTGACTGTTCATTTGGTCAGAATTTTGTAACCAACTTCAAAAATCTATAACTTGGTCCATAGGTGGGCTATTGTTGTAAAACAAAATTGCTTGGTTTGGTGTAAGTCTCTACTTTATAATGGAGCAAAAAAAATAGGGGGCTATGTGGCTAGAATGATACAGTTATTAGTGGAATTTACAGCTGCAGTAGCTGGCCACTAGAACTTAACAAGATTGCCTAATGTGTGGAAGCCAAAACTAAGACTTGTGCTAGTGTTTTCCTTATTTGCTGCCATGGTGTGCATGCAATGTGAATATGTGTGTGATGGTTGGACCAATATGCATGTATTTACATAGTGCCCAAGAGGACCACTTGGGTATGTACACTAAGGGTAGTGTTCTGATGGCCTCCAGAACATTACCAATCCTGGGAGTCTAAATGCACAGTTTTGGCACCATAATTGGACTACCCCGAAGTGGGTAACAATAGATGCTTTCAGGTCTATTTTTGTCTTTATAAATGCTAAGAAGTACATACAATATTGGGTTCCAAATTTGCTTTTAAAACTTGAAGTTCATGCATGCATGGGTCTTGAAAGTGTTTATGAGGCCCTTGGGTATGCCTCAAGGCACTTTATGTACTTTTGGGTGCCTAGCTAAACTTTTCCATGTACATACTATTTTTGGCCATGTAAATCTCTATAATACTTCCTTTTGGTGTGTAATATACTGGCTATATGGTTGCTAGGCATATGTTTTTTAAATGCACTTGGTAGGCTGAAGGTAAGCTTAGGAAAACACTTTAAGTGTGCACCTTACCCACAAAGGCAAAACTTGCACATTTGACATGCTTTGTCAATCTAGTTTAGGCTTCAATTATTGTTTCCTTCAAGATCCATCTTAAACTAGCTTAACATAATATTTTGGTGCAAAATAGCCATCATTTAATTGGCCAAATAATTTTTACTATTTATTGCCTAAAAAAAAGAAATCAGGTTAAAAATTACGCTAAATGTCTTGGGTGTTATGTCCAAAGCCACCTTATGGCTCCAATTGGGAATTTAAGTGAAGAAACCTCCTAAATGGAATACGAATGCATGGGATGGGGGTGGTTTAAGCCATGAAAAATAAGTGGTATCAAAGCATGGTTTAATAGGACACAAAATTCTGTTTTACCTTATCCCACTATGGTAAGTCCTAAGGACTTGAAATTGACCCTTAGTTACCATTGTGTGAATTTTAGGATGATAACCAGGGGCAAAGAAAATGAAATGGAAGAGCAGCAAAAGAATAGTGCTAATCATAGAAATGATCAAAAGGCTAAAAATGAACAAGTCGTAGAAAGTAGAATAGAACCAAACAATATATCCAAAGAGCCTAGACCAAGTATGGATGGCAAACAGAAAATAGGGCATATGATGAAAATAATGCAATCCAATATAGCACAGGTTGTAGTAGATAAAAGGAATGAGGCTGAGGTTAGAGAGGAAGTGGATGATGATAGGGTAAATCCAAGGAGTAGAAGGTTGAGGTTAGAAATAAGGTAGGAAGTGAGGTATGATGTGGAGGTTAATGGTGAGACAGAAGGAAAAGTGCATTTAGGCAATATTGCTAAAGAAGTGGAACACGCCTCTGAAAGTAATAAGAGCCTAGTTCCATGGGGGGAAGAAACAAGGAGTCATGAGAAAGATGAGAGGAGGCCAAGAGATGAAGTCCTAAGGGAAGGTCATCTAGAAGGCTTTCTAGCACTCAAACCCTAGTGTTTAAAGGTACTGGTGATCCAAATGAGGCAAAGTTTTGGATCTACCAAATAGAGAAAATGTTTGAAAGAATGGATGGTACATTCACTCGAAGGGTATTACTAGCTACCTTCAAGCTAAAAGGTAGTGCAAAGCTCTGGTGGAGGACTATACAAAGTGTTCACTAGAGCAAGGATGAAAGGAAGCCAATGAAGAAAAAAAACCTCATGATCTGTGTTACCACTTTGAGTACTGAAATACATCAACATATTTAGTCTGCCAAGTCCCAAGAGCTGTGCATAATTTGTAGGCCAAGCAGAACAATGCTCATTATGTTACCAAGTGGCCTCCTTGGTCTTTATGCAAATATCTGTATATTAGTCTAACCATCACACACATATTCAAATACATTTTCATCTAAAAGTAATGATTATAGTGAAATTCTTTATTCCTAGCCGATATGGAAATTGAGTAAAATCCCCAAGTGCATGTACAATCATATGCACACTTGGTGCCATTGGTGCTCATTTTAAGTGAGTTAAGGGTCAAAACCATCCTATTTCATTTTTCATCCATGTACCCCTACATTTTTATGATGCCAAACCATTCATTGTACTTAAAATAAATGCAAGGAAATAGATTTGAAGTGAAAACTCCATCTATAGATCAAGTTATGAATTTTACTAGACATTAGAATACCATGACAATTGAACAATAAACATCCAACTTTGACAGGCTATAACTCTAGCTATAAGGGACCAAATCCAGTGATTCAAAGGTCAAATTCTTTCCCTTGAAGTGTTCTAAGTGTGGTGAAAATTTCATACCTAAAATCATTATGTACAGTAAGTTATGGTAGTTGAAGTACAAGGTACCAAATCTCTGCAACTAATGATCATAATGCCCATGAAAAAATTCATAAAATTCATACACTTCATTTCCAAGCAGAACGCCAACATGGGTAGTTCCATACATGTCTTAGATAAATAGGGAAACCATTCCCTTAATTTTAGGATTATTCCATATACCTCAAATCAAATTAGCAACAAACAATCCAAAAGTCACACTATGGACAGAACTTGACAATACTACAAAAATCATGCTCAAACCATACTTCCAAGATCCAAACAACATTCACACAAAATTTGTAACATGCTTACATGCATTTATGTACTACATACATGCCCTAGCTCAGTTGGGTATATGCACTAAACTTTATGGAGAACTTTGAGACAAAGTGCACTCCTAAACCTCAAGTGATCAACTGCCGCATAGGATAGAAAGTACCATTACTGAAAATGGTTTTTGTGCGCCAAAAATCATGAAAATTTTTAGTTAAACACTATACATCTATAAGTTTGTATACCTAAAATCTCATAGGAAAACTCAAACACCAACTTTTTTTTTTGAATGATTCCTTTCAGGGGTCCCTGAAATGGACATAAAGGAGGTAAGTTTCTTAAATGAAACTTCGTTAGGGCTTATTAATAAAATCTTCAAACTCTAACCATATACTTGAAATCCAAAGACACTAAAACAAAATATATAGTACAAATACAGAAGCTCAACCATCCAAATGAACAAACAACACAACAAACAAATGAAATGATGGCAGCAATAAACACATTAAGGTTAGTTCATAATTCATCAAATAAACAATGAGTTAACACTATGGCAGTGCTCTTCAAGCTAGTGCTTGGTCTCAGGAGACTAATTAGTATTGTTTAGTACTAACTTGGGCTCTAAAAACCCTAAATTGCACTGCCATAATAAAGCACCAAAGTTGTAGGGCTAAAACCCTAGGTGTGATTTCCCCATTAACCTAAACTTGGTTCATCAAGATCTTGGCTCTCTTCCAAGTTTAGGGTCTTAGCTTCATGGATGTTTGGGTATTAGTATTGAATAGTACAAAGCTATGAAACCCAGATAAAATGCTTACTTTTTGCTGGAAACCCGAGGAACCTTAGGTAAACTCAAAAACTAAGTTTTATGGTCTTCCTTGATGCTTTGGTTGTGTTCTCTTGATTGTTTGTTGTAAGGTGGTTATCGTGGATTGTGGAAGAGCTCAATATGATAAAGTTAGCTAGTGGAGGTCAAATTTAGGAAGAAATGGGAGAAAATGATTTTTTCCTAACTTTTTTTCTTTCTTTGCCTTTAGCAATGACATGTTTGCAAATTTTTCAAAATTCAAGCCACACTTGGACAACATTTTTACCAGCTATTTTGTTACCACCTCACAAAAATGAGAGAATTATAAGTGTTTCATAATGGACAAAAACCATTATATTGTGTAATTCTCACCATAGTGATTGAAGTATAGGGGGTAAAATGCATGATGAACATCTCCTTAAAAGTGTTCCAAGTTTGTAACTTCGCCCCCAAGAAAAGCCTTAAGGGTTGCTATTGGAGAGTTGGAGAGTTATGGGAAGCGTATGAATGGTATGAAAGTGCTATTGGAGGACCAAATTGCTCACGGTAAACAAGTTTGGACAAAGGAAACAGTAAAGGCATTAAGGACCTAAATGTCTTAGTGTAAACCTTAAGGTGTTCAAGCTTGTGACTTAAGTCAACGGGTGTAATTGTGGGTTATCCCACCATGGGGGAGGCAGCCAAGACTTGATAAACAGTAAAAAATATTGGGCACACGTGTACCAATGTGTTTAAGACAAAGAGACCACAATTAGGGAGAAGGAAAATTACATAGAGCGAGGTTAAGCTTTTTTAAGTGTGTTTTCTGCCCTTAAGCTCATTTAAGGTCATTTAGGTGGCCAACTCACTTATCTTTCTCCCACTTTCATCCTACTACAGCCCAAGAACACAGCCATGCTTCCTCCATAGCCACCACACATGCTTCCTCCATAGCCACCACACCTTCAAACTTGCAATTAATTAAAATTGAAGGCAAAACGAAGCAATTGGAAGCAAACTAGAGCTATTGCTTGGATGCTTCAAAGATCAAGCTTGATTTTCAGCCTACCCACTTTGGTAAGGGTTCTTTTACTCTCATGGGTTGTTTTCTATATTTTCAAGCAACCATGGAGCTAGGGCTAAGCTTGGAAGAGAGCCATGAGCTTGATGAACCAAGCTTAGTGTAGGGAGTGCATTTATTGAAGGTTTTGCGACCTAGTGTGAAGTACACAGTGAGGACAGCGAATTGAAGGGTTTCTAGAGCCCAAAGTTAGTACTAACTAGTGTTAAAATCCTCCTAAGACCAACCATTAGCTTGAGGAGGGCTGCCATAGTGATTGATTTATGTTTATTGCATGTTTTATTGACTAACCTATGGTTATTGTTGCTGCTGCATTTCATGTGTTTGTTGGTTGTGAATGGCTGTTGCATTTGGTTGCTATATCTTGTATATATGCATTGTGTTTTTTTGTGCTTTAGTGTCTTTGGATGCATGTATTGATGATGGTCACATTATGATGCGAACCCCGATGGTGCAAAGACCATGAAATGCGCCGAAGATGTTTTTCAAGCTCGACGAGACATCAAAGAGACTGGATTTGAAGACCCCCACCCCTAATCAACCTGTGACTAGAAACAAGAAATATAAGAACACCAAGAACACAAGCACACTTGTGCACCAAGGTAGTCCACAAAGAACCAAAGAGAAATTCTCTCCAAAGTAGCAATATTATTTCATGTCAAGGCTGTTGTTTTACAACCAGAATATGTGCCTATTTTTAGGCCTAAACTAGGGTAAAAGACTCAGCAAAATTCGTAGCCCAAGTCACCTAGGAAACCTAGTTACAAAGGACTCAAGAAAACCTAGTCAAACTAGGATTCTTATACCCTTTTAACACATGTTTAAGGTGTGCAGTGAATTCCATTTATCCTAAGTGACCTGAATCACTTCCATGGCCTAAATAAAATCCTAAACAATGTAAATAAATATGAAAAAAAAAAAGACGTTACAACACAAGATTGGCCATAAAAACCCCAAAATAGTCTTCTCGGGTGTTTCTTGCTTGTGTCTTCAACTTCAAGCTGAAATTTGAACTTGATGCAGCCATGATTACTCAAAATACAAAGAATAAAAGTTTTAGATCTCTTTCTTAGCTTTGAAATGACACCATAATCACACAAAACGTACATCTAAAACCAAAGATATGCCTAAAATACTGCAACTACTTCTAAACCAGCGATGACTCGTAAATCGCGACTTTGAAGCTAAATTGGACCTCCTTAATGTGCAAACTTGGTTTCATAGTCTTCACATGATTTGTAGCTCCAGATGTTAGCTTTCTAATGAATTAAGAATTACTCAATTCTGATCTTTTTAGATCAAGATATAATTTTTCTACCAAAACATCACCAATCTATCAACATCCAAGCTTGGCCATCATCTCCATATGATTCCTTGCATGTTTCAAGGGCTCCTTGGCCTTCTTCCTTGTCAATTGTCCACTAGTTATCTTCAATGGATCCTTTCTGTCCTTGGTTGTGCCTTCTTTGATCGTATCAGCTCCCCCCTCCTTAGAAGGATTTGTCCTCGAATCAAAACCTACATTAGAAAAAGGAATTGAATCAATAACAATTAAATAATGAACACATAAGCACTTACCTTTCACATGAGCACCAATAGCATGGAATGCTTGTGTATGGAGTTTTAATCTTGTGGAAAACCTGAACCAATGTCCAAACACAATGATAATTTTGATACCTCCAGGGTCAAAAACAAAGTTAGAAACAATTAGCACAAAAAATCTGAAACATTGCACAATTTTCATCTTAACTCTAGGCATCACTTTCATTGACTTTGCCATCTCAAAAACATTATTCCCAAAACTAGGAAAAGTGTTGGAAGAATTTACCTTAGGGATGCTGTATGCACTCAAAACAAATGTACCTAAACTCACACAAGTGTTATGGTTATGAGAAACACAAGTTATGCATGTCAAAACAATAGTTTGCATGGGTCATTCAAGCAAACAAGAATTGAACACAATGAGGCCTAAACTAATAACAAACCTAGGATGCACGAATTTCACAAAAATCCTAAGCATTTTAAATGAAACAAGATTGGAGTAGATATGATTAAGTGAAACCAATTCAGTAGCAAACTTATTTTTGCATGTATATGCACAACAATGCATGAAATTTGTGAATGGGATGTGACATAAAAAAAAGGACTCAACATACCTCCTTAAAAGGCTGAATTTAAAACCAGAATTTTCACTCAAAATAAAAACTTTCAGGTTTGGACATAAAGTAAAAATATCAAGGCTCAAAAGTTTGTGTAATGCATGTGTCAAGGTAAAGAAATGCTTGCTGGAAAATAAAGATTGACACACAAAAATGGGCTGAACATGAATGAAAATCAAAGAAGTATGTAATGCATGTGTAAAAACAAATTTATGTAAGAAAAATTCCAAAGAAGTAGATTTAACTTGAGACAGAACAAAACAATGTGAAATGGATGCAGAACAAACAAATTCAAAAACAAAAGACTCCAAAACAGATTTTTCTTTAGAGAAACTCAAGTAATTCCAAAGAGGATTTGACAAAACCAAAGAATTAGAAGCTTTAAAACCATATTTTGTCAAAGTTTCATGCTTACTTCCTTCTCTTAATCTAGTTTCATGAAAACCATTCTTCAAATTAACATTGTAAGCAAACACACATTGATTGAGATTTTCATGCAAAACTACATCAAATCTAGGTGTTAGGAAGAAATACATTACAACGGTTGGACATAGTCTCCAAGAATCTTCCATTAGAACCACAAAATTTTCACCTTTTCACTCAATGGCTTTGGTTAGAGTTGCAACAATTTCATCCCCTTGAACCATAGGATAAGAAACAATGGTAGGCAAACTTTTTCATATGAAATCACTAGGACTTACCTCAAATTGTTCCTTTTCAACCTCCTTCATTAGTTTGATGCATGGGACATGACTTGGAATGTTGGGAACACCAACTTCTTGGATGGGCAGCAACTCACTTGTTTCTTGAAGTTCATATCCACTTAAGTCCTGAAAAGAAGACAACACAACACTAGAAAAAGACTTTGTTATGTTAGATGAAAGTATGGCTTCTCTGTAGGTCTTTCTCTCTTCACTCAGGTTGGGTTCATTGCACTCTTGTCTTCTCTCAACTTCCCACTCAATTTCTTTTCTCGGGAACTCTCCATTCTTCTTCCCCTTATGTTCACTTTTCTCACTTAATCTCTCGATTGTTCTCTCGGCTTTCCCCTCATCACTCTTGCCCTCAACTTTCCCCTCTCTCTCTTTTCTCTCAAGCTCACTTTGAATTTTTATTTGATCCTCCAAGACTTGTTGTCGTGAAAGTGGTACAAGCATGATTGACTTTTCTTCTTGAGGCCGAGACAAGTCTTCTTCTATGGCCTCCACTTTTGGCTTGGGTACTTCTCTTACATCCTTGCTCCATGCTCCTCTCCATGTAGAAATTCCTCCTTGACACATCTTGGATGCCTTTGCTCTCTTGATGATCCTTTCAGCCTCGGTGGCCTGGTGAAGCAAGTCCTCCATATTGAAATAAGGCACCATTTCCAATTTGTTGACTATATCATGGTTGAGACCATTGATGAATTTAGCAATGGTGGTCTCTTCATCCTCAATGATGTTGGCTCGAGTCAAGGTCATCTCCAAGTTTTTGTGGTAGTCCTCTACACTCCTTCGGCCTTCCACTAGCCTTTGAAGCTTAAGGCGTTGATCTCTAGTATAGTAGCTAGGAACAAATCTCCTCCTCATCAAGGCTTTAAGGGCTCTCCATGTGTGTATGGGCTCCTCCTCATTCCTTATCCTAAAAATAACATCCTGATTCCACCATACAAGAGCATAATTAGTGAACTTTATGGTAGCCAATTTAACCTTCTTTTCCTTGGGGTAATGATGGCAATTAAACACCATCTCAATCTTTTGCTCCCATTCCTAATATGCATGTGGATCACTCCTCCCTTGGAAGGATGAAATGGTAAGCTTGATGGAGTTGAGATTGTTGTGCTCCCTTGGCTCACACCTTCTTGGAAACCCATGGTCATGCCAAACTCTTTCTTCCTCCTTAGGTTCCTCTCTTCTTGGACCTCTCCTTGGTTGCAAGATGGGATTAGGTCTCCTTGGCAACCTCAAATCTATGTCCTCAATCCTTCCCACAAGTCTATTGAGAGTTTCTTGAAGTTCTCTCATGGTAGGCTCCTTGTTGTGTCTCACTTCCATTCTCCTATCATCCTGGACCTCCAAACTCCTAAAAATAACAAAGATCCTCACAAATACTCACCTCACATGTTTCACTCAAAAGATGAACACTCAAACACTCAATTTGTTAGTGAGAATATTGCTATTCAAAGGGTTCTCAAAGGTTCTAAGAAAACTGTCCTCAAAGCACACAAGAAAACTTGAATTCTTGAAAATAATTTTGGCTCCAAAAGAGGTGGGCTGAACAAGCTTTAAAAGACTCGAGGAAGCTCTTGCAATTGATGATCACAAGAACCACAAAGAAAGCTTTTTGGCTCAAAAACAATGGGATAGGTTTTGGGGCGCAAAACTTCCAACACTTTGTGAAAAACTTCTTTTTTTGCAAGCTCTTTCCTTTGTTCTTTTCTTTTTTTTTTCTTTTCCTTTCTTTTTTTTTTTTGCTTGCTGTTTTGATGCTAAACAAACGTTCTCCTTGAAATTCCTTGCTGCCAAAGACAAAAGGTCAGTTTTCTATTCGGCCAAAACAAGAAACTATGAAAACATGCACAAGTTGAAACAACTTTTGTTGTACCGAAACTTCCTCAAATTGGATCCTTCTTTTTTTGGTGTTTTCTTGACTCTAGGACGTTGGAAATAATGAAAACAAGAGAGATTACTATGGCTGGACATGAAACAGAAAGATAAGAAATAATCAGGATCAAACAATTTGAAACCAAGAACATAACGTGACACGGATTGACTTCTTATTGTTGTTTTTGTGATTTTTGGACTTGAACAAGGATGGAATAAAAAGGAAAGACCTGAAACAAGAAGAGAACAGATTAAAACAGAGGATTAAGACATGAAATTACTACAAAAAAAACTTGAAAGAAAACCGAAGATAAACTAGAACACAAGATATGTCCTTCAATGGAACTTGTGGCTCTGATACCAACTGATGCAAACCCCGATGGTATAAAGACCATGAAATGCGCCCAAGATATTTTTCAAGCTCCATAAGATATCAAAGAGACTGGATTTGAAGACCCCCACCCCTAATCAACCTGTGACTAGAAACAAGAAGTATAAGAACACCAAGAACACAAGCACACTTGTGCACCAAGGTAGTCCACAAAGAACCAAAGAGAAATTCTCTCCAAAGTAGCAATATTATTTCATGTCAAGGCTGTTGTTTTACAACCAGAATTTGTGACTCTTTATAGGCCTAAACTAGGGTAAAAGACTCAGCAAAATTCGCAGCCCAAGTCACTTAGGAAACCTAGTTGCAAAGGACTCAAGAAAACCTAGTCAAACTAGGATTCCTACACCCTTTCAACACATGTTTAAGTTGTGCAGTGAATTCCATTTATCCTAAGTGACTTGAATCACTTCCATAGCCTAAATAAAATCCTAAATAATTTAAATAAACAGGAAAATAAAAAAAATACGTTACAACACAGGATTGGCCATAAAAATCCCAAAATGGTCTTCTAAGGTGTTTCTTGCTTCTGTCTTCAATTTCAAGCTGAAATTCAAACTTGATACAGCCATGATTTCTCAAACTACAAAGCATGAAAGTTTTATATCTCTTTCTTAGCTTTGAAATGACACCTAAATCACAAAAAATGAACATCTAAAGCCAAAGATATGCCCAAAATACTGCAACTGCTTCTGAACCAGCGATGACTCGTACATCGTGACTTTGAAGCTAAATTGGACCTCCTTAATATGCAAAATGGATTTCATAGTCTTCATATGATTTGTAGCTCCAGATGTTAGATTTCTAATGAATCAAGAATTAATCAATTCTGATATGTTTAGATCAGGATATGATTTTTCTACCAGAACATCGCCAATCTGTCAACATCCAAGCTTGGCCATCATCTCCATATGATTCCTTGCATGTTTCAGCAACTCCTTAGCCTTCTTCCTTGTCAATTGTCTACTAGTTTTCTTCAATGGATCCTTGCTATCCTTTTTTGTGTTTTCTTTGATCGTATCACATTGCCTATTGAATCCAAGTGCTACCCTTACTAAGTTTCTCAATGAAACTTACTCCCCCCAATTCAGTCATTTCAGGTCCAGCAGAAGGATCACATTCAAAATAACCTTTGTGGTTTGAGTTTTGCTATGAATTTTCAGGTACTTACCCTTCCAAATTTCTAGTTGTGATCTGGAAATTTTTGTGATTTTTAGAGCACATTCGGTATTTTTAATGGTGGTACTTATTGTGGTATGCAGCAGCTGTCCAGAATCCTATTCTGGAGTCCATTGTGTCTCAGGCACTCCTGTAAGCTAGGGTGCATATTTAGCTGAGTTAAGACCATTTTGTACTGCATATATGCAGGTACATGTAGTGTATGTAAAAGGAGACAAGAATGTGAACATTTTAGTAGTGTTTTGGCTATGTATGTGATGTGGTGCAAAGCTGCCTAAGTGTGAATAATAGGCTGCTTACTTGTAAACTATGTCTTGGCCATATAAAGTTTCTAGATGCAACAGCATGTATTTCCTACATGTAATGGACATATATGGGATAACCTAGGAGGGTTTTCCCCTTCTGAATGAAGTGTTTGCACACTTATAAAATTTTGTATGGGCAAAATGGTCATAAAGTGACCGGAATTTTGACTCTGCACTTAAAGTTATATATCTCCCTGTGTAGAAGAAATCTTTGTATGAAATTTTGACCACACCTAGAGAACATCTAGAATTTGAACTAAGATTTGTAATTTCTGAATTTGGAGCCCTGTAGCCAAAGATATGATGTTGCAAAGTTGGCTAAGTTACTATTCATTTTGGTCAGAATTTTGTAACCAATTTCAAAAATCCATAACTTGGTCCATAGGTGGGCTATTGATGTAAAAAAAATTCCTTGGTTTGCTCTCAATCTCTACTTGATATTGGAGCAAATAAAATATGTGGGTACATGGTTAGAATGATATAGTTTATTAGTGGAAGTTACTGGTGCTGTGACTGGTCACTAGAACTTAACAAGATTGCCTAATGTGTGGTAGCCAAGATTAAGACTTGTGCTAGTGTTTTCCTTATTTGCTGCCATGGTGTATATGAAATGTGAATATGTGTGTGATGGTTAGAACAATATGCATGTGTTTACATAGTGCCCAAGAGGGCCACTTGGGTATGCATACTAAGGGTAGTGTTCTGATGGCCTACAGAACATTGCTAATCTTCGGAGTCTAAATACACAATTTTGACATCATAATTGGACTACCCCGGAGTGGGTAACATATTTTGGGATGGGAAAATTCTAGGTTTTGAGCTCCCATTACCTTAATCAATTGTCATTATGGCCTTATTAAAAGTTAAGGACACTTGGGTCCTTAATTGTCCAAAAGCATTAAATGCAAATCTTTGCCGCCATTTTCCAATCTAGCCCCCACCTTTACTAGATACCATTCATGTCCTTTCTTCATAATTACATCCATGTCCTTTCCATAGCAATCTTTGAAAATTGGTGCAATTGAGTACCCAACATTTGTAACTTTGCAATTTAGTCCATAGGCTACGTGAAAAATAGGCAATGTATTAATGCTTTCTTAAGAAACAAACTATCATTGTACGTGCCACTTAAGGGAGTGCATATTGTGTACTTTACACTTCATTAATCATACACTATGGTGAAAGTTAAAGCATATATGTTACCCACTTCGGGGTAATCCAATTATGGTGCCAAAATTGTGCATTTAAACTCCCAGGTTTGGTGTGTCCTATCGATCATCAAAACAACACCCCTAGTGTACATACTCAAGTGACCCTCTTGAGCACTATGTAAATACATGGATATTGGTCTGACCATAATACACATATTTACATTTATGCACACAATGGTAGCTAAGAAGGAAAACACTAGCATAAGTCTTAGTTTTGGCTTCCACACATTAGGCAATCTTGTTAAGTTCTAGTGACCAGCTACTGTACCTGTAACTTTCACTAATAAACTGTATCATTCTAGCCACATACCCCCATGTTTTCTTTACTCCATTATCAAGTAGAGACTTAGGGCAAACCAAGAAATTTTGTTTTACATCAATAGCCCACCTATGGACCAAGTTATGGATTTTTGAAGTTGGTTACAAAATTCTGACCAAATGAACACTAACTCAGCCAACTTTGCAATGTCATATCTTTGGCTACAGGGCTCTAAATCCAGAAATTCAACCCCAGTTAACCTCTATATTTCCTCTAGGTGCGGTCAAAATTTCATACCAAGATTCATTCAACACAGGGAGATATTAAACTTTAGGTCCAGAGTCAAAATTCTGGCAACTTTTGGACCATTTTGCCCATACAATTTTTCCAAACCATGCAAACACTTCATCCAAGGAGAAAGTCCTCTAAGGCTATCCCATATATGTCCATTACACATAGGAATTACATTAACTTTCTTTTAACAACTTTATGTGGCCAAAACATAATTTACAAGTAAGCAGCCCATCATTCACACTTAGGCAGCTTTGCACCACATCACTTACATAGCCAAAACATTACTCAAATGTTCACATACTTGTCTCATTTTACATACACTACATGTACATGCATACATACACTACAATATGGTCTTAACTTATCTAAATACGCACCCTAGGTTACAGGAGGTCCTAAGACACAATGGACTCCAAAAACAGGATGCTGGACAGCTGCTGCACAACACAATAAGTACCACCATTAAAAATTCCAAATGTGCTCTTAAAATCACCAAAATTTCCAGATCATAACTAGGCATAAGGAAGTTCATGTATGTGAAATTTCATATTAAAAGTCAAACGAAAAAGGTTAGTTTGAAGGTGTTGTTAGGCACCTCCTAAATGCTTGGCTTAGGCCAAGGAGAACCAAGGAAAATGAGAGAAAACAGAAAGGGAAAGTAAGATGGACTATGGAAACTAGTGCAGTGACCTAATTGTAAAGCTGGAGACTTTCAGGGCCAAAATGCACATGGGAAAGGAACTATGGAAAAACAGGTAGAAATCTAAGAAAGGGGATCAAATTGCACACTTGATTGAGTGCTACAATTAAAACTACAAACTTGGAATTGGAAGTTTCGGCCATGCAAAAGTTATGTGGACTAGTAGTGTACTAAGCCAAATTGTGGGAGACAACAATGATTACTAGTCAAATTCTTGTCTACCACTAGTGTACTATTCACTAGTTACTAGTTAAGCTAACTAGTCTTTATTTAGTTACATGGCCGGTTTTACAAGGGAGATTTTGTGGCCTTGGTACTTGTGTTGTCTTGTGCTTGGCATAATGGGCCAAGAAATGACTTGAATGACATTTTGAACACAAGTTTTAAGGGCGGCATTGAGCACATGGGGAATGGGAAGCCACATTGCACCATGCAAACTTTTGGAAGGCCGAAATTAGCATTTTAGCTAACTAGACTTTAAGACTTTCGGCCGAAACTAGCCAAGACCATTTCCTTAGTTCATTTTCGGGTTTCCTTGTTCTTGTTGGCCGAGAGTTCTTCCTTGAGTGCTCATCCAAATTTCTCCTTGAAGTCAAGCTAATCTTGGAAGCTTTTGAAGAATTCAAGCTTGGGAGACTTGTTTCGGCCCTAGTTCACTTGGAAATCAAGCTTGTTCTTGAAGATTGAAGGAAGGCCGAGCCAAACTAAGCTAGGTTTGAGGTAACTTTGGAATCTCCTTGAATTCATGGTAGTTTTTCCATGTACAAGGGACCTTAGTGCTCAATTGAAGATATATTGAGTGAATTGAGCATTGGTTATGCTATTGTGGAAAACCTAGTCTCGGCCGAAAGTAATGGCTAAGTAATCTTGGTGTTCTTCATGAGTTCTATGGAAATTAGTCCATGATTGAAGTTAATTGTTGCCTATTGATCTTGTGCTAGGCAAATTGGAGAGAAGAACATCAAGTTGAGCAAGATTGTGCTTGGCCGAAAGGTATACCTTGAGGTAATTCATGTTCAACTCTTGATTACATGGCATTGATGCCATGAACTTTGATTAATGATATGTTGGTAAGTGTATGTTGGCTTAGAATTATGAAAAACATTGGTGTGTGAAGTTGAGCTATATGGCCGAGAGTGAACATTACTTGAATATATGGTGATGGTACTATAAAACCATAGTCATTGATGTGTGGAGTTTGATGTGGTTATGTGTGGAGTTAGTTGATAAACTTAAACATGGTAATGTGATGAAAAGGATTGGAAGGTAATATAGTGGCCGAGAACCTGAACTATTGAAAGTGAGTTAAATGTGCTTTACTTGGTTACATGGTATTTGTGCCATGAGCAAGCCTTATTGGATGTTTAGGAAGCTAATGTAGTGAAATGGAATGATGAGTAACCCAATGTATGTGAAAGTGAGGCATTTGGCCGAAAGCTTGGTTTAGTGTGACATGGTGCATTTCACTTGGTTACTTGGTAATAATGCCATGGATGATGTTCATTGATGATTAGAATATCATGTGGTATGTTAGAATGATGGGCAGCACATGTATATAAACTTGGGCCTTTTGGCCGAGAGCTTAAGTGTGTGTTGTAGTGTCCTTCATAGAAATCATGGTAGTTAGTCCATGGGTTTGTATTGTTAATGCCTATGTATTGTTATGATAGGCATTGTGGTTGAAGGACACTTGGACATTTGAAGTTGGCTTGAGACCGAGAGTTATTGAGGTAGGGTTCACTGGCACTTGATATTGCTTGGTATTATACACCATGGTTCAAGTGTCTAGAGTGACTAAGTGATGGTTAAAATTTGCCAAATGACCTTAGTTGCTTGATGGGCTTAATGTATATACTTGGTTGTTTTGTTGATTAGCTAATTAACTATGGTACATGTACTAGAAATGCAAGTAAATGTGGCCTATTTGCTTGGCATTTTGGGAGCTGCAAATGGAAATGGTATATTGGTAAGATTTGTGTGCAAGAAATGCACATGGGTACATGTATGGCTTATATGGCCGAGAGCAACAATGTGGAGTGTGTGTGTGTACTTGTGTGCTTTGGTGATTTTCTTGTGCATGCTAACCCCATTTATGGATTAATTGCTATGATTATATATTTTGTATATGTATATGCTTGGTTTTCTTGTCTTTGTGTTTGTTTTGCAGGTTGAGCTAACCAATTGTAGGTTAAGCTTTGAGTGAACACTCAGCTTAACTAAATAGACTCATTTGAGTTGTATATGTATATAAATGTGAATCCTACTGAGTTATACTCACTGCCCATTCCTTTGTTTCAGGCAAGGACATTCAGCCTGAGTAGTGCTTGCTTGTTTGTGCTTGTGTTTGCACTAATTTTGCTTAATTCCCAAGGTATGTGCCAATGTGTGCTTGGCTTGTCAATTTGGGATCATTACAAGTCTTATTTACCTATGGTTGGCCGAGACTTATAAGTTAAGTTTGCAGGCAGTAGTTGGAGACTTGTCTAGGAGAGCTATGGATACCTGGACTGTGGCTTTGATCATAGTATTTTCCTTCATGACCATGAATCAGGCTATTGGGTTGGTGTTGAGGTGTGTGCTCCTGTATGGCATACTTAAGGTCATGTTTGACCATTAGGGGTCTTGGCATGTAATAACTTGGCATAAATACTTTTGGTTTTATAGCATGTGTAGCCATGTTATGGTTGCTAGGTAGACTACCCTTTTGTGTTTATATGTGTAGTCTTTAATGCCTAGGCTTGTGATGCTTTTATGGGTTTTGTATGCCAAGTTATGTATGGACTATGGATGGCATTATGCTTGCTTATGTTTGCTGGATATTATGGGCCAAGGTTTGGCACCTTTATGTGAATAGTATGGGCCTTGCTTCATGAAAATGTTGTGCATAATTATATGTACCTTAGTTGGCCGAGAGCATCATGCACATTTTACATGTGGTTTTCAAATCTAAACCAACTTTATGGGTTTCTTGGTTGTCATATAGGTAGTATACTTGATTGGACACCATGTATGCACTTAAAATTGCATTAAGTGTTGCCTTGCTTGTTATGCAAGTAATCAATTGAAACCTTGCTTGTTGTGCAAGTTAGGGGTTTTGGGCCTTGCCCTTGCTACAAGTTGTTAATGGAACTTTGTTAAAGCCACCTGGGCCACCTCCCAGGCCTCTTAACTTAAGAAAATAAGACTTAAAAGTTGCCTTTGCTTGCTAGGCCGAGAGCTAGGAACCTAATTATGGAGTTGGGCTTGTGAGCTAGGTTAGGAACTTTTAGGCCAGGGCCTGAGTGAGGCGTGACAGGTGATCTTTCAGCTGAACCTGAAATGACAGAATTGAGGGGAGTAAGTTTCATTGAGAAACTTAGTAAGGGTAGCACTTGGATTCACTAGGCAATGTAAGCATCATTAAAACCTGCATCCAAAGACACTTAAACACAAAAACTACAATGCATATATACAAGTTATAGCAACCAAATGTAGCACCCAAACACAAACAACAAACACATGAAATGTGGAGGCAACATATACCATAGGTTAGTCCGTAAAACATGCAATAAACTTAAATAAATCACTATGGCAGCCCTCATCAAGCTAATGCTTGGTCTTAGGAGGATTTTAACAGTAGTTAGTACTAACTTTTAGGCCCTAGAAACCCAGAAATTCGCTACCATCACTGTGCACTTCACACTAGGTCACAAAACTTTCAATAAGTGCACTCCCCTCACTAAGCTTGGTTCATCAAGCTCATGGTTCTCTTCCAAGCTTAGCCCTAGCTCCATGGTTGATTGAAAATACAGAAAACAACCCATGAGAGCAAGAGAACCCTTACCAAAGTGGGTAGGCTGAAAATCAAGCTTGATCCTTAAAGTATCCAAGAGATAGCTCTAGTTTGCTTCCAATTGCTTCCTTTGCCTTTAATTTCAATCAATTGCAAGTTTGAAGGTGTGGTGGCTATGGAGGAAGTATGGCTGTGTTCTTGGGCTGGGGGAGGACGAAAATGAGAGAGGGATAAGTGATTTGGCCACTTAAATGGCCTTAAATGAGCTTAAGGGCACAAAACACACTTAAAAAAGCTTAACCTCACTCTATGTCATTTTCCTTCTCCCTAACTATGGTCTCTTTGTCTTAAACACATTGGTGCACATGTGCCCAACATTTTTTACTATTTATCAAGTCTTGGCTGCCTCCCCCATGGTGGGATAAACAATTTCACCCTTAGACTTAAGTCAAAAGCTTGAACACCTTAAGGTTTACACTAGGACATTTAGGTCCTTATTGCCTTTAGTGTTTCCTTTGTCCAAACTTGTCTTCCATGAGTAATTTGGTACGCCAATAGCACTTTCATACCACTTATATCCTTCCCATAACTCTCCAAGTCTCTTTCTTGAGAGTTTTGCAATTAAGTACCCAAATTTCCAAAACCTTACAAAAAAGTCCATAGGTTGCTTGACAAACAAGAAATCCTTTAGGCTTTTGTTAGGGGTCAAGTTACCAACTTGGAATACTTTTAAGGAGGTGTTGGTCATGCCTTTTACCCCCCACACTTTAATCACTATGGTGAGAATTACACAATATAGTTTTCAGCATTTATGACACACTTGTAATTCTCCCATTTTGTGAGGTGGTAACAATATAAGTTTAGGTTCTCATGTTGTAATTTTCCAATTTTATGAAGGTGTAAGAAGATGTGTAGATTTCTTACAAGTGTTCCAACAACAATATATGAGTGAAGCACTCAAAGATCAGAAGTAGTTAGAGTTTCACTTCTTGGAACAAGGAAAAATGTCTAAAAGGGACTATGAATATAGGTTTAGTAGTCTCCTTAGATATGCCCACAATATGATGGGTAGGAGTTGACTTCAAAAAGGTTCATACGGAGACTAAGGCTTGAATTAAGGCAAATATTCATGGCTATTGGAATCAAGAAGTATTATGAGGCAGTATAAAGGCCGTTGAATTTGGAACAAAAGTTCCAACATCTAGAAGGAAAAAGCACCAAAGGGCTATTAATGGGCAGAGGAGTGGAAAGAAGAAGGCAAAAGAAGGGCCAACAATGGCTAAATTTAAAAGGAAGCAAAGGGGGGCAAAGGAACCCCAGAGATTTGGTCCATGATGCCAAGTGTGTTTAAAGGGCCATGGTTTTAAAGCATGCCGTGGGGTCATAGAGGGGTGCCTCAAGCATGGTTCCTAGGACCACTAAGAGAGAAACTGCCTAGTTAAGAAGGAAGAGAGAAGAGTACAAGGAAAATTTGGAGTAACTTGCCGAGAGGCCCAGCAAGGCAGAAGAAGGAGGCTAGTAATGCCTTTGCCACAAAAGTTGGCTCAGGTGGGGCCAAGCCAACCAATGAAAGCCATGGTACAACCACCGCCAGCAAGGGTGCACCAAATTGAAAGATCCTAGAAGGAGAAAAGATCAAGCAATGGAGAGGAGGACATAGGCCCAGACGGGCTTAGGAAGGAGGCACTAAAAGATAAACTTTACCTTCATGATAAGCTTATATTTATGTTATATGATATTGGTGCATCTATATCAATAATTTTAACTAGTTTGAGTGGGGAGCCAAATTTCAAAGTTACTACTTTGCCTGAAGTATACTTGGTCAGAATAGTTGGAAATGAAATCTTATTTACACGTCTCATAGTTAAAGATAGTGTGATTAAGTTGGGTAAGCTGGAACTAAAGGCTAATTTGATCATTCTAGAAACTACTGGTTATGACATGATTTTGTGAAGGAATTGGCTGGCTAAAAATAATGTTGTTATAGAATGCCAAACTAGAAAGTTAATACTACCTGGATTATGGAACCATGATCTAAAAGAATTACTAAATTATGATAAGAATGGGCTGTTAGTGTTGTGCCCAAAAGCCAATCATGAGATGATTGTATTTTTGCACATTGAGTCATGATATTTTATTAAGGCATTAATCCAGCAATTATGTTTGTTGTTTTGTTCCTGCGTAACTTAACAAACATAATTGTAACCTTAGAATAATGATATTCTTAAAAGTCCCTGGTCTAGTATTATTGTGGAGCGGGTTGTAATAATACATAACGACTAGCATATGTGGAGACTAATATGAGATATATAGTCTACATATGGGTACAAGTTGGAGAACTTGTGTACTGGACCGACCCACCATGAGAACAGTACATGGATCGTTATATGAGTGTCATAAGTAATTCCCATAGTGATCAGGGTATATGTAGTCCTTCGACCTAAGATCATCAAGGTTCCCTACATGTGAGTCACATACTTTGATACTTTCCTTTGTTGCTCGTAACTGAGTGAACTTGAAGGAGGTCATTGGGTATGTCACATATCATGCGGAGGGATTTGTATGATCAAGATGGGATTTGTCCCTCCTATGTAACGGGAGCAATATCTTCGGGCCCCTTGATAGAGTGAGACTTAGAAAATGCATGGCCATGCTCGGATGAGTTGATATACGATATCAATGTCATCAGTTTAAGTTAGTCTACTCGGTAATCAAGAAACCAAAGATTGGGCTATACAAGAGTGACACATTCCATGTCTCGTGCTTAGTCTTGATATCTTGGACAAAGGGACAATGGCATATATCGGTGATGATCATAAAGGTTTAGTCGAATCATCGACAATCTTGTCACTTGGGTAGCAATGATGTGTTGCTAGACACCGCTCATTGCTTATGATCATAAATGTGATTTATGATCATTGCCAACGTGATAAGAGCCTATTGGGTCGCACACATAGAGCTATTTGGATCATTAGAGTGCATGGGCTAATTATTTGGGTTATGGTTTCACTTTAATTTCGTATTAATAATGGGCCCAAGAGTTGAGCCATTATTAAGCCCGAAATTAAATCCTAATTGGATTAGGGCTTTGAAACCCATTAGGCCTGGAAGTTGAGTTTCACTATGAATACAACTTTTAAGTGAGAAATTCGCAGGTCTCCTTGCCCTAGCCTCCAAAAAGGACAGCCGCACTCTTCTCTTGCAATTCTTTGAAGGACGCAAGCTAGCACTGCGAGCGCAAGAGAAACGCATCTGCCGGGACTTGGTGGAAGCATGGTGATCCCGAGAGGCTCGTGTGGATACCATAGAGAGCTTGAACACGTCAACTGTTCAGGTTTTGTGATTCGACTCTACAGTTGAGTGAGAGATCTCAACCAAAAATTAGGTATGAAAATTTTTGAACACCTGGTTTACCCCGTTTCACTTGGATCCTGGAGGGTTTCGGTTAAATTCCGCTGCGCTGTTTGGCTCCTGAAACCCAACATGGGCAACTAAAGGTAATTAATTATATACCTATATTTTCTGAAGAAGAATACATGGGTCTATATGGAATTGAAGCTAAAGATGAACTTAATAAAATTCCCCTTGTAAGCGATTACCTAGAAATGTTTCTAATAGACGAAGTCCTATGGCCCTTAAAGATCTCCTGATCAGCTATTCGAAAACCACCCTCGGTACGGACCTACCCCCAACCTCGGGGCACACCATCGACAACACCCTCAAAAAGGTGACATGATCAACTTCGGGAAAAGGTGTCTTTCACCACCTTCAGATTTATCAACCTTGGCAAAGTAGATCTACCATCCTCAGCAGTAGAAAACGCCTCCTGAAGGTGACCTCCTTTGCCGAAGGGCCTTCCCCACTAGCCCTTGGGGAAAATCTCCTCCTGAAGAGGCCTTATAGGGATACGATAAAAATGGTTAAGGAGCCTTTGACAGAGAGACCTCGGACATGCCCCTGCCTTCTGGCCAGAATGGCCTACGTCCAGCTGGTGATGCCTACCTCTGAAGGTATGGATCGGATCTGACCGAACACGTGTCATGATCTGGGCCAGCTATGACAAACGGCCTTCCCCCTCCACCCTTCTATAAATACTTGGGAGGGACCTTGGTAAGAACAGAGAGGACATTCTTTACTCTCTACTCTCTACTCTTTTCCAGCACTCTCAGTACTGACTTGGGCGTTAGAGGCTCCTCCCCCGCAAATGCACTACGAGGAGCTCCTAACCCTTGTTCTTCTAAGTGTTTCAGATACTCTCCCACCAGAAGTCCTCTTTGTGGGCCAACATGTCATTGAATGAAGATTCCACCGGGCATCATTTGCCACCGTCTGTGGGAATTCATTCTCAAGTCATCGTTGTTGATACCCGGCGTTCTAAGGACAAAAGACTCCCAAAGTCCCAGTTCGTGCCGGAAGCTCCCATAGTGACTAAACAACCTACAGTAGAGACTTCATTGCCAGAGGATGAATTTTCTTTGACAGTCATGATGAGCTTTCAATGAGATTTTTAGTGCTCTGTTGTGGTTGAAATGACTCAACAGCTCAACCAAAGGTGGTCACAACCACCTCGTGGGGGAAGGGCACTTTCTCCTAGCTCCCGGTAAAATAGAAGCCCAAGGTTACCTTGCCGGAGCTTCTGAAGCAGGGGTTATCATGATGAGTCATCAACAGAGAATGTACTTTCTAAAGGATGTTGCGTTGGAGAAGCGGTGTCAAAAAAGCCAAGTACTCTAAAAAAAAAAGTCCCAATTCCCCCGCCGATGAAGTTACTCTTAAAAAAGAAGACATTGCTCCCCATTGCCAATGACTTCTAGGCAACGTGGAGAAGACAATACTACCACCCTTATGGAGAAGATCCTATAGAGGTTGGAGAAGGTGGAAAAATAGATTACTTGAAAACCTGTCTGGTCAAGGTTGTTAGAGACCTTCATTGGAGAAGAGTCACCCTTCATTCGTTCAGTAGTAGAGGCACCTATGCCAGGTGACTTCCGAGTACCACGTTTGGAAATGTATGATGCATGCAATGACCCCCAAGCTCACCTAACATAATATAGGCACAGCATGGTGTTGCACGATGTTGATGACACCACCCTCTGCAAGTGCTTCAAAGTCACCCTTTCAGGGTTGACAACTGCATGGTGTAACTCCCTGGCTCTCGGAACCATAATGAGTTTCTAGGAGTTATCCGCCGCATTCACCCAGTAGTTGATCGAAAGTAGACCGATGACAAAGATGCCCGTCCAAATGTTTGACATAGCCCAAAAGAATTGGGAGACCATTTGGGACTATGTCGAAAGGTTCAACCGAGAAGCCCTGAGTGTCCCCGATTTCTGCCCCGAAATTCGCACCCTCACCATGATTAGGGGACTTCAGAGAAATTCATAACTCTTCTATGAGTTCTTGAAGGATCCCCCTGACACCCTTAGAGAATTCTACTAAAGAGCAGAACAGCATATGACAGTCCAAAAATTGAGAATGGTAGGGCTGAAATATGATCACAATCACTCCAAGGGTCTGGTCACCAACCTCGGTACCCAACCAAGGGTGGGGGCAGACCTCAAAAAAAAGGGGGGAAGCTACCAATGTCTTTCATGCCCTTGAACACTACAAGGATGAACATACACATGGCCATGGAAAGACAAGGAACCACTCTCCAGCATCCGAAGGCCATGACCTCAGAAAAAAAAAATTACATGAAAAAGTTCTGTTAGTTCCACCGGGACCACGGGCATGATATTCAGGATTGCTTCCAGGTAAGAAAGTACATTGAATCTTTAATTGAGCAGGGGCAACTTTGGCGCTACTTGCGTATGCCGTCACCCAAAGGTAGAATGGACTCTGACTGACATCGCAACCGAAGTCCCAAAAAGCATCCACCACCTCCGGCGGGAGTGATCCAAACAATCACCACTGGGATACCCTCAGCCGATAGGAAAAGGAAAGTCCACAAAATATTGATGATGGAGTTTGAAAACCCAGTGAACAAGCTTGTTCGGAAAGATGGGTTCACCGTGAAGTTCCCCTCATGACGACCCCCTCCTAACCATGGCAAGAATAGGGAGATGGGATGCCAAAAGAGTGCTCATCAATGATGGTTCCAATGCCGATGTTCTATTCTCCCACCTATTACCGAACATGGGCATCTCCAAGGGTGATCTTAAACCCGTTACCTCCCCCATTTTTGGCGTAGGTCCATCCAAACTCCCTGTATTTGAGTGGATCAATCTGCCTTTGTTGTTAAGGGGAACTTCAGTTCAGAACAAGAAAGAGTTATTTGGATCCATAATGACGAGGTTCATGGTCTTAGATGTTCCTTCTTCGTACAATGCCATCCTGGGATGGCAGACACAAGGAAATCTTCACGTCTTTCCAAACATGAAGTACCTAACGGTCACCTTTGGTACAAAGGAGGGGGACGCGAAAATATTCATTGATCAAGCTGAAGTAAGGAAAGTTTTTGTGAAGGCAAGATAGAGCTCAGCGAAAGTTCACATGCACACTTTGGATGAAAAGAGCATGGTCGGTGAAGAGGCAATAAGAGGAGAAAAATGCAACTCCAAAAAAATAGAAACAAAGGATGTAGAGCTTGTCTCGGGCCGAAGTATCCGAGTGGGGAAAAAACTGGCCGAAGGTGACAAGGAAAAGCTTGTATCCCTTCTATTAATGAACAATGATCTGTTTTCCTACTCTCTGAGTGATATGCCTGGGGTGGATCCTGGTACAATCCAACATTCTCTTAAAGCGTGTCTAGAGGTGAAGCCTATTCGGCAGAAAAAACGTAGCCTTCCAGCCCATAAGAACAACTTTGTTAAAACCAAAGTCCAACGGTTAATGAAGGCAGGCATAATAAAGGAAGTCAAGTACCCCGCATGGCTAAACAACGTAGTTATTGTGACAAAGAAGGGGAGCGATAAACTCCGAATATGTATCGACTTCCGAAACGTAAATGACGCCTGCCCAAAGGACTCTTACCCTCTGCCACCAATAGACCAATTAGTAGACTCCACTGTCGAATATGGTCTACTTAGCTTCCTCGATGCCTTTAGTGGATATCACCAAATTCGGATAAATCCCGAAGATGAGGAAAAAACCGCCTTCGTAACCGAGGTTGGTACCTACTGCTACATGAAAATGCCCTTCGGCCTTAAAAACATGGTAGCAAAGTGCCAAAGGCTGATGAACAAGGTATTCAGCTCCCAAATTGGGAGAAATATGGAAGTATATGTTGACAATATGATAGTCAAGAGCAAACAACTTGGCAGTCATATTGTAGACATGGAAGAAACATTCCGCCAACTTCAGAAATTTGGGATCCGTCTTAACCCCGAGAAATGTGTGTTTGGGGTAACGGCTGGAAAATTCCTCGAGTTTATGGTATCAGAAAGAGGTATCAATGCCAACCCAGAAAAGGTTAAGGCCCTGCTAGGATTTTGAACTCCCACAAAGACCAAAGATGTGCAAAGGCTTATTGGGAGAATCATGGCCCTTAGCAAATTCATCTCCAAATATGGGGACCGGTGCCGACCATTCTTTAAAGTGCTTACCAGAATAGCAAAAAATGAAGGTAACTTCAGTCACAAGGAACACCCTTGGAATGAAGACTTCCGGAAGGCTTGGGAGGAGCTCAAAAGCTACCTAACACGTCGGCCGACACTCCGGCAGCCGTCAGAAGGAGAACCCCTCATCCTCTACCTTGCCATCACCAAAAAGGTAGTGAGTTTCATGCTTGTAAAGGAAGAGGGTGGAAAGTAATGGCCAATATACTATGTGAGTAAGTCCCTACATGGTGCTAAAATTAGATACCCTCTTCTACAGAAGGCCATTTATGCCTTAGTACTGGAAAATAAAAGGCTACGACCTTACTTCCAAGGGCACCCTATCATTGTTCAAAGCAACCTAGCTCTTCGGTATGTCTTGAAGAAGGTAGACCTTTCAGGAAGATATCAAAGTGGTGCATCAAACTCGGTGAATACGACATCACCTATGAGCCAGGAAAGGCAATAAAAGCCCAAGTGTTGACAGACTTCATCGCCAAGGTACATAAAACTGAAGGTAGTCCAGAAGACCTAAAAAATGACAGACCTGAGTGGACATTATTCGTTGATGGTGCCTCAGGATTCGATCACCAGGGACTTGGAGTAATCCTCTGCAGACCCGAAGGTATGGAGGCTATGAAGGACAGCAAATTTGGATTCAATGTCATCGAATATGAAGCCCTTATAGGAGGCTTGTGGCTGGCAAAAAGAATAGCTGTGAGGAATCTGAATGCCCATAGTGATTCTCAACTAGTGGTCCGACAAATGGCGGGAAGGACCCAAACTTCACAAAGTACCATGATCTCATGAAAAAGCTCATCTAGGAGTTCAACACATTACATATAGAAAATGTACCGTCATAAGATAATATGGAAGCAAATACTCTAGCCAAATCTAAGGAGTCCACCGAAGTGCTGTATCAGCCAAGCATAGCGGTAATGTGCATAACAACCTTGGACAAAGGGTGGAAAGATCCTATCAACAAATACCTTATAACTTTGGAGCTTCCTAAAAATCCTCTAGAAGCAGCAAAAGTGTGAAAGTGCTCAGTAATATACTTCCTGATTAGAGAAAAGTTGTACCAACTAGGGTACGCAAGTCCGTTACAGAGGTGTGTCAGTGAAGAGGATTTGGAGATGGTCCTCAAAGAAGTCCATGAGGGGGCCTGTGGTTCTCACATAAGAACTGATGCACTTTCCGGGGTATTACTGTGCCAAGGATATTTCTGGCCTACCTTAAGGAAGGATGTGAGGTAGTTTGTCCAAAAATGTGACAAATGCCAGAGACACGCTCCCATCCAAAGACTACCCTCGAAAGTGATAACTTCAGCAAACTATCCTTGTTGTTTCACAGTCTGGGGCATTAACCTCATTGGGCCTCTCCAAACAGCTCCAGGAGGAGTAAAGTTCTGCGTAGTCGTAGTAGACTATTTTACGAAATGGATCGAGGTAGAGCCTTTAGCAACAATATTGGCAAAGGACATACAGAGATTTGTCTAGAAGAACATCATATGCAGATTTGGTGTACCAAGGGTGATAGTAGCCGATAATGGTTTCCAGTTCACCAATAAAGGTTTCCAGGAATTCACGGCCAACCTCAAAATAAAATTGCACTTTGCCTCAGTTGCCCATCTTGAGAGCAATGGACAAGTTGAAGTGTCCAAGAGAACGATAAAGGATGGTTTTAAAAAAAGGTTGAAGGAAGCAAGGGGAAAATGGCCAGAAGAACCTTCGAGTGTGCTCTGGAGCTATCAAACAACTCCCAGAAGGGCCACAGGTGAGGCACCCTTCTCACTCATCTATGACACAGAGGCCATTATCCCTGTTGAGGTTGTATAGCCATCGGTGAGGATCTAGGTGTTCGATGAAAAGTGGAACAACCTTGGTTTGATAACTAGGTTGGATCTAATTGATGAGCATAAAGAGATGGCCGAGCTCAGAAGAAAAGCTTTTCAGCAAAGAGTAGCCGTTGTTTCAAACTTGCATGTCAAGCGTAAAGGAATCAAGAAAGAGGACCTCGTTCTCCAAAAAGCTGAATTTGAAGCCCGAAGATCCTTTCATGGAGTACTTCGGGCAAATTGGGACAGACCTTATTTGGTCCTCGAGGAAGCTCAGCCAGGAGTCTACAAGCTCGGTGATACCAAAGGTGGAGAATTGAAAAATACATGGCATTTAGACTCTTTGAAAAAATTCTACAACTTGAAAAATTTTCAAGAAAGAAATGTGTGCAAAAGACACTGAAGGTAGCAAACTAAATGTGGTTGCTTCCGAAGGTGCATAAGAAATATTGTACAATTTTTGACAAAGGTAGTCAATTGAACATGATTTGTGCCGAAGGAGGCAAACCAAACATGGCTGTTTCTGACCATGGTCATTGCCAATGGAGGAAAACTAAACGTGGTTGTTTCCAAAGTTGTATGAGTGAAATTGTGCAATTTTTAACCAAAGGTGAGTGACTGAACAAGGTTGATGCCAAAGGAAGGGAAGCCGATTGTGGTCATTTCTGAAGTTGCACGGTGAAATGGTCTAATTTTTACCCAAGGTGGTTGACCGAACATCGTTGGTCCCAAAAATACTTAACCATATTTGGAAGGCAAGTCTTCCGAAGATGCTTGACCAAAGATGGTTGTAAACCTTCAAAAGAGACAGAAGTTGTAAGTCCTCAAAGGATAACATGACTCATCACCGAAGATGGTTAGACACTAAATGTTGAAACTTGCCCGAAGTCGTACCAATCATGGAGTTAGCCAAAATTTCAAGCAAGAAAGTTTCAATAAAATTTCAATACAGAAGTACAAGAAGTGGATTACAAAAAAAAAAAAAGAAGGCAAAGAAGGAGGAGCCTATTGCTTGTCTTGCATATCTTTGGGGAATCCAGCATCCTCGGTCTGTTCATCCTCAGCCTTATCATCTTTAGCCACGGTAACCTCGGTCGCCGGAGGATGAGAGACAGAAAGGTTGTGGAACTCTACCCTCAACCATTCTGAAGATGGTCCTTTGGGGATGTCCAGTGTCCAGAGGAAGGAAAAGTCAAGGTTGGGAAACTTGGACAAGACTTGGTGGTGAGCAAGGCGGAAACCATCCTGATAATAAGACTGAGTCACTTCGTTAGACTTAGCCTTTTCTTGCTTCAAGTCCTCCAACTCCTTCTTCAGGACCTCCACCTTATTCTCTAGCTTCTTCCTCTTCTTCTTCTCATTCTTTAGCTGATCGACCTCAACCAAGAGTTCGGTGTTGAGCCCCAGCATCTTTGTAAGATCGGTGATGGCTTCCTCCTTTTGCTTTTGGAAGGCTTCATTGGAGGAAGTCAGCACTACCACCCTCGCGCCGAGATCCCCCACCTGGGAAGAGGAATCCACAAAGAGTTCATTCTGGCTCTTCAGCACTTCTTCCAAAAGGTTGGCTAGGTCCTCATTGGCAATTTTCTTAAGCTTGCCGTACTTGACAACTAAGCTGGCAAAAAGTTCCTTAGCTTTCACCAAGTTCTCCTCCGGCTGAGTTTAGACCAAAGAATTTTTTGCTGCCAAAGCTTAGAAAAATCCACTGTATGCTAAGAGTTGCAAAAGGAAAGACTCCAAATAAGGGTCAAAAGGAGGAAAAGCTCAGAAAAATTCTAAGTCCTAAAGGGTTTAAGGTTTACCTGGTCAACATGTTCGCTCATCCTCGCGATGAGGACCTCCTCATTCGAACACTCTTCCATTAGGGACTGGAAGGTGGCATTAGTCATAATACCCTTCACCATCTGAGGAGCCATCTTCTAGCTATCCTCGAAGAACAAGTCCATGTCCTCCGTGAAAGTCCAGAAGGTCTCCGTCGGAACGTTCTCCCTCTAGATTGTTGCATCTCAAAGGGCCTTTTTCCGAGCATGACCCGCCACCCACTAAGCTGGTGCTTGCTCCTCTGCAAAGTCATGCCAAAGTTCCATTAAAACCTTATCCCTTAGCCATTCATCTACAGGGTATAAAATACCAAAAATGCTAAAACTTATAGATGAATGACTAAGGGACAAACCTGGGGGTAGTTTGGCGTCATCGGTGTTGGTATCACTGACATCAAGGACTTCGGCGGGGACCCATTTGCCCTTATCCTTTCGGCGTTCCTCCAGTTCTTCAACCGAAAGCTCCCCGACCGAAGTCCCCAACATCTCGACAGCTGCATTGGGACTAAGAAGGGTTGAGCAGATGGTAGGTTTTGAGGATGGGTCAGCCCGAATAGGATTTCAATCAAGCACCTCCACTACACCTTCGGGCGGAGGTGGAAGAAAGTCCTATTTGGTCTTCTTTGACCTGGACCCCGAAGATGGTCCAGCTGGTGCCTTATTCCTCTTCGGCACTTTCTTTTTCTGCTTCTTGACCTGACCGAGGAAGAGACTCTTGTAGAAGGCTGTAGATTTATCACCCATCTCTGCAAAATGGAGAACATCAGTGCAAGTACAGAAAAGGCATAAGTAACAAAATTGCAAATGAGCTTACTCTCTTTCAGTACCGAATACGTAACTTCTCCCCGAATGAGCATCACCAACCATGTCTTCTCCCTATCAGCCAAGTGCTTTGGTATACCTTCATCGGTAACATGTTCCTTAACTACCCCAAACTTCTGAAGGACCTCTTCAGTCATGAAACTCCATCTGATTGGGAAGAGGTATAGAGAACGCAAAGGGACCTCAGGATCCTAATTCGTGACAACCCGAATATGGCTGTTGAACTCCTTAAACTAGGACTTTAGCTCTAAGGTTAAAAGCTTCCTCGGGTCAACTACATCGATGGCCAAGACACTCGATGCCCACTTAAATGGCATGTCCTTCCACCGATCTTCCACATTCAGAAAAAAGAACTTCTGCTGCCACCATGGGCAACTATCTCTCATCCTGAAGGTGAACATGTATTTCTTGCTCCCAAAACCCCAAGGTAGCAAAAAGTAGAACCCGCCCTTCGGAATGGGGTGAAGTTTATAATATTGCATGAAAAAGATAAAGTGGGGCTCTATGTTGAAAACCCCACACATGCAAAGGAAGGCATTAAAATAGGAGTAGGAGTTCGGGGTAAGTTGGTTAACGGCAATACCACAAAA
Organism: Aquilaria sinensis; assembly: GCA_005392925.1. NCBI lineage: Eukaryota > Viridiplantae > Streptophyta > Magnoliopsida > Malvales > Thymelaeaceae > Aquilaria > Aquilaria sinensis. The sequence goes on along the minus strand of SMDT01001121.1, from coordinate 74,181 downwards.
TCGGCAAAAGTCGCAAACCATCTTTGGAATGGGAGACCGAAGTCCTTTGTTCAGCTGTGCCCTGAAGACAGTGATCTTGTTTGCCCAATGAGCATAGCTAGGCATACCGGGACTAGGGAGCCTGGTGATGGCATAGGAAGGGAGGAAAAATTTAGCTGACCACTTCTTTACTTTCTCCGAAGTGGCACAGCTTAGATGAGAGTTAAGAGGAAGCCAACACTCAGGAATGGGACGAGCTTCAATTTAGGAAGAAGACATGTTCGGAAACAAGACCCTATGCTCAGGAAGACGAAAAGGAAAGAATTGAAACAAGAAAAAAAAAAAGAACCACTTCGGATGGAAACCCACCTAGTTTTGAATGAAGATCGGAACTTCGGAAATCACACCCAACTCATCAGAAATCGCTTCACTGTTGGCACCACCATGAAAGAAAGATGAAAGATGAGAGGAAATCAGAGTGCAAAAGGAATGGAAATTTAGAAGTTTGGAAAACTCTAAAGGAGGAAGGGTTTATATAGACTGAAGGAGGTAGGCGAAGCGTCGCCATAATGACCCTTCGCAGGCGAAGGAATGTAACCAATGTAACAGATGTGACCGTTCGCCAGTCACCTAGTGACATGTGTCACCCAACGTGCAAAACAAGGGCACACCTTCTGACATTAGTAGACCTATGAAAGCCTAGCCTGAAGAAACACGACTACCTACTTAGAAGACGTGACGATTCATTAGCAGACAATAGAAGATAAAAAAACTTAGAGGGGGAATATTTTCCCTATCCGAAGATATAACTTCGGGAACATCGATAACTTGATCAAAATCAAGGAGTCCCATTTAATACCAAAGAAACTACTTCGGCCGAAAAAGGCATCTTGAACTGAAGAGGTGCCCACTCTGAAGAAGGTTACTTTGGTTAGAAGTTAGCTATGCAAATGAGGATGACTGCCACCTCCAGTAAAGATCTCCATGCCACACTTTCAAAGGCTCAATACCGAAGACACAGCTTCGGCTTTCCAAAGGGGGCATATGATAGCCGAAGGGCTATGGCCCTTAAAGATCTCTTGATCAACTATCCGGAAACCACCCTCGGTAAGGACTTAGCCCCGACCTCGGGCACACCATCGACACCATCCTCGGAAAGGTGACATGACCAACTTCAAGAAAAGGTGTCTTTCACCACCTTCGCATTTATAAACTTTGGCAAACTAGATCTACCATCCTCAATGGTGGAAAATGTCTCCCAAACATGACCCACTCTGCCAAAGGGCCTTTCCCACTAGCCCTTGGGGAAAATCTCATCCGGAAGGGGTCTCGTACCCTGGAGAGGTCTTACAGGGATATGAAAGAAATGGTTAAGGAGCCTCTGATAGAGAGACCTTACGCACGCCCCTGCCTTGTGGCCAGAAAAGCCTATGGCTAGCTAGTGACGCCTACCTCCGAAGGTACGGATCGAATCTGACTGAACATGTGTCATGATTTGGGCCAGTTGTGACAAACGGCCTCCCCCCTCCACCCTCCTATAAATTCTTGCGAGGGACATTGGTAAGAATAGAGAGGACATTCTTTACACTCTACTCTCTGCTCTTTTCTACCACTCTCAGATACTGACTTGGGCGTCGGAGGCTCCTCCCCTGCAAATGCACTCAGCGGAGCTCTTGACCTTTGTTCTTCTAAGTGTTTCAGATACTCTCCCACTGGAAGTCCTTTTTACGGGCCAACATGTCATTGAACGAAGATGCTGCCGGGATACCACTCATGAGAAATGTAGAGTTTGAAATAAGATTGGCTCCAAGAGTTGCACTCATCCTTATTGCCCTATAGAATATGGCAATACCAGAGAAAAATAAGCTAAATAAGCAACTAGATGAACTCTATGAAAAAGGATTCATCAGGCCAAGTGTGTCTCCTTGGGGAGCACTAGTGCTGCTTGTGAAAAAAAAAACACGGAACCTTTTGGCTCTATATAGATTGAAAAAAATTGAATGTGATGACTATAATGAACAAGTATCCTCCACCTAGAATTGAGGACTTTTTTGATCAACTAAAAGGTGCCAATATATTTTCTCAAATTGACATATGATTTGGATACATCTAATGTAGAGTCAAAGAGGAGGATATTCCTAAGACTGGTTTTAGGGCAAGATATGGGCACTTTGAATAAATAGTGATGCCATTTGGGCTTTCCAATGCACCAACATTCTTTATGAATTTGATATAAAGAGTATTTAATGTATACTTAGGCCACCTTGTGGTAGACTTCATAGATGACATCTTGGTATGCTCAAAGAATGAGAAAGAATGTAAAGAGCATTCAAGGTTGGCGCTTGACATGCTAAGAAAGCATCAATTGTATGGCAAGCTAAACAAGTGTCATTTCTGGACCAACCAAATTCATTTCTTAAGCCATGCCATAAAAGAGCAAGCATTGGCTGTACACCCATCCAAGATTGATTTAATCTAGCAATTGAAGCAATGCCAAAATATAAGCAAAGTAAAAAGGCTTCTCGAGGTTGGGTAGCAATTGAAGATTTGTACAGAAGATTTGTACAAGCTTATTTCCATGTTCAAAGTTCAATAGTTACACCATTTTGAAAAAGAGGTGACCTAGGAAACTAAGAAAGAAATGCAAGAGAGATATCTAGAAAAGTACCTCAAACTAAAGGCAATTTTGGAGGACCAAAATTTTTAGGGGGGGAGAACGTTACCAATTTCACAAAATGGGAAAATTACAACTTAAGGACCTAAACTTGTATGCTTTAATTTTCACCATAGTGTACAAATTGTCAAGTGTAAAGTATTCAATATACACTCCCCTAAGTGGCACAAACAATGATAATTTGGTCCATAACAAAGCATTGGCATATTGCCTAATTTTCAAGTAAACTATGGACTAAATTGTAAGGTTACAAAAGTTGGGTACTCAATTGCACAAATTTCCAAAGATGGCTATGAAAAGGACGTGGATGGAATTGTGAGGAAAGGTCATGGTTGGAATTATGAAGAAAGGACATAGATAGAGTTAAGGATATTGTTGGGGACCAAAGTGCTCAATGAGGCAAAGTTAGTCATTTAATGCTTGAGGACACTTAAGGGCTTAAGTGTCCCAAACTTCTCTAAGGGTGAAAATGACCCTTGACCTTGGTTAAAATAGGTCAAAAATTATCATTTTCTCATCCCAAATGGCCGGTAAAAACATTGTCCAAGTGTGGCCTAAAGTTTTCAAAATTTGCAAACATGCCATTACTAAAGACCAAGAAAGAAATAAAGCTAGAAAAATCATTTTCTCCCCATTTTCTTCCAAAAATTTGACCTCCACCTACTAGGGTTCTTCCTTGAACACCTCCATATCCCCCTATAGCCACCTGACTATAAACAATCAAGAGAAGGCAAGAGAAGACAACCAAAGCATCAAGCAATACCATAAACCCTACATTTCAATTTTATCTAAGGTTTATTGGATTTCCAGAAAAAGGTAAGGAGTTCTCTTTCTCTCATGGATTGCTTACTGTAATATTCAAGTATCCATTGAGCTAGGGCTAAGTTTGGAAAAGAACTAAGTGCTTGATCAACCAAGCTTAGTGAGGATAGTGCACTTAAGGAAGGTTTTGTGACCTAGTGTGAATTGCAGTGTGACGACAGTGAATTTATGGGTTTCTAGAACCCAAAGTTAGTAATAACTAGTGTTAAAAGTCTCGTAAGGCGAAGATTATACTTAAGGAAGGCTACCATAGTGATCTACCTATGTTTATTACATGTTTTATGGAATAACCAATGAATGTTGTTGCTGCTGCATACATGTGTTTGTTGTTTGTGTTTGATTGCTGTATTTTCATACTCTATATTTAGTATTTGCATTGTATTTTCTTGTGTTTTAGTGTCTTTGGATGTAGGTGATTGCTAAAGGTTACATTAGCTTAGTGTTAAAGTGTTCTCCTTACTAAGTTTCTTCATGAAACTTCCTCCACTCAAATCTACCCATTTCAGGTCTAGCAAAAAGATCACATTAGACTAACCTTTGTCCTTTAAGTTTTGATCTAAAATTTTAGGCACACGAATTTCCATGTGTCTAGTTATGATCTAGTAATTTTGGTGATTTTAGGAGCACATTTGGTATTTTCAGTGATGGTGTTTATTGTGTTACTCAGTAGCTGTCCAGCATCCTATTTTAGAGTGCATTGTGTCTCAAGCATCTCCTGTGAGATTTGTGCATGTCTTTAGCTAATTTAATGACATGATGTAGTGCATTGATGCATGTACATGTAAGTCATGTAAATTTGGAACAAGTATGTGAACATTTGGGGATGGTTTTGCTATGTATGTGAATGTGGTTCTAAGGAACTCAGTAGGTGTATTAAGCCTCCACATAGTGCCTTAAGCCATTAATGTTGGGTTTCAGGAGCCAAACAACCGTATTGGAATTTAACCGAAACCCTCCAGGATCCAAGTGAAATGGGGTAAACTGGGTGTTCAAAAATTTTCATACCTAATTTTCGGTTGAGATCTCTCACCTAACTATAGAGTCAAATCACAAAACCAGAATAGTTGACGTGCTCAAGTTCTCTATGGCATCCACACGAGCCTCTCAGGATCACCATGCTTCCACCACATCCTGGCAGATGCGTTTCTCTTGCACTCGCAGTGCCAGCTTGCGTCCTATAAGGAATTGCAAGAGAAGAGTGCGGCTGTCCTTTTGGGAGGCTAGGGCAAGAAGCTACGAATTTCCCACTAAAAGTTGTATTTATAGTGAGACTCAACTTCTAGGCCTAATGGGTTTCAAAGCCCTAATCCAATTAGGCTTTAATTTCGGGCTTAATAATGGCTCAACTCTTGGGCCCATTATTAATACAAAATTATTGTGAAACTATAACCCAAATAATTAGCCCATGCACTCTAATGATCCAAATAGGTTTATGTGTGCAACCCAGTAGGCTCTTACCACGTTGGCAATGATCATAAATCACATTTATGATCATAAGCAATGAGCGGTGTCTAGCAACACATCATTGCTACCCAAGTGACAAGATTGTCGGTGATTCAACTAAACCTTTATGATCTTCACCGATATATGCCAATGTCCCTTTGTCCAAGATATCAAGACTAAGCACGAGACATGGAATGTGTCACTCTTGTATTGCCCAATCTTTGGTTTCTTGATTACTGAGTAAACCAACTTAAACTGATGACTTTGATATCATATATCAACTCATCCGAGCATGGCCATGCATTTTTCTAAGTCTTACTCTATCAAGGGGCCCGAAGATATCACTCCCTCTATATAGGAGCGACAAATCCCATCTTGATCATGCAAATCCCTCCGCATGATATGTGACATACCCAATGACCTCCTTCAAGTTCACTCAGTTACGAGCAACAAAGGGAAGTATCAAAGTATGTGACTCACATGTAGGGAACCTTGATGATCTTAGGTCGAAGGACTACATATACCATGATCACTATAAGAATCACTTATGACACTCATATAACAATCCATGTAGTGTTCTCATGGTAGGTCAGTCCAGTAACAAGTTCTCCAACTTGTACCCATATGTAGACTACATATCTCGTATTAGTCTCCACATATGCCAGTCGTTATATATCATTAAAACCCGCTCCACAATAATAATAGACTAGGGACATTTAAGAATATCATTATTCTAGGGTTACAATTATGTTTATTACGTTACATAGAAACAAAACAACAAACATAATTGCTAGATTAATGCCTTAATAAAATATCATGACTTAATGTGCAAAAAATACAATCATCTCATGATTGGCTTTTGGGCACAACACTAGCAATTAAACCTGCCTAGGTCACTTGTATACTAAGCTTTCACCTTAAAACTCTACCAATAGTGTACTAGGTTCTCACTTGCGCCTCAAATAGCTTGTCTAGGCTACATGTGTAATAAACCTCCACTCATGATGCTCCACTATCTACCATTACTTAGTTCACCATATTCTGGTAAGATTTTCCATAAATGGACTAAATCTGTTAAGCTCCAAAGAACTCAGCATGTATAGTAGGATTCTTTATTGGTTTCTTAAGCTCTATGGTTCCAACTAGGCAACCAATAACACTAAACCCCTTAGGTTCCTAATGGAATTATTGTAGAGCTTAGAGCCTCTTCCAAAATACCTTTCTTCAAGTTTTCTTTACACCTAAGAAAACTTTTTAGTACGTTGAGGAGCTGTGGGAGGTACTAAGGTACCATTAGGAACCTTCCATACCAAGACCACCTAAGCACTCCTAGGTCCTTCCCTTTGAAACAAAATGCAATCCAATCTAGGCCAAATTAGGCTTGGGTGAAAGCATGAAAGTTGTAGCCCTTCATCTTAGCTTCACGTGGGTTTTTTAATCCCTTTAATTAAAAATCCGAGTAAAATTTTATTTAAAAAATACTACAACATATCAATGTTGTCGAGGCCTGGCGACATGGTACCACAAGTAATATGCCTTGAACTCCAAATATGCCCTATTGCTGCACCTGGTGTCCATAGAAATTTTTGGGGCATCCAACACCTCCCAAATATTTGAGACAAGTCTCGACAAGCACCATAACTCTAGTACTACTATAGTAGGCCATATCAACACTGACCAAATAAAGCTTGAGGTGCTTGAGCACACTACACAATGCCTTGAAGCATACCAATCCATCACAAGCAAATTATATTGTAACTTATGCATATCTTGCAAACTACTTATAACCATTGAACATGCAACTAAGACATGCATCAAATGAATGTAACAATTAAATCCCTTACCTTAATTACACTTACACTAGCAAACCACAAGTAATATGCCTTGAACTCCAAATATGCCCTATTGCTGCACCTGGTGTCCATAGACAAGTCTCGACAAGCACCATAACTCTAGTACTACTATAGTAGGCCATATCAACACTGACCAAATAAAGCTTGAGGTGCTTGAGCACACTACACAATGCCTTGAAGCATACCAATCCATCACAAGCAAATTATATTGTAACTTATGCATATCTTGCAAACTACTTATAACCATTGAACATGCAACTAAGACATGCATCAAATGAATGTAAAAATTAAATCCCTTACCTTAATTACACTTACACTAGCAAAATCAAGCAACCACAAGTCATATAAACCAAGCTCTAAAGGGTTCCATTGGGTTCCTAGGTTCTATGACAAATAAAAGGCTCATGGCACTAAAACATCGCTACCCAACAAAACCCAAGCTTAATTATGCTCAAGAAACATGAAATTACCAAGAACAATGATTTACCTCGGGAATCAACCCATGCCCAAGCAAAAAAAAAAATGCCACTTAAAGCTTCAAACCGAGAAAACAAATGCAAAACAAGCAATCCTTTACTTGGGCACCAAGAAAACCTTCGACTTTTATCAAGAAATCATGGTTATGTGAGGATAGAAGGTGAAGATAAAGAAAGGAAGAAAGAGCTATGAATTTAGGTCTAAAAAGGAGTGAATAATGGCTGCCCAACCCCTCTAATAAGATTAAATATGCCAAAATAGTTCAGCCCCAAAACTTTTTATGTTTTTGAAAAACTACCCCTTCCACAATTAGTAACCTTGGCTTACCAGTTAAATGAATCTTGAATAAATTAGTTTCTGGTTTTAATAAAACTTTATTTTTGCTGCTAGGACTCATCCCAAACCTTTGAGGTGCAAAATTACTATTTTGCCTCCGGGTAAACCTAGTGCCATAAACCACTCGAAACCCACTAAACCATTAATAACTTACTTGATTGTACTAATTCACCTCTAATTAAGGTATTTAAGATCGGTATTTATGAGCTTACCTAGCTCACTAAGCATTCTTCTAAGTAGGCTATAACAAATAATCGAGAAGAGATATGCTTACGCTTGAATCCCATTAGAATTCCCTTGTACTACTTTTTATCTAGCCTTAATAAAGTCTAAAAAACTTTGGCTATAGAGAACTCCTAGATTTGACTAACTCCACTCTCAATGTAGCCTACCCTGAGGTTCATCGATCAGAATATCTTCTTAACTGAGACCCCCAAAAACACATTACTAGTTCTATGAGTCTCACGACTAGATTTGACCTTAGTTTGTTAGTCTTATGTCAGTTTATCTTTAGACTTGCATGCAATTACTTCTACCCATATGGTGATCAAATTAAACATGCTTAAAATAAAAAATTGAATCAATAGGTAGCTTATACCAATTCAACAACAATGAAGCACGGTGGATAGATAGCAAGAAAACTATATTCCATCAAGAAAATAAGTCATAAGAACAAGATCCTTCTAGGGTTAATCAACTCTTGGGATAACAGAAGTTTAGCTCTTAACAAAGTAAATCAAAAACTAATAGAATTGAAGAAAACTAAAACTAAGAAGATCTATCTTTGAACTCTCTTTCGATATAAGAAATCTCCACTCCAATGTGCCTGAATTAATGTTCATTGACTGAAAACTTCTTTCTTTTGCTTCTTCTAACAAACCCTAGGTTATGTTCAAGCTAAAGGCAAAAAAAAACAGCCTTAAAACCCCATTTTCAAAACTAAAATTGTGACTTAAAAATGTGGCCAAATGTTGACAAAGGAATGAACACAGCCATGTTAAAGACTATGTTTAGAGACACAAATAGGAACATGGCCATGTTACACGTTATGCTCGGCCACTAAAGCTGAAATTTATGATTAGAATATGAAACATGAATGTATCTACCTGGAAAGCTTCCAAAACCCCAAATTTTAGCTCCAAACTCCCCTAAAATGCAAAATCCTTCCTTTTTGCAAAAAAAGAAAAAAAAATTTCCAGAGAATAAAATATGAAGCAATTAAACATGAATTCATACCCAAAACTACTCAAAGGACAAGCAAACATCAAGTAAAATCATTGAAAAAATATGTAGAATTTAGAACATATCAAGGAGTAGGTCCAGATTTAGTTGCTCCTAAGGTAGATTTATTTAAACCACTCCCATTTATAGTTTGACTATCTTGATGCTTCTGTAATAAATGTGTAGTTATGACACTTTTGAATAAAATAACCGTAAATGTGTGTATGTATGACAAACATATAGTATAAAATAAGCATTATTTATTTATGATTTCAAATATGCAATTTGGTATGGGTGATGCAACAAATTATATTGTCATTGTGTAGGAAAAATATGGGTCGAATGGACTGTGTAATGAATTTTGTAGGTATTACTTACCCAAGGATGTGTGTGTTGGATACAACTAAGGTAAGCCTCATAGGGCGACTCACAAGGCACCGGTGGTAGTGCACATGGTCTATAGAGAGGGTTGCATCCCTAGTCTTTGTATAGTGTGCCAATGGCATAGAGTCCAGGCAGCAAAAGCTCAAGCTTAAGATAGATAAATGTGGGCACCTAGAAGTACCCATAGTAGTATGCCTTAGGCATGGCCAAGGTTTTGACCAAAAGCTGCACCTCGAGTGATTACAGGGGTGGGCACTAGCATACTTTATGCCTTAGGTACTAGTATGTCTGCTATGTGCCTGGTACGACTTGCCTAGTGAGTAAATTAAAGGTCATGAAGCTTAAAAGATACAGAGACCTCTAAGAAAGGTGCAAGGTTGCCCAGTTGCATTATGATTGGGTGAGCTTCCATGGACAATTCATGATGATAAACATAATGAAGAATATGAGCAAACAGGCTTACTCTTGCATGTAATAAGTAAATAGTATGGATAGCTATCTAGTTGCTAGTTAGTTAAAGAAAATGAATGGCTAGCCAAAGGCTAGGATGCTAAAAAAGGTTTGAAGCACAAAGTTCACTCTTTTGATAGGACCATGGGTTAGAGACAAGGTGCCCATGTGTAGATGTAAAAAATTTACCAAAATTATGGCTCTAAACAGTTTGAGCTCATAGTATAACTATATGTATAATTTTTATACATATATGCTGGTCCCATAGGTTGTTTTCTTGTAGTTGGAGACCCTTAATAGAAATTCTTTAAATTCTCTGCTCTTAAATGACAAGGTGAAATACTAGTATTGTTTAGGAGCTTAGCAAACCTTTGATTGGTTGCTTACTTTATTATTTCTACATGCAATGTTATGAGTAAATTGGTAAAGTACTTTGGTTTATTGTCTTCGAGATGTTGTAACGAATGAATTACGACTAATTACGAACATTTGAGGTTCAAGATGAGCGACTAGAGGAGTATTACTTTTCCTTCAAGCACAACTTTCTGTCTTCCAAATAAGGTAGAACCTAGCTACCATCCTTGGGAAAACAAGATCCCTGTATTGGCAACCCAGCTGATGGTAGGTCTCTGTTGGGTTTCAGGAGCCAAACAGCGCAGCGGAATTTAACCGAAACCCTCCAGGATCCAAGTGAAACGGGGTAAACTGGGTGTTCAAAAATTTCATACCTACTTTTTGGTTGAGATCTCTCACTCAACTGTAGAGTCGAATCACAAAACTTGAACAGTTTACGTGTTCAGTCTCTCTATGGTATCCACACGAGCCTCTCGGGATCACCACGCCTCCACAACGTCCCAGCAGATGCGTTTCTCTTGCACTCGCAGTGCTAGCTTGCGTCCTCCAAGGAATTGCAAGAGAAGAGTGCGGCTGTCCTTTTGGGAGGCTAGGGCAAGGAGACCTGCGAATTTCTCACTTAAAAGTTGTATTTATAGTGAGACTCAACTTTCAGGCCTAATGGGTTTCAAAACCCTAATCCAATTATGATTTAATTTCGGGCTTAATAATGGCTCAACTCCTTGGCCCATTATTAATACGAAATTAAAGTGAAACCATAACCCAAATAATTAGCCCATGCACTATAATGATCCAAATAGCTCTATGTGTGCGACGCAATAGGCTCTTGCCATGTTGGCAATGATCATAAATCACATTTATGATCATAAGCAATGAGCGGTGTCTAGCAACACATCATTGCTACCCAAGTGACAAGATTGTCGGTGAATCGACTAAACCTTTATGATCATCACCGATATATGCCATTGTCCCTTTGTCCAAGATATCAAGACTAAGCACGAGACATGGAATGTGTCACTCTCGTATAGCCCAATCTTTGGTTTCTTGATTACTGAGTAGACCAACTTAAACTGATGACTTTGATATCGTATATCAACTCATCGGAGCATGGCCATGCATTTTCTAAGTCTCACTCTATCAAGGGACCCGAAGATATCACTCCCGTTACATAGGAGGGACAAATCCCATCTTGATCATACAAATCCCTCCGCATGATATGTGACATACCCAATGACCTCCTTCAAGTTCACTCAGTTACGAGCAACAAAGGAAAGTATCAAAGTATGTGACTCACATGTAGGGAACCTTGATGATCTTAGGTCGAAGGACTACATATACCATGATCACTATGAGAATCACTTATGACACTTATATAACAATCCATGAAGTGTTCTCATGGTGGGTCAGTCCAGTACACAAGTTCTCCAACTTGTACCCATATGTAGACTACATATCTCATATTAGTCTCCACATATGCTAGTCATTATGTATAATTGCAACCCGCTCCACAATAATACTAGACTAGGGACGTTTAAGAATATCATTATTCTAGGGTTAGAATTATGTTTATTACGTTACGCAGAAACAAAACAACAAACAAAATTGCTGTATTAATGCCTAAATAAAATATCATGACTCAATGTGCAAAAATACAATCATCTCATGATTGTATTTTTGGGCACAACACTAACAGTCTCTAATTTCCCCTACGCAAGATGATGGTCGATTTTCTTTAACCAACTTCCTCCAAAATAGTTTTACCCATATTAGCACTTTCCTTTGTTTGTTTGAGGTATTTAGGATTGAACCCCAGTTTTTGTTATTTATGCAATATTATAAGTTAAACCTCGAGCCTAGGGGCTCATTTTAATATCTTCAACCCTAAGGTACCCATGATAAGAAATTTGTGTTCAGTTATATGACCAAAAATAGTTCGAGGGCTTGGAAAAAAAAGTACTTTTTTGATGAGGATACCTTCTTCTTGGGGTATATCCAGGAAATGGGCTTTGGGTGTGTTAGAGACCAAAGTGGAGGAGCTATTCAAACTGCTAGAAGGAAGGGAATTGGAGCTGTTCTAGACCATCGACGGACGATTTTGGGAAGTTGCGGAAAGGGCAGAGGCTAAGGAAGACTGTGATCTTTACCTTTTTCCCATTATGTGGGACTAGATGAAGAAGAATGTTCTCCATCATCTAAAGGTTTTGACCACTCACGACGTTGATCCAAGAATGCCTAAGCCTCCTCTCTTTTCTGAAGTACCCGTCCTGGTCAAATTACTTCATAAGGAGTGTAAGTTCTCCAAGGTTCCCAAGCATAAGTATGAAATTTCTTATTCTATTTGTTTTCCAAATATTGGTACAACCTTTTTCCTCTATTTTCCAATTGATATGGACTTTGTCAATTTTTACTAGAGAAAATTTAAAGGGAACAAGAAATGTGCCAAGGTTGAGGGTAAGAATGTTTCAAGAAGAAATAGGCCTTCTATAAGGAGCCCACTTACAGAGCCTTCCATGAAGAGGTCTAAAGAAGTGGTGGTCTTTACCCTTTGTACCTCTTGTCCAAACAAGGTTCCTTCCAAAGTACCTTGCTATTCTCTTGAAGTCCGTTCATCAGTCAGTCCAACAAATGCATCTGTGATTTTTGGGGACATTCTTCAACTTTTTGAATCCTTATTTCCTTTGAAAGAGAAGAATCTTGGCATTGCTTAAAAAAGTGAAAAGGGGAAATAGAAGATGAACGCTGACATTGTTGAAGAAATTTAAAATACTAAGGCTCCCAATGTCTTGGTCGCTAAAGTTCCCTATACAGGTTCGGTTCCTACCTTCCCATCTAGTTTAGGATTTTTTTACTTGTATAAGTTTATTACTAAGTGGTTGGGGATTGACACTTTAACTGAACATTGATATGACCATTCAGGCTCAACCTTGGATCCAAAATAGGTGGCAGACCATGATAGGAGAAGAAATACAAGAACGTAATAGGAATATGTATCTCTTTTACTTTGATGATTGTAAAGTCATGGTTTCCTATCTCATCTAAGGTAATGTTTTAGGAGCACTATGTCAGACACTATCCTCTGAGGTTCCTAATGAGGAAATGGATACCATTCATTTTGCTCAATATTTGCCCATGGTGATTCTTTTGCTAGGCCCTATTAATTAGACTCTGTAGTGTCTAATTTATATATTCTCCTTCTCATATGCTTTTTTTCTTTTTTTTTAGATTCTTTACCTTTTTGGGCATCAATAGGATTACTTGGCGAAGTAAAAGAAAATCTATTACAGGACAAAGTAGCACCTAAAGAAGATATGGAAGGCTTGGCCTTGGTTTCTCTTAAGGCAAGCAAGATGAAGAAGATTTGTGAGCCTGTGCTAGCTGAGTTAAAGTCTTTAATAATAGATCAAGTCCTCAACTTTACCAAAGATTATGGCACTTGTATAAGGAACCTCAAAGGGATTATGAGGGAGGACTAGAATATAGCTATCGAGGAAAAGAATGATTGGGAAAGGCTCAAACCCAAGGATGCTATTCTCAAGAAGGACAAAGAAGGTTTTGTCTCAGCATTGTATCAAGAAGATAAAAATGTTAAGGCTTTGGAGGATGATTACTTGAAACTGGCTAAGGAAAAGAAAGATGTTGAAGGCATCACTGTCACCGAGGGTTTGGGATGAATTTTTCTTTTGTCATCACCAAATTCTAGAGAAGAACCATGGTCTCGACTTATCTTTCCTAGACACTTTTTTCCAAACCTGTTGGCAATCATTCTTTGTGGTCCTGAAGGGAGTTCTAATTCCTACCTTGGCCTCCAAGTCAGGGGATGAGGGAGGTAAAGACAATGATAGCTTTTCCAAGGCTTAGTTGTAGTCCTTGTTTAGTGATTATTTGGATGTTATTACATTCGCAAGTATATTATTATTTTATAGGTTTACAAATTATATTTCCTTTTTATACTTCTTTGTTGAGGAATTTGAGTTTTTCAAGACTACTTCAGAACCTATTATGAGGTTTTGTTGACCTTTACTTATTTACCACCTCAGATTTGTTTTAACCTATTCCAAGGTTTTTTTCGAGGTATTTATAGCCCATATTTTTTCTTAGGGAATTGTGGCTTCTGCAAGTTGCATCTAAAAGCCCTAATGTAGCTTTGAGTTTCATTAATTCAGGGCATTTCATGTGTTTGTTCATTTGACAGAAGGCGAAGAAAGTCATCTTTGGCTATAAATTGTCATTCTTAATGTAAATTCCTCGGTCACTATGAAGGCTACAAATTTTTAAGACAGTTGGAGTGTCATGTGTTTTTTAGGTCTTTTCCAAGGCTATCTTGAAGCTTGATAACACCTAGTCATTCTTCCTTCGTCACAAGCCAAGGTCCTTCCAAATTGACATGTAATACTCCATAGGATGGCTTTCGAGCTCTCAATCGAGGCCTTCCTAGTGCCAAGTCCCCAACTTTGATGTTTTTGCACTTAACTTTCAAATTTGTAGTTACAGTAGCCTTTTGCTCGAAAGCCTTTCTCCTTAATTTTTCATTTTCCTGAAGTACTTTTATCAAATCTAATTTGGCTCTAAGCCCTACCTCATTTTTCTTCAAGTTGAAGATTTGTATTCTTGTTGATGGGTGTTCTACTTCCATGGGAATTAGAACCTTAGTTCCACAAATAAGAGAAAAGGAATTCTTTATTGTTGGTTTTCTAAGAGTAGTTCGATAGCTCCACAAGACACTCTGTAACTCCCTTGGCCACTTTCCCTCCATTTGCCCTAACCTTTTTCTTCATCCTTTCCATCAGTGTCTGGTTGGAGACTCTTACTTACCCATAGATCTGGCGGTGTGCTACTATAGCAAAATGGATTTTAATGCTAAGGTCATCAAGAAACTCCTAAAACCCTTTACTGATGAACTAAGTCTTGTTATTTATAGCTAGGACCTTTGGCAACCCAAATCTACAAACAATGTTCTTCCAAAAAAAATTTTGGACGTCTTTCGCTATTATATGTGCCAAATGCTCAAATTCAATCCATTTCATAAAATAATCTATCGTAACCAAATAGTATTTGACCTATTTGGGGGCCACAGGAAGGGGCTTGATTCAATCTATTCACCATATAGGAAATGGGGAAGGATAATATACAAGTTTAATTCTTCGGATGGTTTGCATTATATGGGGCCATGTATTTGGCACTTATCACAATTTTGCACATATCTTTGTGCATCCTTTCTAAGAGTAAGCCAAATGTATCCTTGCCATAAAATCACTTTAGCTAAGGTCTCAGTGTTGAATGAGACCTGCATGTCCCTTTATGCACTTTTCTTACAATATTTTCCATGTCTTCTTCCTTAACTCATTTTCATAGGGGATGTGAGTACCTTTGTCTATGCAATTCGCTGCCTATGGGAAAATATCTTCCCGCTCTCCTCTTTACCTTGGCCATTTCCCAGGGTTCTTGAGGAAGCTGTATGGCTGTCAAGGAACTCCATATCAGCATCCTCCATCATGACAAGCATAACATTGATGCTCAAGTTTTCTCGATAAACCCAATTTTTCTAATGCTTGCCAAAGCATCGGTCTAAACATTCTCTTTTCTGGGAACAATTTCTATTTTCACAAGATTGAATTTGTTTATAAGTTCTTTGGCAAAGTCAGAGTATTTCTTGAGTTTTGCCTCCTTAACCTCATATTCTCCTTTCAATTGACAAATGATTAGTTGAGAATCACTATGTGCCCAAATGCTTTTCACCCCAATGTTCCATGCTAGCTCTAATCCTACAATCATAGCTTCATATTCAGTGCCATTGTTCATTATGGGAAAGCTAAATTTTATGGACTTCGAGGCTTCTATGCCCTTTGGACCCTTCACCACTATCTTGGTGCCCCAATGACCAACGTCGAAGGCTCTATCATTGAAAATGGTCTATTTTTTACTCTTCATCAGTTGAAGATGAAGTCATTCTCCCACTCTTTCTGGTAGTTTGAGAATGAAATCTGCCAATACTTAAGCCTTGATTTCTTTTAAGGGTTTATAGATGATGTCATACACCTTGAGTTTGATGCACGATTTTGATAGGTAACCTGAATGATCTAATATTTTTATTACATCCCTGAAGGCGAGATTACTCTTTACAATGACCATGTGTCCTTAAAAATATAGCCAAAGTCTTTGCCCTACCAAATCAAGTTCATAAATTACTTTTTATAAGATAGGGTAATTAACTTTGGTGTTTTGCAAGGATTTACTAACATAATACACGGGCCATTGCCATATGTCACTTTCTTCATGTACTAGAATATAGCTTACCACTTTTTCACTTACGAAGAGATAAATTACAAATGGTTCTCCCTTAGCTCAGCAAGATATTCTTTCAATTTTTCCTAGACATGTTGACATTTACGATTCTTACATTCCTCACTCTAACCTAGTTCCATACTCATTTTTGCTTCCTTTGTTATAATCTTAAAGAAAGGATGACATTAATTGCCATAGCTTAACATAAAGTGACTTAGTACCGTTATTCTTCTAGCAAGCCAATGCACTTCCTTCATTATTTTTGAAGCTCAAGAATCAATGATTGGTCTAATTTTCTCTAGTTTTGCATCAATTCCTCTCTCGGAAGCAATAAAACTAAGGAATTTTCTTGATCTTACACCAAATGTGCATGTTTTATGATTTAGCCATATGCCAAATTTCCTTCATTGTTGGAAGGTTTCTCATAGTTCATCTGTGTCAAACACAAGATATCTACTTTTGACAGTCATGTCATTAATGGAAACTTCTATGTTCTCCCATATTTTTTTCAATAAACACGTTACCCATTAGGTGCTAGTATGTTGTGCCTTCATTTTTTGTCCTAAACAGCATGAGTATGTAACAAAATGTTCCTTTATTAGTTATAAAGGAAAATTTTTTTTATTAGCAAGGTTCCTTTGTATCTAGTGGTACCCACTGAAGGCTTCTAAAAAGCTAAACATGATGTACTTAATAGTCGAGTCAACTAAATGGATGATTGATGGTAAGGGGAGGAATCCTTTGGGCAAGCGTCATTGACCATGATAAAGTTGATGCAAATTCATAAATTTTGCCTTCCCTCCTTTTGTTGCAACCATGATTTTACCCAACCAATCCAGGAACTTGGCTTTTCTTTTCACCCCTACCTTTCGAGTCATTGGGCTCCTATTTTTCAGAAGCTCTTTTGTGGGGGGGATATCTCACTTTTTCTGTCAAATTAGCCAAGCATCTGGATCTACACTCAAGCTATGTTGTATGACATCCAGGTTAATCCTAGGCATGTACTTTGCCATGTAAGGGAGAAGGTCCTTGTTTAAAGTGAAGAAATACCTTAGCTTACTTTTTTCCTTCCTCAAACATGCTTGTTCCTACCTTGATATACTGCATATGGATCAGCTCCAACTCCTTTATCTTTATCTTGGTATGCCATTTTCTTCTTTAGAAGCTAGTGTTCGATGTTTATCTTGCCTAATTGAAGTCATTGTATTGATGTACCTCTTTCTTGGACCCCTTTAGGACCTTACAAATATTTTTCTTGACTCAGCTTGATCTCTGTATATGCATGCGTCCCTTCCTTCAGTGGCAAATGTTAATGTCAAGTATTTGATGTCAGTCCTTTTATGAAAATTTGCCTAGGTACGTGTTTTGAGAATAACATTATACAGGGACAAGGCATTTATCACTATGAATCTCATCAAATTGCTGGTGCCAAGTTTAGCCTTACTAGTTAATGACCTTTCCCTTGGTGTCAGTGGGGGTTCAACCCATCTAAGTGTGGCTAGTTCAGTGTTCCTACATCACATGTGGGTAATGGTACATTCGTAGTTCAGATAGTCCTTTCCCACTACAATAACAAATAATGTGCATGGGTCAGATCTCTCAATACTCGTAAATATGTGAACTCATAGGCAAGTGCATCTATCTTCTAAGCATAGCAGTGGCAAGTACAAAGATTATTTTTCCAAAAGAACAAAGGTTTTCTATTGTACTCAACCTTCCTCTATTATCTAGCTGAAAATTAAAGAGTCATTTAACTAACTACTATAAATTAACTAAACAAAGTAATGCAATAAAAGTCACATGCTAACTAACAACTTGTGATAGAAAACAATTAAGAGAATCGCCAATAACAAAACCCATACTTAAATTCAAATCCCTCTAAAAATCCCTTGTGTAGCTTTTATTTCAGTTTAATAGGATTATGATTAGCTTGGACCATGGAGTACTACCTTTTAGATTAGCTCGCAATTATTCCTGTTACACTAATCACTATTCTCAAGTCACCAATAAGGTCTCTAGGACTAGTATGCTTCATAAGAATGGATTACTAGTCCTACAACCCACTTTAGGTTTTGATACTATCCCTTTTATCTAATGGTGATCCACAACAAACATAACGGATACTACCTGACCCATGTTCATCATCTCATATTGAGTTCATAGGCTGATAGCTATTAAGGAAGGCATTAAAGAATGTTGGACAGATAACAAGAAAATAATCATCATATTAAACCAAAAAATAATCACAATCACTAAGTTATCATAGGGTTCATCTAATCCAAGCATGGGTAGGAAAATTTTAACTCATAATGGCACAAAATAAACAAAACAGAATCAAAAGAAAACTAAGAAAAGAATTATCAATCTCTTAATGGGTTCTCCTTTAAGAAAGCTTCGATCCAACATGCATTGAACTATTTTGATCATTAAACTGTCTCTGGCAACCTTCCTCCATAAAAACTCTCTTCTTTCTCTATTTTTTTCTTCCCCTTGCCACACTGCCCTCTTTTCCTTTGAAATAACCTGAAAAATCCTAAAATATAGACAAACTCAATTTTGTATACAATTGTTTTAGAGACACTATGTAAAGCCTCTAGAACTTAAAATCTTGCCAAATAAAACACGGTTTGGAGCATGGGCATGTGACTCAGACACAGGCATGTAATATGGTGTGTTGCTAGGTGTGTTTGCTCCAAACTTTTCCAAAACTTGCAATTTAGCTCCAAAACATTGTAGAAATCCTTCCTAACCCAAATAAAGCTGAAATATGGCATGAAAATGAAATCTGACTCAATTGCGAACTAAATCATAACAAAAACACATCAAAAGACAAGGAAATAAAAAGGGAAACCATATAGAAAACATTACTAAATATGAACATATCATATTTTTCCCCCAAACTAGAACTTTTTCTTACCCTCAAGCAAAAACTAAAGAGAAAAATCTTAAAATCATTGAAACATTGATCAATTCCTTGAGCACAGAGGTATAAAAAGGATTGAGACTTCAAAGGTCTTGAGAAATTAACAAGACTACCAAGCATGCAAAACCTTCAATCTAACACTTTTCAAAAGAAAATTTAGTGGAAACAATTCATTCTTCAGTTAGCATTCCATATCTTTCAAAGCTAAAGGGAAGAACATAAAATTTTTAGGCAAAGTAAAAAGCATGAACCACACTTAGCCAAAGGTTACCATGCACAACCATTCAAACCACAAACGATCGATTAGGTGATTAATTGAAATTTTCATTTTCTTTTTCTTCAGTTCTCTTCATGTACCAAAACCTTTAATAGCAAGTGCACACTATAGGAGATTTGTCTGTACCCAAGCTAATTCTCAACACAATCTAAGAAAATCTTTTGCTCATACTCAAGCTCTTAGCATTTTTTTGAGCTATGATCAACTCTTGCCCTAAGAGAGGACCACAACCTATTTCAACACTAAAAACAACAAAGTAGCATAATTCCATACTTTATTTTATCACCAATCAATCACAAATCCATCAACAAAATTTTCCACTAATCCAATCCAGCAACTCAAAACTTTGGATGTTTTCAATAGTGTACTAAACACCAAAACTTGATGCAAAAATAGCTTTTAAAGACCATTTTCTACTACCTTGCTAATGAATTGCAAAACATTTAAAAAACAAACTAAGCACAAAGGTGAAAGATCTTAAGAATTACTTAGTCTTTAAGTTAAGAACTCAAGACATTAACTTAACAACTAATATCTAATAATAAGAACATGCTCAATAAGATGATTCAAAATAACAAACTCCATGAATTTAAAAATTTTTAGAAAATCACTAAAAATATAAATTCAAGAAAAATTAAAACAAAATAAGGGCTAAAATTAAAACCCAATATGATACACTTTAATTGTACATTACCCTTAATGTACTAGGATGGAAAACAAAGTGAAAAAGAAAGAGTGATAGGAACCGATACTACCCATGAAAAGAAAAATTCATTGCTTGTCCTGCAAGTCACCATTGCAAAAGTTCCATAAATAGGGTTGATTCAAGCTTCTATTTGAAATTGAAAGGATTCCATGAAAAAAACAAAAGATGATCAATCAAAAAATAAAATAAAAGCAGTAGAAAATATAAAAACTAGAACAAAATTATATAAAAATAGAAAAGGAGGAACCAATGCTCCAATATCAAAGTCAAGCATAACTCACGGAAACATAAACAGAAATATAAAGCAATAATAGCAACAATATCCATAATAAAAACATAACAATAGAAAGTAAATTAATGAACATATGGCATATCTCGCTAAAGGATAAACTACTCTCTCCTCCCAGTTACAACACGGAATCCTAGATGTCCTTTTCTACATGCAAAGCTTTGTGCAAATGCCCCTGAGCAAATAACATTCTCCAAGATAAACACTTTTTCATGATCCTCAACATCACAGATACCTTGCCATCTCATCAACCGCATCAACAATTCTATGAAAACTAACTCAAGATTGAAATAACTCATAGCCTCTCTTATACTCCTCCAGATAATCGCTCCCGCATTTATTTGGCCATTAGTAGCTTGTGCATACAAAATCTTTGATTTTTCCCCAATAACATCTAGAGTTGGTGTAGTGGGAAAGAAAACTTTCATAATGAATACAAGCCAGTCCTAAAAATCACAACATAACCAAGACGCAGGGATGGTAGGTGGAAGTCCAAGTTTTGTGATCTAAGCAACTAGCCTCGCATAGTGCACTACAGGCAACACTTCAGGTGACAACTAGTGAACTGTCCCTCAAACATCTTGGATGCCAAAAAATGTGTTGAGATGTTCAATGTGAATGGTCAACTATCGTCCTCTCGTTCTAACCTACATTGGTGGTTCTGGGAAATGCCCACTGGCATGCACATTTTTATAAAACTCATCCACAATCATCAATGATGTAAAGCTTGGTTGGCTATAGAAAGCTTGCCATCCTTGGTGTCAGATGGTAGCTACCATGGGCTAGTTATAATGGCTGGAATGATCAAAGCCCAGCTAATGAATCACCTCCCTTCCTATTATGGCCTCATGAACTTGGAAGGCTTGAAGGCAGATAAATCTATTGTGGCCCCAATCCTACTCGCACAAAGGTTCATCCTGACCTTCATCATTAGACATCCTAAAAAATGTAGAAGATTTTCCCTAATGCAACAGCAATTTGAAACATCACACATAATCAACAATATTCTTTAGAATAAGGGCTCTAACAAAAAGTAATAAAAGTCCCTTATACAAAAGAACTATGTATTCAACCATAAGCATTAAGGTTATCAGGCTAAGCAACTAAAGCTAAATGCATGATAATCATGGGAATTCAAGACATTGTAATTGACATTTAAGTTTTCTTGGCATAAAAAAAAACCTATCCACTATCACTCCTAAACACTACTTGATGTTCTAGCACATCTTCAATGTAGGACATGTTGATTGGACCTCCGGTAGAACTTCACCTAAGTAGTAATTGCAATACTTGAAGAACAAGGGTTAGGAGCTACTCGAGTGTTTTTTCGGGGGAGGGATCTCTGACACCCAAGTCAGTATGTGAAGGGAGAAGTCGTTTAAGAGTAAAGAGTAGAAAAGAATAGTTCCTCTCTTATATTCTTTACCTGGGAGCCTCCCTCGAGTATTTATAGGGGGCCAAGGGCAGGAGGCCGTTATACCCAGCATCAGTAGATTAGGACATGTGTTTGGTGAGATTTGGTCCATACCTTCAGAGGGAGGTGTTTACAGCTAGGCCTAGGCGATTATGCTTAGAGGGTAGGGGCATGTGTGAGGATTCTATCAAAGATCCCCTAATTATATTTGTCATTTCTCCCTAAGACCCCTTTGGGGATCTGAGACATTTTCGGATGAGTATTTATCCGAGGGTGACTAGAGAAAGCCCTTCAGATAGCTAGACAACCGTCGAGAGATATTCGTCTGTCAGAGGTGATAGACGTATGTTCCAAAGGTTGGTAATGTATACTCCCAAGGGTGGTAGGGAGTCTTTTACTTGAGTCAGTAGAATTGCCAATCCAAGGGTAGTGTAGAGAGTTCTTCCAAGCTTGGTCGTATATCAATCCGAGGTGGTAATAGGTCTTCCAAATAATATGGTCATTTGAGTGATAACCCTTCTGCTATCACGTGCCCTTCTTCGGAATACTAAAGTTGTGTCCTTGGTACTAATCATTTGGGAGCATGTTACTAAAATCTAGCCCTTGGGAAGCTAAAGCTATCCTTGGCAAAAGAACTTTTTTTGACCATGGTCATCCCTTCGGTGTAGCTAGCTCTTCGGTCCAAGACCCTTTCTTTTTCCGATATTGTACTTTTGGCCCTCTCTTGGAGCCTTTGCATGTGTTCTAATGTATTTCCCTTACATTTTTGGCATAGGCCAAACACTGAGGTAGGGTCCTAACGGATGTTCCTTAGTGCCGAAGTTGCCTTCATTTTTTCATGCTTTGGTGAGCACCTTAAAGAATGGCCAACAGCAATATCTGTATCTGGAGATGAATCCACTAAGGGCCATAATCCGCACCGTAAGTCTCTGCACGCCTTTGGTAGTTGTGGTAGTTTGGAATCCTATTAGAGCCTTAACCTTTTCTAGATTGGGATTGATACCTTTCTTGGATACCATAAACTTGAGGAATTTGCTAGAACTCACCCCAAACACACACTATTTGGGGTTAAGACAAATTCTGAATTTTAAAGTCGGGGGAATGTTTCCCCCAAGTCTATGATATGATTAATAGGCATTTTGCTCCTAACTATCATATCATTGATGTATACTTCCACATTTCTCCTAATTTGGGAGCCAAACGCCCTGTTCATCAACCTTTGATATGTGCCTCCTGTGTTTTTAAGGCCGAAAGGCATTCTAACGTAATAGTTGGTACCTGACTTTGTTAATGAAGGCAATTTTTTCCTCATCTTCAGGTTCCATTTGAATCTGGTGGTATCCATTGAAAGTGTTGAGAAAGCTAAGTAGATCGTATTCAGTGGAGGAGTCTACCAATTGGTCTATTGAGGGTAGAGGATACAAGTCCTTTGGACAGGCATCATTATTATTTCGAAAGTTGATGCACATTAGGAATTTATCACTGCCTTCCTTTGTGGCAACAACAATGTTGCTAAGCCATTTACGGTACTACCGGGGAGCTCCTAACCCTTGTTCTTCAGCCTTTGATATGTGGCTCCTACATTTTTAAGGCCAAAAGGAGTTCTGACATAACTATAGGTACTAACTTTGGCAATTAAGGTGATTTTTTTCCTCATGTTCAGGATCCATTCAAATCTGGTGGTATCTGCTAAAAGTGTCAAGGAAGCTAAGTAGACCATATTTGGTGGTGGAGTCTACCAATTGGTTTATTGAGGGTAGAGGATACGAGTCCTTTGGACAGGCATCATGAATATTTCAAATGTTGATGCATTTCAGAGTTTATCACTCCCTTCCTTTGTGGTAGCAACAACGTTGCTAAACCATTTAGGGTACTTGAATTCCCTTATTATTCCTACCTCCATTAGTCATTGAACTTCAATTTTAATGAAATTCTTCTTATGCGCCAAGAGGCTATGCTTTTTCTGTCGAACAGGCTTCACCTCCGGAGCTACTTTAAGGCTGTGCTGAATAATACCTGGGTTTACTCTAGGCATTTCCTTTGGAGAGTAAGCAAAGAGATCTTTGTTCATTAATATAAGGGATACAAGTTTTTCCTTGTCACCTTCGGCTAGTTTTTTCCCTACTCGGGTACTTCGGCTAGGGACAAGTTGTACATCCTTTGTTTCTTTTTTTTTTCAAGATCACTCATTTCTCTTTCTATCGCATCTTAGCTGGTCATGTTGTTCTCCCCCGAAGTCTGTATGTGAACTTTCACTGAACTCTATCTTGCTCTGACAAATACCTTCCTTACTTCAGCTTGATTGATGAGTATTTTTGCTTCACCTTCCTTTGCCTCGAACGTGATAGTCAGCTCTTTCACATCTAGCTAAATGCGAAGGTTGCCCTGCATTTGTCTTCCGAGGATGGCATTATATAAGGATGGGACATCTATGGTGATGAACCTTGTCATAGTGGAAGCAAAGAGTTCTTCATTGGTCTGGATCAAGGTACCCTTTAGCATTAAGGGTAGATCAATCCATCCGAGCACTAGGAGTCCTAAAGGTCCAATGCTGAATGTGGGCGAGGTCATAGGTTTAATATCACCCTTGGAGATACCCAAGTTTAGCAACAAGTGGGAGAACAAGACATCAGCATTCTATCCATCATCAATGAGCACCTTCTTGACATCCTAATTTTTTGTCCTTGCCATGGTTAAGAGATGATCATCATGTGGGAATTTGAGAAATGCCCCATTGCTTCAGGCCCGCTTGTTCATTACGTTATCAAACCTTTCCATTACGATCTCCCTCACCCTCCTTTTTCTTTCAACTCAGGGTAATCAAGTGGTTATGGTGTGGATAACCCTTGTCGAAAGTGGTGGGTTCTTTTTGGGGCTCCGATTAGCTTGACGCTTATCAGAGTCGTATTCCTCATCTTCCCCTTTTGTCTCATCTTCTGCTTTTTCCCAGGCCTTAGGCAACGACATCCGTAAGTAATGCCAAAGTTGACCTTGTTTGATTAAGGACTCATTGTACTTCCTCAATTGGAAGTGATCCTCAGGATTGTGCTGTGGTCCCGGTGAAATTGGCAGTACTTCTTCATGTTCTTTCTGTTGTCTAAGGTCATGGCCTTTGGATGTTTGATTGAAGTTCCCAGCCTTTCCAAAGCCTTGAGGATATTTGACCTTGAAGTGTTGAGGGGGTGAATGCCGTTGGCTTTCTTCCCCTTGATTTTTGAGGTCTGCCTTCTCCCTCAGATTGATACCATGGTTGGTGACTATTACCTTGAGAGTAGTGATGATCAGATATCGGACCTCCCATTCTTAGTTCATCAGCTATCATATACTGCTTCGTCCTTCGGTAGAATTCACCAAGGGTGTCAAGGGGATCTTTTGAGAACTCATAGAAAAGTTGCGAGTCCCTCCTTAGCCCTCTGATCATTGCAAGGATTCAGATCTTTAGGTGGAAGTCCAGAACACTAAGTGCTTCTCTATTGAATCTCTCAACATAGTCCCGAATGGTCTCCCTATTCTTTTGGGCTATATCGAACTTTTGGATAGGCATTTTGACCATTGGCCTACTTTCTATGAATTGTTGGGTAAAGGTGGTGGATAGCTCCTAGAAAACCATTATGGTCCTGGGCGCCAACAAGTTGTACCACGCTATTGTTCACCCTGATAAGGTGATCTTGAAGCACTTGCAGAAGGTGGTGTCATCAGCCCCATGCAACACCATGCTCCTTTTGTATTTCATCAAGTAGGCCTGAGGGTCACTTTTCCAATCATACGTTTCTAAGTGTGGTACTCAAAAGTCATTAGGCAAGGGGGCTTCCACTATTGCCCTAATAAATGGGGACTCTTCTCTGGTGAAGGTCTTCGATAACCTCGACCAAACCAGTTTTTTGGAGAGCTGTTCCTCCACCCTATCCAACCTTTCCAAAATTCTCTCCATCAAGAAGAAAGTACCATCCTCTCCTCGTTGCTTGATTTCCATGGGCAAGGGAGAATAACATCTTCTTCTAGGTGAGTAACTTCATCACCGGGGTAAGTAACTTCATCACCTGGGTGAGAAGGACTTATTCGGCAGAGAAGGGCTCTGGCAGTGTGAGGTCCTTTTTTCTTTTGACCTCAACCCTATCATGCATAGCCCATAAGATAGAGGGTTCTCTATCGAGTACTCCCTATGGAAGCTCCTGTTTGGGGAGCTCCATCGAGATGACCGGCATCCCTTTTCTAGGTGGACCTCTGGTGAAGGGGTCCTAGCATGAGAATGTCCGCACGACCACCTTTGGTGTAGTTTCTGGATCATCTTGGCTAGTATGGAGCACTAGGAATCACACAAAAAGCCCATAGTGACCATCAGAGGATGCTCATCCTTTGCAAGGGAAGGCTCTGGGGGTGCCTGATCATTTGCTGGTAAAGGCTTAAGGGTGGACTAGGACTTTGGAATGCCCTTATCTTTAGAACATCGAGTCTCCATGACAGTGACATAGGAGTGAGTTTGCACAAATGATGCCAATTGATGCTCTAGCACATCTTCAATATAGGACATGTTGATTGGACCCCTAGTAGAACTTCACTTGAGTACTAACTATAGCACTTCAAGAACAAGGGTTATGAGCTCCCTGGAGTGTTTTTTCAAGCGAGGTATCTCCGACGCCCAAGTCAATAAGTGAAGGGAAAAGTCGTTTAAGAGTAGAGAGCAAAAAAGAAGAATACCTCTCTTATATTCTTGACTTGGGAACCTCCCCTGAGTATTTATAGGGGTCCAGGGGGAAGATGCCGTTATCCACAGCATCAATAGATTAGGACATGTGTTCGGCAAGATTCGGTCCATACCTTTGGAGGGAGGTGTCTACAGCTGCACCTAGGCAGTTATGCTCAAAAGGTAAGGGCATGTGTGAGGGTTTTGCTAGAGATCCCCCAACTGTATTTGTCATTTGTCCCTATGACCCCTTCTGGGATCTGAGACCCCTTCGGACGAGGATTTATCAGAGGGTGACTGGAGAAAGCCCTTCGGATGGGCGGACAACCTTCAAGAGACATTCCTTTGTTGGAGGTGATAGACCTACATTCCTGAGGTTGGTAATGTACACTCCCGAGGGTGGTAGGGAGTCTTTTATCGGAGTTGGTAATATTGCCAATCGGAGGGTAGTGTAGAGAGTTCTTCAGAGGTTGGTCGTATATCAATCCGAGGGTGGTGACAGGTCTTCGAAATGATAAGGTCATTTGAGTGATAACCCTTTGGCTATCAGTACTAATTCCTAGAATTTTTGAAGTTTCAATGTAATTAAGATTTCCACAGCATTCTTAATAAATCATAAACCATATAATCTTTCATTCATGTCATAAAATTCATAAAATCAACAAACATGATTAGAATTTCATCAAACAAATAAATCCAACTTTTCCTTATTCAAACATAATAGCCAAGAATTGAAATTCTGAAAACCATGCTATCAACTCAAAAAAAAAATGGGCATGCAAAATCAAACAACTAACTCAAATATATCCTACCCATTACAAGAAATCAAGCTAATCTTGCATAAAGTTCAAACAAACCTAGAGAGAGAAAGTTACCTTAAGAGAGAGAAAATCAATGATGAGGGATAAAAATCTAAAATCCAGAGAATGAATCAAGTCTTCTAAGGATGGAAAACCTTACTCAGGATGCAAGGAAGTTAGGGTTTAAGTTTGGGGGCTTGGTGAAGAAGTTTAAGTGAGTTTCATGTGAAGTGGCGAATGAAAATTGGAATTGAGTATATATATAGGAGAAACATGGCTTATAACACGGACCTATAATTACCCATATTATTTATAACTTTTCCAACATGCTATTAAACATAGGTGATTCACATGTCACGTTTAAGGTCTGAATCCTAAAATTTTTAAAACACAGTATTAAAACATAGGGCAGAACATGATCATGTAATTGGCCATGTATATGTAACATGACATCAAATACGGGCATGTAGCTAATTGTGTTCAAAGTTTAGAGCTAAAAAATTTTTGAAAACAGAAAAACAGCACAGGCAATAGCATGGGCATAACTAACACTATGCTAGGAAAAGACGAAAAGTAATTCTAGATCATAAAGTTCTTAAAATAAGAAACAAAACACACTTTCAAATATCATGGTGTATTAAACAATGTAGGATAAACACATTTTGAAACATGAACGTGTAAGTGCATGTGTTTTATTTTTGTAATTTTAAGCCTTTGAAAACACAGGTAAGAGCATGACCATGTATAGGACCATTTAAGGTTACCATGCTTTGTTACACCCTAGAACACAAAGCATGTTTCACTACAGTAGCTCAAATAAAAAAACTTTGTGAAAAATGAATTTAACAAAAACAAACATGGCTATGTTTAAAATTGTGTTAATGAACATAGCCCTAAATATGGGCATGTAAGAGAACATATTTATCTCCTGGAACTCAGAAAAAATTTGCAAACTTACCCAGAAGTGAACTTACCCAGAAGTGAACTTATCACTTGTCCCTCACTTTGAACGTAAAATTATTCCCAAAATGCTTTAGATTCCTATGTCAACAATGCAAATCATAAGATCATAGGTCCTTCAAAAGCTAATTAACCCAGTAGTAATCAAATGAAATAAATGAAAACAAAGCTAAATAAGAGAAACTCAATTGGGATGCCTCCCAAGAAGTGCTTGATTTAATGTCGTCATCCCTAATGTCTTCCTTGATCATTCAATGAGGTTCTTGTTTCTTCTCCATCACCTTCAAATCTACATGACCATCCACCCAATGATGCAAAGCTAGACTGTAAACTCTTCTAGGATTTGACTCAGTATTCGTTGGTAATGCTCATTCTGGCCTTTTAGAAAGCACCTTAGCACATTAACGCAACCAAGTCTCAAAATTTTGCATACTTATTATCATATTCCTCAACTCTACCTCTGTTGCATCAATCCTAGCCTCAAATTGTTGCATATACATGGAAACTATAGGGTTACAGGAGCCAAACAAGTATAGTAGAATTTAACTAAAACCCTCTAGGATCCATGAAAAATGGGGTAAACCATGTTACCACCTCACAAAAATGGGAGAATTACAAGTTTGTCATAATGGCTAAAAAACCATTATATTGTGTAATTCACACCATAGTGATTGAAGTGTGGGGGGTAAAAGGCATGATCAACACCTCCTTAAAAGTGTTCCAAGTTGGTAACTTGGCCCTCAAGAAAAGCCTAAAGGATTGCTTGTTTGTGAAGCAACCTATGGAATTTTTTGTAAGGTTTTGAAAATTTGGGTACTCAATTGCAAAACTCTCAAGAAAGAGACTTGGAGAGTTATGGGAAGGATATAAATGGTATGAAAGTGCTATTGGAGGACCAAATTACTCATGGAAGACAAGTTTGGGCAAAGGAAACACTAAAGGCAATAAGGACCTAAATGTCCTAGTGTAAACCTTAAGGTGTTCAAGCTTTTGACTTAAGTCTAAGGGTGGAATTGTGGGTTATCCCACCATGGGGCAAGCAGCCAAGACTTGATAATTAGTCAAAAATTTTGGGCACATGTGTACCAATGAGTTTAAGACAAAGAAACCGTAATTAGTGAGAAAGAAAATGCATAAAGCATGGTTAAGCTTGTTAAGTGTGTTTTGGCGCCCTTAAGCTCATTTAAGGCCATTTAAGTGGCCAAATCACTTATCCCTCTCCCATTTTCGTCCTCCCCCAGGCCAAGAACACAGCCATACTTCCTCCATAGCCACCACACCTTCAAACTTGCAATTGATTGAAATTGAAGGAAAAAGGAAGCAATTGGAAGCAAACTAGAGCTATTTCTTGCATGCTTCAAGGATCAAGCTTGATCTTCAGCCTACCCACTTTGGTAAGGGTTCTTTTGCTCTCATGGACTGTTTTCTGAAATTTTCAAAAATCCATGGAGCTAGGGCTAAGCTTGGAAGAGAGCCATGTGCTTGATGAACCAAGCTTAGTGAGGGGAGTGCACTTATTGAAGGTTTTGTGACCTAGTGTGAAGTGCACAGTGATGGCAGCGAATTTCTGGGTTTCTAGAGCCCAAACGTTAGTACTAACTACTGTTAAAATCCTCCTAAGACCAAGCATTAGCTTGAGGAGGGCTGTCATAGTGATTTATTCAAGTTTATTGCATGATTTATGGACTAACCAATGGTTATTGTTTGCTGCTGCATTTCATGTGTTTGTTGGTTGTGAATGGCTGCTGCATTTGGTTGCTATATCTTGTATATGTGCATTGTGGTTTTTTTGTTTTAGTGTCTTTGGATGCAGGTTTTAATGATGGTTACATTGCCTATTGAATCCAAGTGCTACCCTTACTAAGTTTCTCAATGAAACTTACTCCCCTCAATTCTGTCATTTCAGGTCCAGCAGAAAGATCACCTTCAAACTAACCTTTGTGGTTTGATTTTTGTTTTGAAATTTCGGTTAGATGAACTTCCATATGTCTAGTTGTGATCTGGAAATTTTGGTGATTTTAGGGGCACATTTGGTATTTTTAATGGTGGTACTTATTGTGTTGTGCAGCAGCTGTCCAGCATCCTGTTTTTGGAGTCCATTGTGTCTCAGGACCTCCTGTAACCTAGGGTGCGTATTTAGCTGAGTTAAGATCATATTTTAGTGCATGTATGCATATACATGTAGTGTATGTAAAATGAGACAAGTATGTGAACATTTGAGTAATGTTTTGGCTATGTAAGTGATGTGGGGCAAAGCTGCCTAAGTGTGAATGATGGGCTGCTTACTTGTAAATTCTGTTTTGGCCACATAAAGTTTTTTAAATAAAGGGAATGTAATTCCTATGTGTAATGTAAATATATGGGATAGCCTTGGAGGGCTTTCTCCTTGTGAATGAAGTGTTTGCATGGTTTGGAAAAATTGTATGGGCAAAATGGTCCAAAAGTTGCCAGAATTTTGACTTTGGACCTAAAGTTTAATATCTCCCTGTGTAGATTGAATATTTGTATGACATTTTGACCACCCTAGAGGACATCTAGGGGGTTAACTGGGATTTGGAATTTCTGGATTTAGAGAACTGTAGCCAAAGATATGATGTTGCAAAGTTGGCTGAGTTACTGTTCATTTGGTCAGAATTTTGTAACCAACTTAAAAAATCCATAACTTGGTCCATAGGTGGGCTATTGATGTAAAAAAAAATTCCTTGGTTTTCTCTAGGTGTCTACTTGATAATGGAGAATATAAAATAGGGGGTATATGGCTATAATGATACAGTTTATTAATGGAAGTTACAGGTGCACTAGCTGGTCACTAGAACTTAACAAGATTGGCTAATGTGTGGAAGCCAAAACTAAGACTTGTGCTAGTGTTTTCCTTCTTATCTGCCATACTATGCGTAAATGTAAATATGTGTGTTATGGTTAGACCAATATGCATGTATTTACATAGTGCTCAAGAGGGTCACTTGAGTAAGTATACTTGGGGTGTTGTTCTGATGACCTACAGGACACAGCAAACCTGGTAGTTTAAATGCACAGTTTTGGCACCATAACTGGACTTCCCTGGAGTGGGTAACAAACCAGGTATTAAAAAATTTTCATACGTAATTTTGGTTGAGATCTTTCACCCAATTGTAAAGTTGAATCACAAACCTAAACAATTGATTGTTCAAGCTCTCTATGGTTTCCACACAAGCTTCTCAGGATCACCACGCTTCTACCATGTCCCAGCAGATGCGTTTCTCTTGCACTCGCAGTGCTAGCTTGCACCCTCCAAGGAATAACAAGAGAAGAGTGCAGCTATCATTTTTGGAAGGCTAGGGCAAAGCTGCGAATTTCTCACTAAAAGTTGTATTTATAGTGAGACTCAACTTCTAGGCCTAATGGGTTTCAAAGCCCTAATCCAATTAGGCTTTAATTTTGGGCTTAATAATGGCTTAACTTTTGAGCCCATTATTAAAATGAATTTATTATGAAATGATAACCCAAATAATTAGCCCATGCACTCCAATAATCCAAATAGCTTTATGTGTGTGACCTAATAGGCTTTTACCACGTTAGCAATGATCATAAATCACATCTATAATCATAAGCAATGAGCAGTGTCTAGCAACATATCATTGCTACCCAAGTGACAAGATTATCGATGATTTGACTAAACCTCTATGATCATTACCCATATATGCCATTGTGCCTTTGTCCAAGATATCAAGACTAAGCACGAGACATGGAATGTGTCACTAACATATAGCCTAATCTTTGGTTTCTTAATTACCGAGTAGACTAACTTAAACTGATGACATTGATATCATATATCAACTCATCCGAGCATGGCCATGCACTTTCATAGTCTTACTTTATCAAGGGGCGTGAAGATATCACTCCTATTGCATAGGAGGGACAAATTTCATCTTGATCATACAAAACCCTCCGCATGATATGTGACTTACCCAATGACCTCCATTAAGTTCACTCAGTTATGAGCAACAAAAGGAAGTATCAAAGTATGTGACTCACATATAGTTAAGCTTGATAATATTTGGTCAAAGGACTATATATACCATGATCCCTATGAGAATCACTTATGACACTTATATAATGATCCATGTAGCATTCTCATGCTTGGTTGGTCCAGTAACAAGTTCACCAACTTGTACCCATATGTAGACTACATATCTCACATTAATCTCCGTATATGCTAGTAGTTATGTTTTATTGAAATGCGCTATACAATAATACTAGACTAGGGACATTTAAGAATATCATTATTTTAGGGTTACAATTATATTTATTACATTACTTAGAAACAAAACAACAAACATAACTGCTGGATTCATGCCTTAATAAAATACCATCACTTAATATGCAAAAATACAATCATCTAATGATTGGCTTTTGGGCACAACACTAACAATTTCCTACTTGTACTAAAGCCAATCATCCATGTATCTAATACTAATGGACCTAGAATGGCTATCGTGCTTCTGTTGTGTAAGGGGCTTTGTCAGTCGATCAGCAATGTTGCTGTTTGTTGAAGTCCTACAGATGCTCAGATCACCCCTCTCGATGATCTCCCGATGAG
This sequence comes from Aquilaria sinensis, assembly GCA_005392925.1. Taxonomy (NCBI): domain Eukaryota; kingdom Viridiplantae; phylum Streptophyta; class Magnoliopsida; order Malvales; family Thymelaeaceae; genus Aquilaria; species Aquilaria sinensis. The sequence continues at coordinate 41,274 of SMDT01001121.1, read as the reverse complement.
ATGATAGCGTCGGAGTATGTGTTTGGATCGCTGGTGAGATCGAGGTTCCTTGGCCTGTGCGATTGCTCCATTATTGTCATAATAGAGCTCTATCGAGTCGGCAATGCTTAGAACCACTCCAAGTTCAGTGATGAACTTCTTAATCAAAACTGCCTTCTTCACAGCATCAGACGCAGCAATGTACTCAGATTCTGTTGTAGAGTCAGCTACTGTCTCTTGCTTGGAACTCTTCTAGCATCAGTGTAACCCCTTACAACAAGCTCATCTTCACCTCCAAAGACCAAGAATGCATCCTTAGTCCTTCGTAAGTACTTAAGGATGTTCTAAACAACTGTCCAATGGCTCTCATTGGGGTTCGATTAGTACCTGCTCATCATGCTCAAGGCATATGAGACATCGGAATGATTACATATCATGGCATACATGATAGATCCAATTGCTGAGGCATATGAAATCTTACTCATGAACTCTCTCTCCTCGGGTGTACTCGGACACTGAGATCTAGAAAGAGTTATGCCATGTGACATAGGCACGAATCCATTCCTGGAATCTTGCATGCTAAACCTCTTAAGCACCTTGCCAATGTATGTACTTTGACTTACGTCAATAAGCTTTTTAGATCTATCTTTATAGATCCTGATGCCTAACACATAGGCTGCTTCATGAGTCCTTCATAGAGAAACATTTCCGTAGCCAAGTCTTTACAGATTGTAGCTCAGGGACGTCATTCCCGATGAGCAGTATGTCGTCTACATATAACACCAAGAAGACAATAGCGCTCCCACTAACCTTCTTGTAGACACAACGTTAATCTTCATTTTTTATAAAACCAAACTCTTTGATTGGTTCATCAAAATGAAGATTCCAACTTCGAGAAGCTTGCTTTAGTCCATAAATGGACCTTTGCAACTTGCACACTTTATTCGCATTCTCAAGAGTGAAAAAACTCTTAGGCTGTGTCATGTGCTCATCCTCAAGTAACTTTCCATTTAGGAATGCAGTTTTGACATCCATTTGCCATATCTCATAATCATAGTGTGCATCAATAGCCAACAAAATTCGAATGGATTTCAACATGGCAACTGGTGAAAAGGTTTCATCATAGTCAATACCATGAATTTGCATGAAACCTTTTGCAACCAATCATACCTTAAAGGTAATCACATTACCATCCATGTCAGTTTTCTTCTTGAAAACCCATTTGCACCCTTTAGGTTTTACCCCTTCAAGTGGATTAACCAAAGTCCATACTTGGTTTTCATACATGGATTGCACCTCAGACTTTATGACCACTAGCCACTTTTCAAAGTCAGGCCTCGACATAGCTTGTTGGTAGGTTGTGGGCTCATCTTGATCCATGAGCATCACATCACCAGTGTGAGTCATGAGAAATCCATATCTCTCGGGCTCACACTGAATCCTACCAGACCTACGTGGGCTTTGTGCTACAGGAACAGACTTTTGAACCACAACATCTTGTGCTGTCTGTTCAGGTTCCATTTTAGGTTCGATGTCCCCATGTTGTTCTTGAATTTCTTCAAGTTCTATTTTTCTCCCGCTTGTTCCTTTAGAGATAAACTCTTTCTCTAGAAAGACACTAGTTCAAGCAATAAACAATTTTTGCTCAGAAGGATTGTAGAAATAGTAACTGTTTGTTCTTTGGGATACCTAACAAAGAGGCATTTATGAGATTTAGGCCCTTGTTTGTCAGAGCATTGATGTTTCACATAAGTGTCACAACCCCAAATGTTGATAAAAGACAAACTAGGATGCCTCCCACACCATATCTCATATGGTGTCCTTTGAACCGATTTAGATGGAACTCAGTTTAGTGTAAATGCAGCTGTCTCTAGAGCATGTGCCCAAAAGGAGTTTGGAAGGTCAGCTTGACTAATCATAAATCAAACCTTGTCTAACAGAGTTTGATTTCTCTTTTCAGATACACCATTCCATTGAGGTGAATCAGGTGGAGTGAGTTGTGATACTATACCACAGTCCTTTAGATAGTCAAAGAATTCTCGATCCAAGTATTCTCTACCTCGATCTGATCGAAGTGCTTTGATACTCTTCCCGAGTTGATTCTTTACTTCATTCTTGAATTCTTTGAACTTTTCGAAGGAATCTGACTTGTGTCTCATGGGATACACATGGCCATAATTACTGAATGCATCAGTAAAGGTAATGAAGTATTGGAAGCCTCCTCTAGCATGTGTAGACATAGGGCCACATACATAACTATGTATGAGTCCTAGTAAGTCATTAGCCCTTTCACTTTGCCCTGTGAATGGGGCTTTGGTCATCTTGCCCAACAAACATGTCTCATATGATTCAAAATCAAATGAGTCCAAAAGTCCATCCTTATGGAGTTTGGATATGCGAGTCTTACTTATATGGCCCAAGTGACAGTGCCAGAGATAGGTTGAGTTTGAATCATTCAATATGACCTTCTTGGTATTCACATTATAGATTGGATCTTCAAGTTCTAGAACATACAACCCATTGCTAATTTGAGCACTACCATAAAAGATTTCATTCAAATAAAGAGAACAACATTTGTCATTTATTATAAATGAAAAACCTTTTTTGTCCAAGCAAGAAATAGAAATAAAATTTCTATTAACAGCAGGCACAAAGTAGCAGTTCTCTTATTCTAAAACTAATCCACTAGGTAAAGTGAGAACATAAGTCCCTACGGCTAAGGCAACAACCCTTGCTCCATTTCCAACACGTAGGTCCACTTCACCTCGGGCCAATCTTCTACTCCTACTTAGATCCTGCACGTTTGCACAAATGTGACATCCACATCCAGTATCCAGTACCTAAGATGAGGAAGTAGAAAAGTTAGCCTCTACAACAAAATACCTGAAGTGGAAGTCTTACTTCCTTTCTCCTTAGCAAGTTCTTCAAGATAGAGCTTACAGTTGCGCTTCCAGTGTCCAGATTGCTTACAATGGAAGCACTCCCCTTCTTTTGCCACACCACCCCTTGGTTTCAATGCAGTTGAAGAAGAATTAGCGTTGGACTTTCCTTTAGCTTTATCCTTCTTCTTGTTGGCTTTCCCCTTTCCCTTGCCCTTTTGAACCATCAAAATGGGTTTAGCCTTTTTAAGGTTTTGCTTAGTAGTTCTCAACATGTTCAGCAATTCAGGGAGCAACTTGTCAAGGTCATTCATGTTATAGTTCATGAAGAACTTACTATAGCTTTCAGGCAACGATTGCAAGACTACATCAACAGCCAACTCTTTTTAAAGAGCAAATCCCAAACTCTCAAGATTCTCAATGTACCTAATCATCTTGAGTACATGAGGACCCACGGAACTTCCTTCAGACATTTTGCACTGAAACAATGCCTTAGTGGTCTCAAACCTCTCTTGCCTAGCTTGCTCTTAGAAAAGCATTTTGAGATGTTCGATCATATAGAATGTGTTACCACCTCACAAAAATGGAAGAATTACAAGTGTGTCATAATGGCTAAAAACCATTATATTGTGTAATTCTCACCATAGTGATTGAAGTGTGGGGCATAAGAAGCATGATCAATACCTCCTTAAAAGTGTTCCAAGTTAGTAACTTGGCCCCCAAGAAAAGCCTTAAGGATTGCTTGTTTGTCAGGCAACCTATGGACTTTTTTGTAAGGTTTTGGAAATTTGGGTACTCAATTGCAAAAGTCTGAAGAAAGAGACTTTGAGAGTTTTGGGAAGGACATGAATGGTATGAAAGTCCTATTGGAGGACCAAATTATTCATGGAAGACAAGTTTGGACAAAGGAAATACTAAAGGCATTAAGTACCTAAATGTCTTAATTTAAACCTTAAGGTGTTCAAGGTTTTGACTTATGTCAAAGGATGGAATTGTTGGGTTATCCCACCACGTGGGAGGCAGCCAAGACTTGATAGATAGTCAAAAATATTGGGCACATATGTACCAATGAGTCTAAGACAAAGGAACGATAGTTAGTGAGAAGGAAAATGACATAGAGCAAGGTTAAGCTTGTTTAAGTGTGTTTTGTGCCCTTAAGCTCATTTAAGGCCATTTAGGTGGCCAAATCACTTATCCCTCTCTCATTTTCATCCTCCTCCAGCCTAAGAACACAGCCATAATTCCTCCATAGCCACCACACCTTCAAACTTGCAATTGATTGAAATTGAAGGCAGAATGAAGCAATTGGAAGCAATTTGGTGCTATTGCTTTAGTGCACCTAGGATCAAGCTCCAATTTCAGCATACCCATCAAGGTAAGGATTCTCTTGCTCTCATGGGCTGTTTTCTGTATTTTTCAAGCAACCATAAAGCTAGGGCTAAGCTTGGAAGAGAGCCATGCGCTTGATGAACCAAGCTTAGTGAGGGGGTGAACTTATTGAAGGTTTTGTGACCTAGTGTGAGGTGCACAAAGATGGCAGTGAAATGAGGGTTTTTAGAGCCCAAAGTTAGTAATAACTACTATTAAAATCCTCCTAAGACCAAGCATTAGCTAGAGGTGGGCTGCCATAGTGATTTGGTTATGTTTATTATGTGTTTTATGGACTAATCTATGGTTATTGTTACTGCTGCATTTCATGTGTTTGTTGGTTGTGAATGGATGCTGCATTTGGTTCCTATATCTTGTATATATGCATTGTGGTTTTTTTGTTTTAGTGTCTTTGGATGCAGGTTTTAATGATGGTCACATTGCCTATTGCATCCAAGTGTTACCCTTACTAAGTTTCTCAATGAAACTTACTCCCCTCAATTCTGTCATTTCAGGTCCAGCAGAAAGATCTCATTCAAACTGACATTTGTGGGTTGATTTTTTATCTGAAATTTCAGGTACATGAAATTCCTTATGTCTAGTTATGATCTGGAAAGTTTGGTGACTTTAGGATCACATTTGGTATTTTTAATGGTGGTACTTATTGTGTTATGCAGCAGCTGTCCAGCATCCTGTTTTGGAGTCCATTGTGTCTCTGGCACTCCTATAACTTAGGGTGAGTATATAGCTGAGTTAAGACCATTATGTACTGAATGTATGTGTGTACATGTATGTATGTAAAATGAGACAATTATGTGAACATTTGAGTAATGTTTTGGCTATGTAAGTGATGTGGTGCAAAGCTGCCTAAGTGTGAATGATAGGCTCCTTAATTGTAAATTCTGTTCTGGCCACATAAAGTTGCTAGATGCAAGAGCATGTAATTCATATATGTAATGGACATGTATGGGATAGTCTTGGATGGCTTACTCCTTGTGAAAGAAGTGTTTGCACACTTATGAAAAATTGTATGGGAACAATTGTCATAAAGTGACCAGAATTTTGACTTTGTACTTAAAGTTCCGTATCTCCCTGTCCAGACTGAATCTTGATATGAAATTTTTACCACACCTATAGAACATCTAGGGGTTGAACTGGGATTTGGAATTTCTGAATTTAGAGCACTGTAGTGAAAGATATGATGTTGTAAAATTGGGTAAGTTACTGTTCATTTGGTCAGAATTTTGTAACCAACTTAAAAAATTCATAACTTGGTCCATAGATGGGCTATTGATGTAAAACAAAATTGCTTGGTTTGCTCTAAGTCTATAATTGATAATGGAGAAATACAAAAGGTGGTACGTGGCTAGAACGATGCAATTTATTAGTGGAAGTTACAGGTGCAGTGTCTGGTCACTAGAACTTAACAAGATTGCCTAATGTGTGGTAGGCAAGATTAAGACTTATGCTAGTGTTTTCCTTCTTTGCTGCCACAGTATGCATGAAATGTGAATATGTGTGTGATGATTGGACCAATATGCATGTGTTTACATAGTGCCCAAGAGGGCCACTTGGGTATGCACACTAAGGGATGCGAACCCCTATGGTATAATGACCATGAAACGCGCCCAAGATGAGATTCAAGCTCCACAAGACATCAAAAAGACTGGGTTTAAAACCCCCACCCCTAATCAACCTGTGATTAGAAACGAGAAGTATAGAACTCCAAGAACACAAGCAAACTTGTGCACCAAGGCAGTCCGCCAAGAACCAAAGAGAAAACCTCTACAAAGAGCAATATTATTTCGGCATAAATCTGTGTGTTTACATCCACAATATGTGCCTTTATATAGGCCTAAAATAGGGTAAAAATCTGGGCAAAATTCGCAACCCAAGTCACCTAGGAAACTTAGTTACAAAGGACTCAAGAAAACCTAGTCAAACTAGGATTCCTACATCCTTTTAACACATGTTTAAGGTGTGCAGCGAATTCCATTTATCCTAAGTGACCTAAATCACTTCCATGGCCTAAATAACATCCTAAATAATTTAAATAAATAGGAACATAAGATAAAATACGTTACAAAATAAGATTGGCCATAAAAACCCCAAAATAGTCTTCTCATGTGGTTCCTGCTTGTGTCTTCAACTTCAAGCTGAAATTCGAACTTGATGCAGCCATGATTTCTCAAAATGCAAAGAGTACAAGTTGTAGATATATTTCTTATCTTTGAAATGACACCTGAACCACACCAAATGGATATCGGAAGCCAAAGATATGACCAAAATACCACAACTGCTTCTGAACCAGCGATAACTCGCAAATAGCAACTTTGCAGCTGAATTGGACCTCCTTAACGTAAAAAATGGGTTTCATGGTATTAATATGATCTGTAGCTCTAGATGTTAGCTTTCCAATGAATCAATAATCACTCAATTCGGATCTTTTTAACTCAGGATATGATTTTTCCACCAGAACATCGCCAATCTGTCAACATCTGAGCTTGAAGTGCACTAGTGAGCTCCTTAGCCTTCTTTCTTGTCAATGGTCCACTAGTTATCTTCAATGGATCCTTCCCATCCTTGGTTGTGCCTTCTTTGATTGTATCACTAAGGGTAGTGTTCTGATGGCCTACAGAACGTTACCAATCCTGGGAGTCTAAATGCACAATTTTGCCACCATAATTGGGCTATCCCGGAGTGGGTAGCAGAACGCCCCCATGTTTTCATGTTGCTTCTGAAGCTCAAATTACATGGTAATAAGCATGAGGTAAGCAACATCCAAAGCATCATCATAATGCCTCTTGAGAGCATCCCTTTCAGCTCTGAAGCAGTGGCAGCAGGCTCAATCGAAATGGGCTGCTCTAGGACATAAGCCTTTCTCTCTTGCTTGAGGATTATCCTCAAGTTTCAGTACCATTTGAGAAAGTTGGTCCCATTTAGTTTTTCCTTCTCAACAATCAATATTGATGTGTTTTATGCTATGGTTATCTACAATAGAAAATATGCAGTGTAAGAGCCATGTATTTTAATTCATTTAATAAGGACTTTTATTAAACGATACTCCCACTATTTTCCTCAAAATAATAACCCTCAATATTATTTAAAAACACCTTGGCGCTAAGGTATTCTAGTGGGCCAAGATCCATATTTCATGCAACTTGAGTCAGCTTTGCCTTTTCTCTCAAGTTACAGTTATTTAGGTAGGCAACTCCTTGCCAATTGCATCTTCTGCAACTCTTGGATAATTGGGTGAACAACACTTGTCCAAGCACATCTCATGAACTTAAGCGCAACCCTATGCCTCTAAGTCCCTAATCCTATTAGGATGACTTAGTTAAGTCGGACCCAAAGTTAGCAATTTGGATATCACTATTATCCCATCGCGCCTTACCAAGATGAACATAGGTGCTTTGCCTTGGCAAACCCACCCAATGTTGATCAAAGTCTTGATGAGTGCCAACATTTGGAAGGCATCACATTTAATGACTTAATATTTGTTTGAGGAATTTTTCCTTTTGATCTCACCAATTTGTTATCTCCGGTTGTCTGATACATGCATCATATACAAATATAAAACATGCATCTCATGCTAACAAGAAAGTAAACGTGACATGGTTATAGCCCAAACTATGCGATATTCTTAAGCCAATGAGAATATCATAAAAGCCTAAGAAAAGAAAAGGGTCTTCACAAGCTCTTTCTCCTCATTTCTTTGTTGCCCTTTTGTTGTCACCACCTTGGACATATCAACTTGGACGACCCCATAATGTACCATTACATCAATAATAGAAACCTTGAGTTACATTCGAGGGGAGTAAGGTGAGAAGAAAATGTACAATAAGAGTAGCAAGAAAAGGCACGACTCATAGGCCGTATTTACAAGAACAACCAATCAAGTGTGATAACCACGCACCATGCAACAACCACCAATCAGCATAACATGTCAAATCTCATTCAACAAAAATGCATGCCAATTAACGTGCATTGATTAACCATTTTTTATTTATGTGGTGATTCATATATGCCGGTCCCGTTGGCCGATCAAAATTGTCTTACAAATGTGTTGTCGGAGATCTTCTGTTTCAAGTAAGTAGGCACCCGAGACACCTCCATTCGAGCTACCAAAAGTACTCTACTTTTAGTGCCCGAACAAGCCCAATCCGATCCATGCTAGGGTTTTGCAATTATTGCAAGAGTCTTAATCCAGATAAGTATCTCATACCAATCAATTTCGGGTTCATCTCATCAAGCAATTTGTGTCATTTCTTCAGATATCTCATATATTCATTACGAGTTCTGGTTTCATGCATCATGAATCAATATAATTAATCATGGCCGAAAGCAACTGAGCACACAATATCATGCAATTCAACATTCAATCCAATTTAGGGTTTCACCAGTAGCTCTGATGCCACTGTAGGGTTTTAGGAGCCAAATGAGCACAACAGAATTTAACCAAAACCCTCCCGGATCCAAGTGAAAATGGGGTAAATTGGGTGTTCAAAAATTTTCATACCTAATTTTGATTAAGATCTTTCACCCAATTGTAGAGTTGAATCACAAAACCTAAACAGTTGACGTCTTCAAGCTCTCTATGGTATCCACATGAGCTTTTTAGGGTCACCAAGCTTCCACCATGTCCCGGCAGATGCGTTTCTCTTGCGCTCGTAGTGCTAGCTTGCGTCCTCCAGGGAATAGTAAGAGAAGAGTGCGGCTATCCTTTTGGGAGGCTAGGGAAAAGTTGCAAATTTCTCACTAAAAGTTGTATTTATAATGAGACTAACTTCTAGGCCTAATGGGTTTCAAAGCCCTAATCCAATTAGGCTTTAATTTCGGGCTTAATAATGGCTCAACTTTTGGGCCCATTATTAATATGAAATTTGTTGGGTTTCGAGAGCCAAACAGCGCAGCGGAATTTAACCGAAACCCTCCAGGATCCAAGTGAAACGGGGTAAACCGGGTGTTCGAAAATTTTCATACCTAATTTTCGGTTGAGATCTCTCACTCAACTATAGAGTCGAATCACAAAACCTGAACAGTTGACGTGTTTAAGCTCTCTACGGTATCCACACGAGCCTCTCAGGATCACCACGCTTCCACCACGTCCCGGCAGATGCGTTTCTCTTGCGCTCGCAGTGCTAGCTTGCGTCCTCCAAGGAATTGCAAGAGAAGAGTGCGACTGTCCTTTTGGGTGGCTAGGGTAAGGAGACCTGCGAATTTCTCACTTAAAGGTTGTATTTATAGTGAGACTCAACTTCTAGGCCTAATGGGTTTCAAAGCCCTAATCCAATTAGGATTTAATTTCGGGTTTAATAATGGCTCAACTCTTGGGCCCATTACTAATACGAAATTAAAGTGAAACCATAACCCAAATAATTAGCCCATGCACTCTAATGATCCAAATTGCTCTATGTGTGCGACCCAATATGCTCTTATCACGTTGGCAATGATCATAAATCACATTAATGATCATAAGCAATGAGCGATGTCTAGCAACACATCATTGCTACCCAAGTGACAAGATTGTCAATGATTCGACTATACCTTTATGATCATCACCGATATATGCCATTGTCCCTTTGTCCAAGATATCAAGACTAAGCACGAGACATGGAATGTGTCACTCTCGTATAGCCCAATCTTTGGTTTCTTGATTACCGAGTAGACTAACTTAAACTGATGACATTGATATCGTATATCAACTCATCCGAGCATGGCCATGCATTTTCTAAGTCTCACTCTATCAAGGGGCCCGAAGATATCACTCCCGTTACATAGGAGGGACAAATCCCATCTTGATCATACAAATCCCTCCGCATGATATGTGACATACCCAATGACCTCCTTCAAGTTCACTCAGTTACGAGCAACAAAGGAAAGTATCAAAGTATGTGACTCACATGTAGGGAACCTTGATGATCTTAGGTCGAAGGACTACATATACCATGATCACTATGAGAATCACTTATGACACTCATATAACGATCCATGTAGTGTTCTCATGGTGGGTCGGTCCAGTACACAAGTTCTCCAACTTGTACCCATATGTAGACTACATATCTCATATTAGTCTCCACATATGCTAGTCGTTATGTATTATTGCAACCCGCTCCACAATAATACTAGACCAGGGACGTTTAAGAATATCATTATTCTAGGGTTACAATTATGTTTGTTAAGTTACGCAGAAACAAAACAACAAACATAATTGCTGGATTAATGCCTTAATAAAATATCATGACTCAATGTGCAAAAAATACAATCATCTCATGATTGGCTTTTTGGGCACAACACTAACAATCTCCCACTTGCACTAAAAGCCAATCATCCATGTATCTAATACCGATGGACCTAGAATGGCTATCATGCTTTTGCTGCATAAGGGGCTTTGTCAGTGGATCAGCAATGTTGCTATCTGTCGAAGTCCTGCATATCCTTACATCACCCCTCTCGATGATCTCCCTGATGAGATGATAGCGTCGGAGTATGTGTTTGGATCGCTGGTGAGATCGAGGTTCCTTAGCCTGTGCGATTGCTCCATTGTTGTCACAATAGAGCTCTATCGGGTCGGCAATGCTTGGAACCACTCCAAGTTCAGTGATGAACTTCTTGATCCAAACTGCCTCCTTCGCAGCATCAGAGGCGGCAATGTACTCAGATTCTGTTGTAGAGTCAGCTACTGTCTCTTGCTTTGAACTCTTCCAGCTCACAGCACCACCACCAATACAAAACACATAACCAGATTGCGATCTAAAATCATCCTTATCGGATTGGAAGCTTGCATCGGTGTAACCCCTTACAACGAGCTCATCTTCACCTCCAAAGACCAAGAATGCATCCTTAGTCCTTCGTAAGTACTTAAGGATGTTCTTAACAGCTGTCCAGTGACTCTCACCAGGGTTCGATTGGTACCTACTCGTCATGCTCAAAGCATATGAGACATCGGGACGAGTACATATCATGGCATACATGATAGATCCAATTGCTGAGGCATATGGAATCTTACTCATGCGCTCTCTCTCCTCAGGTGTACTCGGACACTGAGATCTAGAAAGAGTGATACCATGTGACATGGGCAAGAATCCTTTCTTGGAATCTTGCATGCTAAACCTCTTTAGCACCTTGTCAATATATGTACTTTGACTTAGGCCAAGAAGCTTTCTAGATCTATCTCTATAGATCCTGATGCCTAACACATAGGCTGCTTCACCCAAGTCCTTCATAGAGAAACATTTCCCTAGCCAAGTCTTCACAGACTGTAGCTCAGGAATGTCATTCCCGATGAGTAGTATGTCATCTACATACAACACCAAGAAGACAATAGCGCTCCCACTAACCTTCTTGTAGACACAAGGTTCATCTTCATTTTTGATAAAACCAAACTCTTTGATTGCATCATCAAAATGAAGATTCCAACTTCGAGAAGCTTGCTTCAGTCCATAAATGGACCTTTGCAACTTGCACACTTTATTGGCATTCTCAGGAGTGACAAAACCCTCAGGTTGTGTCATGTACACATCCTCAAGTAGCTTTCCATTTAGGAATGCAGTTTTGACATCCATTTGCCATATCTCATAATCATAGTGTGCAGCAATAGCAAACAAAATTCGGATGGATTTAAGCATAGCAACTGGTGAAAAAGTTTCATCATAGTCAATACCATGAATTTGCTTGAAACCTTTTGCAACCAATCGTCCCTTAAAGGTAATCACATTACCATCCATGTCAGTTTTCTTCTTGAAAACCCATTTGCACCCTATGGGTTTTACCTCTTCAGGTGGGTCAACCAAAGTCCATACTTGGTTTTCATACATGGATTCCATCTCGGATTTCATGGCCACTAGCCACTTCTCAGAGTCAGGCCCCGACAAAGCTTGTTGGTAGGTTGTGGGCTCATCCTGATCCATGAGCATCACATCACCGGTGTGAGTCACGAGAAATCCATATCTCTTGGGCTCACGCCGAATCCTACCAGACCTACGTGGGCTCTGTGCTACAGGAACAGACTCTTGAACCACAACATCTTGTGGTGTCTGTTCAGGTTCCATTTCAGGTTCGATGTCTCCTTGTTGTTCTTGAATTTCTTCAAGTTCTACTTTCCTCCCACTAGTTTCTTTAGAGATAAACTCTTTCTCTAAAAAGACACCAGTTCGAGCAACAAACACTTTTTGCTCAGAAGGATTGTAGAAATAGTAACCCTTTGTTTCTTTGGGATACCCAACAAAAAGGCATTTTTGAGATTTGGGCCCTAGTTTGTCAGAGGATTGACATTTCACATAAGCGTCACAGCCCCAAATCTTCATAAAAGACAAATTGGGACGCCTCCCACTCCATATCTCATATGGTGTCTTTTGAACCGATTTAGATGGAACTCGGTTTAGTGTAAAAGCGGCTGTCTCTAGAACATGTCCCCAAAAGGAGTTTGGAAGGTCAGCTTGACTCATCATAGAGCGAACCATGTCTAACAGAGTTCGATTTCTCCTTTCAGATACACCATTCCATTGAGGTGTACCTGGTGGAGTGAGTTGTGATACTATACCACACTCCTTCAGATAGTCAAGGAATTCTCGATCCAAGTACTCTCCACCTCGATCTGATCGAAGCACTTTGATACTTTTCCCGAGTTGATTCTCTACTTCATTCTTGAATTCTTTGAACTTTTCAAAGGATTCTGACTTGTGTCTCATGAGATACACATAGCCATATCTGCTGAAGTCATCAGTGAAAGTAATGAAGTATTGGAAACCTCCTCTAGCTTGTGTAGACATAGGGCCACATACATCACTATGTATGAGTCCTAGTAAGTCATTAGCCCTTTCACTTTGCCCTGTGAATGGGGCTTTGGTCATCTTGCCCAACAAACATGACTCACATGTCTCATATGATTCAAAATCAAATGAGTCCAAGAGTCCATCCTTATGGAGCTTGGATATGCGGGTCTCATTTATATGGCCCAAGCGACAGTGCCAGAGATAGGTCGGGTTTGAATCATTTAATCTGACCTTCTTGGTATTCACATTATAGATTGGATCTTCGAGGTCTAGAACATACAACCCATTGCTAAGTTGAGCACTACCATAAAAGATTTCATTCAAATAAATAGAACAACATTTGTCCTTTATTATAAATGAAAAACCTTTCTTGTCCAAACAAGAAACAGAAATCAAATTTCTACTAATAGTAGGCACAAAGTAGCAGTTGTCTAATTCTAAAACTAATCCACTAGGTAAAGTGAGAACATAAGTCCCTACGGCTAAGGCAGCAACCCTTGCTCCATTTCCAACACGTAGGTCCACTTCACCTCGGGCCAATCTTCTACTTCTACTTAGATCCTGCACATTTGCACAAATGTGAGATCCACATCCAGTATCCAATACCCAAGATGAGGAAGTAGAAAAGTTAGCCTCTATAACAAAAATACCTGAAGTGGAAGTCTTACTTCCCTTTTCCTTAGCAAGTTCTTCAAGATAGAGCTTGCAGTTGCGCTTCCAGTGTCCAGGTTGCTTACAATGGAAGCACTCCCCTTCCTTTGCCACACCACCCTTTGGTTTCAGTGCAGCTGAAGAAGAATTAGCATTGGACTTTCCATTAGCTTTATCCTTCTTCTTGTTGGCTTTTCCCTTTCCCTTGCCCTTTTGAACCATCAAAATGGGCTTAGCCTTCTTAAGGTTTTGCTCAGCAGTTCTCAACATGTTGAGCAATTCAGGGAGGGACTTGTCAAGGTCGTTCATGTTATAGTTCATGATGAACTGACTGTAGCTTTCAGGCAACGATTGCAAGACTACATCGATAGCCAACTCTTTCTGAAGAGCAAATCCCAAATTCTCAAGATTCTCAATGTACCCAATCATCTTGAGCACATGAGGACCCACGGGACTTCCCTCAGACATCTTGCACTGAAACAATGCCTTAGAGGTCTCAAACCTCTCATGCCTAGCTTGCTCTTGGAAAAGCATTTTGAGATGTTCGATCATATCGAACGCCCCCATGTTCTCATGTTGCTTCTGAAGCTCAGATTCCATGGTAATAAGCATGAGGCATGCAACATCCAAAGCATCATCAGAATGCCTCTTGTGAGCATCCCTTTCAGCTCTTGGAGCAGTGGCAGCAGGCTCATTCGGAATGGGCTGCTCTAGGACATAAGCCTTTCTCTCTTGTTTGAGGACTATCCTCAAGTTTCGGTACCATTTGAGAAAGTTGGTCCCATTCAGTTTTTCCTTCTCAAGGATCGATCGCAACGAAAGTGTCGATGTGTTTTGTGCCATGGTTATCTACAACAGTAAATATGCAGTGTAAGAGTCATGTATTTTAATTCATTTAATAAGGACTTTTATTAAACGATACTCCCACTATTTTCCTCAAAATAATAACCCTCGATATTATTTCGGAACACCTCGGCGCTAAGGTATTCTAGTGGGCCAAGATCCATATTTGACCACAACCTGAGTCAGCTTTGGCTTTTCTCTCAAGTTACAGCTATTTAGGTAGGCAACTCCTTGCCAATTGCATCTTATGCAACTCTTGGATAGTTGGGTGAACAACACTTGTCCAAGCTCATCTCATGAACTTAAGCCCAACTCTATGCCTCTAAGTCCCTAATCCTATTAGGATGACTTAGTTAAGTCGAACCCAAAGTTAGCAGTTTGGATATCACTATTATCCCATCGCGCCTTACCAAGATGAACATAGGTGCTTTGCTTTGGCAAACCCACCTAATGTTGATCAAAGTCTTGACGAGTGCCAACATTTGGAAGGCATCACATTTAATGACTTAATATTTGTTTGAGAGATTTTTTCTTTTGATCTCACCAATTTGTTATCTCCGGTTGTTTTATACATGCATCACATACAAATATAAAACATGCATCTCATGCTTACAAGAAATAAACGTGACATGGTTATAGCCCAAACTATGCGATATTCTCAAGCCAATGAGAATATCATAAAAGCCTAAGAAAAGAAAAGAGTCTTCACAAGCTCCTTCTCTTCCTTTCTTGGTTGCCCTTTTGTTGTCACCTCCTTGGACATACCACCTTGGATGATCCTTAGACATACCACCTTGGATGATCCCATAATGCACCATTACATCAATAATAGAAACCTCGAGTTACATTCGAGGGGAGTAAGGTGAGAAGAGAATGTACAATGAGAGTGATAAGAAAAGGCACGACTCGCAGGCCGTATTTACAAGTACAACCAATCAAGGGCTATAACCATGCACCATGCTTCAAACACCAATCAGCATATCATGTCAAATCTCATTCAACAAAGATGCATGCCAATTTTCGCGTGTTGATTAACCAGTTTTTATTTATGTGGCGCTTCGCATACGGCGGTCCCGCTGGCCGGTCAGCGGGCGGTGGTTCCGCTGACCGGTCAGCGGACGAGGTCAAGGGGAGCCGCCCTTGCGGGGGGCGTGGGGGGCAGCGCCCCCCTGCGCAAAAAATTTTCTTACAATTGCTTAGCCCGAAATCTTGTATTTTGAGAAAGTAGGCACCCGAGACTCCTCTATTCGAGCCACCAAAAATACCTTACTTTCAGTGCCTGAACAGGCTGAATCCGAACCAAGCTAGGGTTTTTGCAACTATTGCAAGAATCCTAATCCATATAGGTATCTCATACCATTCAATTTGAGATTAATCTCATTAACCAATTTGTGTCGTTTCTTCATATATCTCATATGTTCATTACGAATTCCGGTTTCATGCATCATGAATCAATCTAATTAATCATGGCCGAAAAGCAACCGAACACATAGCATCATGCGATTCAACACTCAATCCCGATTTAGGGTTTCACCAGTAGCTCTGATACCACTGTTGGGTTTCGGGAGCCAAACAGCGCAGCGGAATTTAACCGAAACCCTCCAGGATCCAAGTGAAACGGGGTAAACCGGGTGTTCAAAAATTTTCATACCTAATTTTCGGTTGAGATCTCTCACTCAACTGTAGAGTCGAATCACAAAACCTGAACAGTTGACGTGTTCAGGCTCTCTATGGTATCCACACGAGCCTCTCGGGATCACCACGCTTCCACCACGTCCCGGCAGATGCGTTTCTCTTGCGCTCGCAGTGCTAGCTTGCGTCCTCCAAGGAATTGCAAGAGAAGAGTGTGGCTGTCCTTTTTGGGAGGCTAGGGCAAGGAGACCTGCGAATTTCTCACTTAAAAGTTGTATTTATAGTGAAACTCAACTTCCAGGCCTAATGGGTTTCAAAGCCCTAATCCAATTAGGATTTAATTTCGGGCTTAATAATGGCTCAACTCTTTGGCCCATTATTAATACGAAATTATTGTGAAACCATAACCCAAATAATTAGCCCATGCACTCTAATGATCCAAATAGCTCTATGTGTGCGACCCAATAGGCTCTTACCACGTTGGCAATGATCATAAATCACATTTATGATCATAAGCAATGAGCGGTGTCTAGCAACACATCATTGCTACCCAAGTGACAAGATTGTCGATGATTCGACTAAACCTTTATGATCATCACCGATATATGCCATTGTCCCTTTGTCCAAGATATCAAGACTAAGCACGAGACATGGAATGTGTCACTCTCGTATAGCCCAATCTTTGGTTTCTTGATTACCGAGTAGACCAACTTAAACTGATGACATTGATATCGTATATCAACTCATCCGAGCATGGCCATGCATTTTCTAAGTCTCACTCTATCAAGGGGCCCGAAGATATCACTCCCGTTACATAGGAGGGACAAATCCCATCTTGATCATACAAATCCCTCCGCATGATATGTGACATACCCAATGACCTCCTTCAAGTTCACTCAGTTACGAGCAACAAAGGAAAGTATCAAAGTATGTGACTCACATGTAGGGAACCTTGATGATCTTAGGTCGAAGGACTACATATACCATGATCACTATGAGAATCACTTATGACACTCATATAACGATCCATGTAGTGTTCTCATGGTGGGTCGGTCCAGTACACAAGTTCTCCAACTTGTACCCATATGTAGACTACATATCTCATATTAGTCTCCACATATGCTAGTCGTTATGTATTATTGCAACCCGCTCCACAATAATACTAGACCAGGGACGTTTAAGAATATCATTATTCTAGGGTTACAATTATGTTTGTTAAGTTACGCAGAAACAAAACAACAATCATAATTGCTGGATTAATGCCTTAATAAAATATCATGACTCAATGTGCAAAAATACAATAATCTCATGATTGGCTTTTGGGCACAACACTAACAAAATTATTATGAAACTATAACTCGAATAATTAGCCCATGCACTCAAATAATCAAAATAGCTCTATGCGTGTGTCCCAATAGGCTCCTACCACGTTGGCAATGATCATAAATCACATTTATGATCATAAGCAATGAGCGGTGTCTAGCAACACATCATTGCTACCGAAGTGACAAGATTGTCGGTGATTCGACTAAACCTTTATGATCATTACCGATATATGCCATTGTCCCTTTGTCCAAGATATCAAGACTAAGCATGAGACATGGAATGTATCACTTTTGTATTGCCCAATCTTTGGTTTCTTGATTACCGAGTAGACTAATTTAAATTGATGACATTGATATCATATATCAACTCATCTAAGCATGGCCAGGCACTTTCTAAGTCTTACTCTATCAAGGGGCCCGAAGATATCACTCTCATTGCATAGGTGGGACAAATCCCATCTTGATCATAGAAAACTCTCTGCATGATATGTGACTTACCCAATGCCTCCTTTAAGTTCACTCAGTTATGAGTGACAAAGGGAAGTATCAAAGTATGTGACTCATATGTAGGGAACCTTGATGATCTTAGGTCAAAGACTAGATATACCATGATCACTATGAGAATCACTTATGATACTCATATAAGGATCCATGTGGCATTCTCATGGTGGGTTGGTCCAGTAACAGGTTCTCCAACTTGTACCTATATGTAGACTATATATCTCATATTTGTCTCTACATATGCTAGTCGTTATGTATTGTTGAAACCCGCTCTACAATAATACTAGACTAGGGAGATTTAATAATATCATTATTCTAGGGTTACAATTATGTTTATTACATTGCGCAGAAACAAAACAACAATGATAATTACTGGATTGATGCCTTAATAAAATATCATGACTCAATGTGCAAAAATACAATCATCTTATGATTGGCTTTTGGCCACAACATTAATAGAAACAAATTCTTCCATAGTTCATTTTCTTTCTTGCTGCAGTCGTAGTTGAAAACCATGTGACTATTGCCTCTGATTACTCGAAGAAAAATTAGGATGATTCTTCCACACTGAATTGTACATATTGTTGTGCAGACTGTTCCGTAGGCTCATTAGATTTCTTATGTAGTCCACTTGCTTAATTTTGCTCAACGAATTAGACATCTGAAAATGAACATTTGCATCTCCTTCTCCACAAACTTTGCATTACACCATGACTTACTTCTGACTAACCAAAAAATTTCTGAGTTCTCTTATCAAAGCTTCAATGTGACTTGGCAAAACTGAATAGGTGTTAGACCTTTGAACTACAACAGCTCCACTCAACTTCATGCTAAACAATGATTGCCATTGGTAATTGTTCATGATCATCTCCTTAATTAATTCCTGTGCTACTTTAGGTATCTTACTACTAAGAGTACCACCAGCTGCTGCATAAATCATTTTCTTGGAAGCATAACTTAGACCATTATAGAATGTTTGCCCTTCCAACCATGTAGGCAATCCATGATTCAGACACCTTTTCTCCAAATCCTTGAACCTTTCTAAAGCTTGATAAAACATTTCTGAATCCATTTGGCAAACAGAAGAAATATCATTGCAGAACTTTGGGTCTAGGCTGGAGGAAATACTTCAATAGGAACTTCTTGGCAAGAGTGTTCCAAGTAGCATCATATTCTCTTAGAAGCAAAGTCAATCATGCTTAGCTTTTCCACTTAGTAAAAATAGGAATAGCCTCAACTGAATATTATCTTCACTAGCTCCATTAATTTTGAAAGTGTCACAAATCTCCAAGAAATTAGCAAAAAGAGCATTAGAATTATCATCTACTAAACCATTGAATTTAACAGAATTCTAAACCATCTAAATGGCATTTTACTTGATCTCAAAATTGTTGGCATTTATAGGAGTTCTAACAATGCTCAATTTTGACCCTTCAAGAGAAGGCTTAGCATATTCTAATATAGTTCTCACTTGATTATGGTTTTCCATGATTAAGCATTCCTAACTTTCCCCTTGCTGATCCACTTCAAAACATAATGGGTGTGACATAGGACACCTTGCAAACAATAGTTTCCGTAAAGTGCTTTTGATTTTTAAATATGCTACAATAACTTCACCGGTTTGGCTACAAGTCATACACCAAAATACTGAAAATAAGAATAAAATAGATTAACAAAAAAAATAACAAAAAATTCAAAGAAAAATACTACAACAAAAATAAATGGCTAGATTAAAAAAATCAATCTTTTGGGTAGCAAACTCAATAAATGCCCCTAGAGAATGTTGTAAAAAACTTGGTGTGCTCATACTTCACACAAACCTTCCCCATTACACTAGAAAATAATATGGATATGTCAAATCTCTCTATACTTGTACATATGTGAACTCACAGGCAAGTACATCTACCGTTAAAGTATAGTAATCGCAAATACCAAGATTGTTTTACCTAAATAATATGGGTTTTCTATCATACTCAACTTTTCTCTATTAACAATTGGATAATTAAAGTGTTGTTGAACAAACTACTATGAACTAACTAAACTAACTAATGCAGTAAAAGTCACTTACTAACTAACAACTGGTGATAGAAAACAATTAAGGTAATCAATAGTAATAAACCTTAGACTTAGAATCCAATCTTCCTATAAATCCTTTGTGTAGTTTGCTTCGACCTAACAGGAGTTTGATCAGCTTGAACTATGGAGTACTACCTAGCTTATATTGGCTCCCTATCATTCTTGTTATACTTTATAACTATTCTCAAGTCACCGATAGGGTGTCAAGGTCTACCATGCTTCCTAAGATTGCAGAACTAGTCCTACGACCCATTATTGGGTTTCACCTTAGTCCAAAGGTATTATATTGAACCTATTACTATTGGTCATTATACTATCCATTCTATCTATCAGTGATCAACAACAAACTTACCAGAAATTACTTAACAAATGTTCATCATCCCACATTGAGTTAATAGGCTGAAAACTTTTAATGAATGCATTAAAGAATGTTGGATAAGTCACAAGAAAAGCATAATCATATTAAACCAAAAATTAATCACAATCACAAAATCATCCTAAGGTTCTTCTACTCTAAGCATGAGTAGGAGAAGTTTAGCTTATAATGCTATAAAATAAACATAGCTGAATCCAAAGAAAACTAAGAAAAGAATTATACATCTCTAAATGGCTTTTCCTACAAGAAATGCTCAATCTGGTGCACACTGAATGATGTTGTTCATAAAAACTACCACCGGCAACCTTCCTACATGAAAACTCTCTTGTTGTTTGTATTTTTCTTCCCCCTACTGCATGTTCTCTCTTCCTTCGAAATAACCCTAAAAATGTAGAAATAGGCAAACACGGTTTGGTACATGACCATGTTAAAGACAATGTAATGCCTCTAGAACTTCAAACATCACCAAATGAAACATTTTTTGAAAAATAGGCATGTAACTCAAACATGGGCCTATAGTATGGTGTGTAAGGCAGTACATGGGTGTGTCGCTATGTGTATCCACTCCAAACTTTGCCAAACTTGTAATTTAGCTCCAAAGCTTTGTAAAAATCATTATTTAGCTCCAAAACTTTGTAGAAATCTTTCCTAACCCAAATGAAGCTAAAATATAGCCTGAAAATACAAAATATGAATCAATTAAGCATCAAATCCTAACAAAAGCACATCAAAAGTCAAGCAAATACAAAGGAAAACCATATAGAAAACATGACTAAATATGAACATATCATGTGACCCCATCCTACCTAGCTTTTGAAGATAGAAGTAAAAATCTATGAATGAGTGTACAAACAAGTTATTCGTACTGGATTTGATATCACATGATACCTACCTTATGACCTAGTTGTCGATCTGAGCTGTAATTAAGATAGGGTTTTCATATGGGAGCTCAATCATTGATTCATCCTTTTTTTTGCAAGGCATTTATCGGTGTTATTAAGCTTAACCCATCTAACATTCCTTTAACTTCACATTCTCTCTATTACTGGAAGGCAGGTAGTGACGGTCTAGGCAACTTTATTTGCCGTTGCTTCTTCCTCATCCCTTTCACCACCATTCAGCCTTTCGCTAGACTTCTCCAATGGTTCATCAAAGGTTGCAATATGTAGTACTATGGTGATGGGTGCCATTATTGATTGGTCTTCTAGGATGCTATTCTCTTGACACTCATTTCATGAAGTAGGAAGTACCTCACATCACTTTGCCTTTCACTAGTTGACTTTTGGCAGGGTTCCCACAAATGGCGCCATCTAGTGGCTACTATCCTTTTATCTTTTACTGAGAAGGATTCTAACATTATCCCAGTTGCTACTCCTGTAATGTAAAAAAAAAAAGGGTAGGGGGTTACTAGAAAGTTTTCTACAAGGGAACCTCCAATGCCCAAGTTAGATGAGATTTGAGATGGGGATATGAACAAGAAAAGATAGGGCAGTGTCACCTCTTTTGTGGGGAATGCCCTCTTCCTTTCATAGGGTAAGGGATGAATGACCATAGATTAGTCCTCCTGCCATGGCTGGGCATATGTTAGAGGGCTCTAAATATTAAGCTGTTATGACATGTCACCGCTTTGGCACTTCAAAGTTTACCTGAAATTATTTGATAGATGCAATCCCTCAGTCAACCATGGTACTTTGGCTAATCCTTGGGATGGCTCATGTATTTAACCAAGGTACATTCCCTCGATATGTTTAGCATGATGATGGTCTTACGCTAGGAGAGTTACCCGTATTCCTTTATCTTGAAGGGCACTTCTTCAGCTGGGGAGTTTATTCCACTTTGGACATAGCCTTGGATAATGTTCTGCCACCACATCCTGCCATATCCAAGGTACACTTATACTTTTGTTGCTTCTAAAGCACATAAGTACCTACTGCTAAAAAAAGGCAATTGCCACACTTATATGTTTTTTGAATTTTGTTTGAAGCCTAAACCTTAGTGAGATTTGTAACAATTACTTTTTTCATAAGTAAATGGTTTAATGAACTTAGAAAAAACTACAAGGAGTAATTTCAATTAATAATGGGATAGAGTTCCTAATTGTTTGAATAAGCCTTATATCTTGGAGAAATTAACTCCCATAATGGGGGTGAAGTAGAGTACCCTACAAAGGTAGGAACCCTATAATTGTATTAGAGTAGGGTTACTAGAGCTAGGTTGCTGAAGCCATATGAATGACTCAGGTATTCTAGATGATTAGTACTAACCATGTGAATTTGTGCCTATTACTTTGGTTTGTAAGCTAGTATGATGAAGAGCATTAGAGTTGGCAGTGTTGTAGGTGCATAGAGAGACTAGGGAGGTCAACAACATGATAATGTTGTCAATGCTCCTAATCACCTTATGGTAGCAAACAGTCAAGTAGTGGAGATACAATGTGTTATAAATCAAACCTTGATGGCACATTACAATACTTTTACAAGCTTATGCACAAGCCAAAGCAAGTCCTAAACCATATGGGTGGAATATCCTAGGATGTATCAAAACCTACAGGAACACCATGATTCAGAGGAACAGCCAGAGGTGCAGGAAGGAGCCGCTAGTGAAAGGCATGCCATATGAGATGGAAATGCTTTATGGATTCTAGAAATTTGGCTCCACCACATTTGATGGTCTTGGAGATGTAGATGAGGTAGAAATTTTTTCATACTAGATGGACAACATGTTCAAACATCTGCATATGAACTCTAGAAATAGATTTACACTAGCTAGATTTTCTATGAAAGGTAAGCAGCACTTTGATGGTGGAACATCCGGTTTGAGTTGGATGTGGAAAATGAGGAGAGCTTTGAGTATAGGAGGAAAGTGCTCAAATGGTTACTTTGATAGTAAGTTCAAGTGGTAGTAATATATTAATTGGGCCGCTAGAGAGAGGAAAAGGGTAAAATTTTAGTTTTCTATCCAAAAAGATATGAGTGCCATGAATATCAAAGAAGGTTGAGTTCACTCATAAAGTATGCTCTCCTTAACATGGAGGAATGAGAACTAAAGCAAAAGAAAATTATAAGCAACCCAAAACCTCATCTCTGAAAATTCTACATAGCTGTGGGCATTAAGGGCTACCATCAGGGGGTGTAAAAGGCCCTACCTTTGGGGTTTGACATGGAACAAGCAGGACTTAGAGATAAAAGGATGGGGAAGGGCTCATCATCCAAGGATAGTCATTTGGTAAGATGCCAACTCCAAGAAAGATTGGTGAGAGAAAACGACTGGGAACAACACTGAGAAAGTCATTAGGGATCCACGTCCAACCAATAAAAGTTTACTTAGTAATAGGCCTTAATTTTTACTATTGCCATTGTTGCTTCTGATTATAAAAACTAGAGCAAAGTCCTATTGAGCTATGAATTTCCCAAAGGTAGGGCCTAGTGAAGGGCTAATAATTGCTTTTATAGAAGATAAATGACACATAGGCCTACCTAGGAAGCCTATAAGAACCTATCCTATGCTAGTTGCAATTGGCAAATTGATTAAGTGGATACTTGTTAAAACTTTAATTGACGTGGTCATAGTTCATAAACTCTTCAACTATACTAATTCAATTCTTAATGTGAATGTGTCAAATCTCTTTTATACTTATAAATATGTAAACTCATAGGCAAGCATACCTTTCTTCAGAGTATAGTAGTGGCAAGTATCAAGATTGCTTTTCCTTAGGGTGGAGTGGTTTACTGTAGTCAATATATCTCCCAATTATTTAACAAACAATTATGAAGGTTAGTTCACTTATTAAATAAAAATTAAATCTAACTAACTAATGCAGTAAAATCAATAAACAAACAATTAATGATAGGTAGTAGAAAACAATCAGATGATCAACAATCAAGATATGTCATACTTAGATACAAATTCCTCTAGAAATCCATTGCATTACTCTTCCTTTTGTTTAGCATATAACTAACTTGGATCATGGAGTTCTAGCAAAAGTAGATTAACTCCCTATTATTCCCATCCACTAACTCATATCTTAAGTGGCCAATACGGTGGCTAGTCCTCCCACTCTTCCTAAGAATGCATTACTAGCTCTCTAACCCAACTACTAAGTTTCACCATCGTCTGGAGCTATTATGTTGAGTCTATCACTCCCCAACCATGATAATATCTCTTTTACCCAACGATGATCCAAAACAAACTACTATGTTCATCATCCAACACTTAATTAATAGTCAAGCTACTTTTAATCAATGCAACAAAGCACATTGGATAGATAAAAAAAACCATAGTTATATTAAACCAAAAGAAACAATAATCATAACATTATCATAGGTTCATATACTCTAAGTTGGTAGAGAAATTAGTTCATCATGCTCAAAAATAAACATAATAAAATATGGAAAAACTAAGCAAAGAATCCTTGATATGATGTGAACTAATTGGTGTTGATCATCGGAACTATCTCTAGCAGTCTTTTCCCATGAAAAATAAACTTTTTTTCTGTGTATTTTCACCCACTTGTCTTCTCTTGGCCACCTATTACCCACTCCGGGGTAGTCCAGTTATGGTGCCAAAATTGTGCATTTAAAAGTCCCAGGTTGCTATGTTCTTTAGGCCATCAGAACAATACCCTTAGTGTGCATACCCAAGTGGCCCTCTTGGGCACTATGTAAACACATGCATATTGTTCCAACCATTACACACATATTCATATTTTATGCACACCATCACAGTAAGTAAGTAAAACACTAGCTCAAATTTTAATCTTGGCTACCACACATTAGGCAATCTTGTTAAGTTTAAGAAACCATCCACTACACCTGAAACTTCCTCTAAAACACTGTATTAATCTAGCCATGGACCCCTTGTTTTCTTGAGCCCATTATCAAGTAGAGACTTAAACCAAACCAAGTAATTTGGTTTTACATCAATAGCCCACCTATGGACCAAGTTATAGATTTTTTAAATTGGTTACAAAATTTTTGACCAAATGAATAGTAACTTAGCCAGCTTTGCAATGTCATATTTTTGGCTACAGGGCTCCAAATTCAGAAATTCTAAATCCCAGTTAAACCTTTAGATGTGGCTATATGTGATAAAATCTTCATATCCAGATTCATTTTACACAGGAAGATATTAAACTTTAGGTGTAGGGTAAAAAATCTGGCCACTTTTGGACCATCTTGCCTATACAAAACTTCCAAACCATGTAAACACTTCATTCACAAAGGGTAACCATTCCAAGGCTATCCCATATATGTCCAATACATATAGGGAATACATGTTCTTGCATTTAACAACAATATGTGGCCAAAATAGAATTTATCGAAAATTAGCATATCATTTACACTTAGGTAGCTTTGCACCACATTACATACATGGCCAAAACATTACTCAAATGTTCACACACTTGTCTCTTTTTAAACACGCTGTGTATGTAGAGTTTCAGGAGCCAAAACAAGCATAGTTCAATTTAACCGAAACCCTCCAAGATCCAAGTGAAATGGGGTAAACCAAGTGTTTGAAAATTTTCATACCCAATTTCGGTTGAGATCTCTCACCCAACTGTAGAGTAGAATCACAAAACCTAAACAGTTGACATGTTCAAGTTCTCTATTGTATCCAGACAAGCTTCTCGGGATCACTACCCTTCCACCATGTCCCAACAGATGTGTTTCTTTTGCACCCGCAGTGCTAGCTTGCGTCCTCCAGGGAATAGCAAAAGAAGAGTGTGGTTGCCTCTTTTTGGGAAGCTAAGGCAAGGCTATGAATTTCTCACTATATGTTGCATTTATAGTGAGACTCAATTTCTAGGCTTAATGGGTTTCAAAGCCCTAATCCAATTAGGCTTTAATTTTGGGCTTAATAATGGCTCAACTTTTGGACCAATTATTAACATGAAATTATCATGAAACCATAAGCCAAATAAATAGTCCATGCTATCTAATAATCCAAATAAGATTTATGTGTGTGACCCAATAGGCTCTTACAACATTGGTAATGATCATAAATCATATTTATGATCATAAGCAATGAGCGGTGTCTCACAACACATCATTGATACCCAAGTGACAAGATTCTCAGTTATTCGACTAAACCTTTATGATCATTACCCATATATGCCATTGTCCCTTTATCCAAGATATCAAAACTAAGCACGAGACATGGAATGTGTCACTCTCGTGTAGCCTAATCTTTGGTATCTTAATTACCAAGTAGACTAACTTAAATTTAAGACATTGATATTGTATATCAACTCATCCGAGCATGGCCATACATTTTCTAAGTCTCACTCTATTAAGGGGCCCAAAGATATCACTCCCATTATATAAGAGGGACAAATCCCATTTTGATCATACAAAACCCTTCACATGATATGTAACATACTCAATGACCTACTTGAAGTTCACTCAGTTACGAGTAACAAAGGGAAGTATAAAAGTATGTGACTCACATGTAGGGAACCTTGATGACCTTACGTCAAAGGACTACATACACCATGATCACCATGAGAATCACTTATGACACTAACTTGTACCCATATGTAGACTACATATCTCATATTAGTCTCCACATATGCTAGTCGTTATGTATTATTATAACCCGCTCCATGATAATACTAGACTAGGGACATTTAAGAATATCATTATTCTAGGGTACAATTATGTTTATTACGTTATGCAGAAATAGAACAAGAAACATAATTGCTGGATTAATGCCTTAATAAAATATGATGATTCAATGTGCAGAAATACAGTCATCTCATGATTGGCTTTTCGGCACAACACTAACAATCTCCCACTTGCACCAAAGCCAATCATCCATGTATCTAATACCAATGGACCTAGAATGGTTATCATGCTTCTGCTGTGTAAGGGGCTTTGTCAGTGGATCAACAATGTTGCTATCTATTGAAGTCCTGCAAATCCTCACATCACCCCTCTCAATGGTCTCCCTGATGGGATGATAGCGTCAGAGTATGTGTTTGGATCACTAGTGAGATGAAGGTTCCTTAGCCTATGCAATTGCTCCATTTTTGTCACAATAGAGCTCTATTAGGCCAGCAATGCTTGGAACAACTCCAAGCTCAGTGATGAACTTCTTGATCCAAACTGCCTCATTCGCAGCATCAGAGTTGGCAATGCACTCAGATTCTATTGTAGAGTCAGCTACTATCTCTTGCTTTGAACTATTCTAGCTCACAACACCACCACCAATACAAAACACATAACCAGATTGTGACCTAAAACTTCGTTATCGGATTGGAAGCTATTATTGGTGTAACCCATTACAACGAGCTCATCTTTACCTCTAAAGACCAAGAATGCATCCTTAGTCCTTCGTAAGTACTCAAGGATATTCTTAACAGCTGTCTCGTGACTCTCACTAGGGTTTGATCAGTACCTGCTAGTCATGCTCAAGGCATATGACACATTGGGATGAATACATATCATGTCATACATGATAGATCCAATTGCTGAGGCATATGGAATCTTACTCATGCGCTCTCTCTCCTCAGGTGTACTAGGACATTGAGATCTAGAAAGAGTATACCATGTGACATGGGCAAGAATCCTTTCTTGAAATCTTGCATGCCAAACCCCTTTAACACCTTGCTAGTGTATGTACTTTGACTTAGGCCAAAAAGCTTTCTAGATCTATCTCTATAGATCCTAATGCCTAACACATAGGCTACTTCACCCAAGTGCTTCAGAGAAAAACATTTTCTTAGCCAAGTCTTTACAAACTGCAGCTCAGCAATGTCATTCCTGATGAGTAGTATATCATCTACATACAACACCAGGAAGACAATAGTGCTCCCACTAACCTTCTTGTAGACACAAGGTTCATCTTCATTTTTGATAAAACCAAAATCTTTGATTGGTTCATCAAAATGAAGATTCCAACTTTGAGAAGCTTGCTTTAGTCCATAAATGGACCTTTACAATTTGCACACTTTATTGGCATTCCTAGGAGTGACAAAACCCTCAGGTTGTGTCATGTACACGTCCTCAAGTAGCTTTCCATTTAGGAACATAGTTTTGACATTTTTTTTGTCATATCTCATAATCATAGTGTGCAGTAATAGCCAATAAGATTCAGATGGATTTAAGCATGGCAATTGGTAAAAAAGTCTCATCATAGTCAATACCATGAATTTGCTTGAAACCTTTTGCAACCAATCGTCCCTTAAAGGTAATCACCTTACCATCTATGTCAGTTTTCTCCTTGAAAACCCATTTGCACCCTATAGGTTTTACCCCTTTAGGTGGATCAAACAAAGTCCATACTTGGTTTCCATACATGGATTCCATCTCAAAATTCATGGCCACTAGCCACTTTTTAGAGTTAGGCCCCAATATAGCTTGTTGGTAGGTTGTGGAGTCATCTTGATCCATGAGCATCACATCGCCAATATCACTCACAAGAAATCCATATCTCTTGGGTTTATGTGGGCTCTATGCTATAGGAACATACTCCTGAACCACAAAATCTTGTGGTATCTGTTCATGTTCCATTTCAGGTTCGATGTCCCTTGTTGTTCTTGAATTTCTTCAAGTTCTACTTTCCTCTCACTAGTTCCTTTAGAGATAAACTCTTTCTCTAGAAAGACACCAGTTCGAGTGACAAACACTTTTTGCTCAAAAGGATTGTAGAAATAGTAACCCTTTGTTTCTTTGGGATACCTAATAAATAGACATTTATGAGATTTGGGCCCTAGTCTGTCAAAGGATTGACATTTCCATAAGCGTCATGGCCCCAGATCTTTATAAAAGACAAACGGGGATGCCTCCTACTCCATATTTCGTATGGTTTCTTTTGAACTGATTTAGATGGAACTCAGTTTAGTGTAAAAGCGGTTGTATCTAGAGCATGTCCCGAAAAGAAGTTTGGAAGGTCAGGTTGACTTATCATTGATGGAACCACGTCTAATAGAGTTTGATTTCTACTTTCAGATACACCATTCCATTGATATGTACAAGGTGGAGTGAGTTCTGATACTACACTACACTCCTTTAGATAGTAAAAGAATTCTTAATCCAAGTACTCTCTATCTCAATCTGACCAAAGTACTTGGATACTCTTCCCGAGTTGATTCTCTACTTCATTCTTGAATTCTTTAAACTTTTCAAAGGATTTTGACTTGTGTCTCATGAGATACACATGGCCATATCTACTAAATTCATCAGTAAAGGTAATGAAGTATTGGAAGCCTCCTTTAGCATGTGTAGACATAGGGCCACATACATCACTACGTATGAGTCCTAGTAAGTCATTAGCCCTTTCACTTTGCCCTATGAATGGGGCTTTGGTCATCTTGCCTAATAAACATGACTCAAATGTCTCATATGATTCAAAATCAAATGAGTCCAAGATTCCATCCTTATGGAGCATGGATATGCGGGTCTTATTTATATGGCCCAAGTAACAATGCTAGAGATAGGTCGGGTTTGAATCATTCAATATGACCTTCCTGGTATTAACATTATAGATTGGATCTTCGAGTTCTAGAACATACAACCCATTGGTAAGTTGAGCACTACCACATAAGATTTCATTCAAATAAATAGAACAACATTTATCCTTTATTATAAATGAAAAACCTTTCTTGTCCAAACAAGCAACAGAAATCAAATTTCTACTAATAGTTGGCACAAAGTAGCAGTTATCTAATTCTAAAACTAATCCACTAGGTAAAGTGAGAACATAAGTCCCTACAGCTAAGGCAGCAACCCTTGCTCCATTTGCAACATGTAGGTCCATTTCACCTCGGGCCAATCTTCTACTCCTACTTAGATCCTGCACATTTGCACAAATGTGAGATCCACATCCAGTATCCAATACCCAAGATGAGGAAGTAGAAAAGTTAGGCTCTATAACAAAAATACCTGAAGTGGAAGTCATACTTCCCTTCATGATATGATCGAGGAAGGCACACTCAAGGAAGGCAAGGACCCATTGAAGGTTTCTAGTGGACCTATGACAAGGAAGAAAGCTAAGGAGCTCTCTAGTGCACTACAAGCCTTTATTTCAAGTTTCTTCATGGAGAATGGACACAGAACTTGAGAAGGAGCTGCTAGAACTTTCAAGACACCATATGGAGATGATGGACATGGTTGGTACTCAGTCTTATTGTGCCTAGACAAGTCACAAAGCAAGGACACCGAGGACACCACTCAAAGTGCACCTTTTGAGCCCCCTTGAGTGTTCTTGATTCATTTTGTGTCTACAAGCTGGATTTTGAGCTCTAATTTTCAAGACCTTTTTCCAACATTTAAGAGGATTAATCATACCATTGGAACTCAAATATTCAGGCTTGGAGCTGAAGATACAAGTGGAAAACCTAAGGAGCCCAAAAATGCCCTAGAACACCATTTGGGGGTTTTTGGGGTCAAACTTGTGTTTGCACTTTATTCTCATTTAATTCATATTTATTTAAATTATTTAGGATGTTATTTATGCTATGGAATTTATTAGGTCACTCAGGACAAGTGGCATACGCTGCATACCTTAAACATTATTGAAAGGGTTGAGGAGTCCTAGTTTGACTAAGTTTTCTTGAGTCCTTTGTAACTAGGTTTCCTAGGTGATTTTGGATGTGAATTTTTGCCTGTCTTTTACCCTAGTTTAGGCCTATAAATAGGCACATATTCTGGTTGTAAAACATAGCTTCCAACCAAAATAATATTACTACTTTGGAGAGATTTCTCTTTGGTTCTTGGCGAACTACCTTGGTGCACAAGTGTGCTTATGTTCTTGGTGTTCTTATACTTCTCATTTCTAGTCACAGGTTGATTAGGGGTGGGGGTCTTCAAACCTAGTCTCTTTGATGTCTTGTGGTGCTTGAAAAACATCTTGGGCACATTTCATTGTCTTTATACCATTTGGGTTTGAATCACTTTACCTTAGCACATTGTTCAAGATAGAGCTTGCAGTTGCACTTCTAGTGTCCAGGTTGCTTAAAAGGAAGCACTACCCTTCCTTTGCCACACCACCAGATGGTTTCGGTGCAGTTGAAGAAGAATTAGCATTAGACTTTCCTTGAGCTTTATCCTTCTTCTTGTTGGCTTTTCCTTTTTCCTTTCCCTTTTGAACCATCAAAATGGGCTTAGCCTTCTTAAGGTTTTTCTCAATAATTCTTAACATGTTGAGCAATTCAGGGAGGGACTTGTCAAGGTCATTCATGTTATAGTTCATGAAGATTGACTGTAGCTTTCAAGCAACAATTACAAGGCTACATCAACGACCAACTCTTTTTGAAGAGCAAATCCAAAACTCTCACGATTCTCAATGTACCCAATCATCTTGAGCACATGAGGACCCGCGGGACTTCCCTAAGACATTTTGCACTGAAAAAATGCCCTAGAGGTCTTACACCTCTTATGCCTAGCTTGCTCATGAAAGAGCATTTTAAGATATTCAATCATATCAAATGCCAGCCATGTTTTCATGTTGCTTATGAAGCTCAGATTCCATGGTAATAAGCATGAGGTAAGCAACATCCAAAGCATCATCAGAATGCTTCTTGTGAGCATCCCTTTAAGCTCTTGGAGTAGTAGCAGCAGGCTCATTCAAAACGGGATACTCTAGGACATAGCTTTTCTCTCTTGCTTGAGGACTATCCTCAAGTTTCGGTACCATTTAAGAAAGTTGGTCCCACTCAGTTTTTCCTTCTCGAGGATCGATCTCAATTTAAGTGTCTATGTGTTTTATGGCATGGTTATCTACAATAGTAAATATGCAGTGTAAGAGTCATGCATTTTAGTTCATTTAATAAGGATTTTTATTAAACGATACTGCCACTTTTTTTCTCAAAATAATGACCCTTGATATTATTTTGGAACACCTCAACGCTAAGGTATTCTAGTGGGCCAAGATCCATATTTCACCATAACCTGAGTCAGCTTTGCCTTTTCTCTCAAGTTACAGTTACTTAGGTAGGTAACTCCTTGCCAATTGCATCTCATGCAACTCTTGGATAGTTGGGTGAACAACACTTGTCCAAGCTCATCTCATGAACTTAAGCCCAACCCTATACCTTTAAGTCCACAATCCTATTAGGATGACTTAGTTAAGTTGGACCCGAAGTTAGCAATTTGGATATCACTACTATCCCATCGTGCCTCACCAAGATGAACATAGGTGCTTTGTTTTGGCAAACCCACCCAATGCTGATCAAAGTCTTGAAGAGTGCCAACATTTGGAAGGCATCACATTTAATGACTTAATATTTGTTTGAGGTATTTTTCCTTTTGATCTCACCAATTTGTTATCTCTAGTTGTCTTATACATGCATCACATAAAAATATAAAACATGCATCTCATACTAACAAGAAAGGAAATGTGACATGGTTATAGCCCAAACTATGCAATATTCTCAAGCCAATGAGAATATCATAAAAGCCTAAGAAAAGAAAAGGGTCTTCACAAGCTCCTTCTCCTCTTTTCTTGGTTGCCCTTTTGTTGACACCTCTTTGGACATACCACCTTGGATGATCCCATAATGTACCACTATATCAATAATAGAAACCTTGAGTTACATTCAAGGGAAGTAAGGTGAGAAGAGAATGTACAATGAGAATAGCAAGAACAAGGCACGACTCGTAGGCCATATTTACAAGTACAACCAACAAGGGCTATAACCATGCAACATGCTTCAAACACCAATAAGCACATCATGTCAAATCTCATTCAACAAAAATGCATGCCAATTAACGCACATTGCTTAACCAATTTTTATTAATGTGGTGCTCCATATACGGTGATCCCGCTAGCCGGTTAAAATTGTCTTACAATTGTGTTGCCCGAGATATTCTATTTCGAGCAAGTAGGCACCTGAGACACCTCTATTTGAGACACGAAAAGTATTATACTTTTGGTGGCCAAATAGCCCTAATCTAATCCAGGCAAGGATTTTGCAACTATTGCAAGAATCCTAATCCATATAGGTGTCTCATACCAATCAATTTCTGGTTAATCTTATTAACTAGTTTGTGTTGTTTATTCATATATCTCATATATTCATTATGAGTTTTGGTTTCATACATCATCAATCAATCTAATTAATCATGACCGAAAGAAACTGAACACACAACATCATGCGATTTGACATTCAATCCCAATTTAGGGTTTCGCTAGTTGCTCTAATACCACTGTAGGGTTTCAGGAGCCAAATAAGCACAATAGAATTTAACCAAAACCCCTAGGATCCAAGTGAAATGGTATAAATTGCGTGTTCAAAAATTTTCATACCTAATTTCCGTTGAGATCTCTTACCCAACTATAGAGTTGAATTACAAAACTTGAACAATTGACGTGTTCAAGCTCTCTATAGTATCCACACGAGCCTCTCGGGATCACCAGACTTCCACCACATCCTAGTAGATGCGTTTCTTTTGTACCTACAATGCTATCTTGCATCCTCCAAGGAATACCAAAAGAAGAGTGCGGCTGTCGCCATTCGGGAGGCTGGGCAAGGCTACAAATTTCTTACTATATGTTGTATTTATAGTGAAACTCAACTTCCAAGCCTAATGGGTTTCAAAGCCCTAATGTAATTTGGCTTTAATTTCAGGCTTAATAATGGCTCAACTTTTGGGCCAATTATTAGCACGAAATAATCATGACACCATAACCCAAATAATTAGGCCATGCACTCTAATAATCCAAATAGGCTTTATGTGTGTGACCCAACAGGCTTTTACCACATTGGCAATGATCATAAATGACATTTATGATCATAAGCAATAAGCGGTGTCTAGCAACACATCATTACTACCCAAGTGACAAGATTGTCAATAATTTGACTAAACCTTTATGATCATTACCCATATAAGCTATTATCCTTTTGTCCAAGATATCAAGACTAGGCACGAGACATGGAATGTGTCATTCCCGTATACCCCAATATTTGGTTTCTCGATTACCAAGTAGACTAGCTTAAATTGATGACATTGATATTGTATATCAACTCATCCGAGCATGGCCATGCACTTTCTAAGTCTCACTCTATCAAGGGGCCCGAAGATATCACTCCCATTACATAGGAGGGAGAAATTCCATGTTGATCATAGAAAACCCTCCACCTAATATGTGGCATACCTAATGACCTCCTTGAAGTTCACTCCGTTATGAGCAATAAAAGGATGTATCAAAGTATGTGACTCACATGTAGGAAACCTTGATGATCTTAGGTCAAAGGATTACATATACCATGATCACTATGAGAATCACTTATGACGCTCATATAATGATCCATGTCACATTATCATGGTGGGTCAGTCCAGTACACAAGTTCACCAACTTGTACCCATATGTAGACTACATATCTCATATTAGTGTCCATATATGCTAGTCGTTATGTATTATTGTAACCCACTCCACAATAATACTAGACTAGGGACATTTAAGAATATCATTATTCTAGGGTTACAATTATGTTTATTATGTTACGCAAAAATAGAACAACAAACATAATTGCTGGAGTAATGCCTTAATAAAATATCATGACTCAATGTGCAAAAATACAATCATCTCATGATTGGCTTTTGGGCACAACACTAACAGCATGTACATGCATACATGCACTACCTAATGGTCTTAACTAAGCTAGATGCACACCCTAATTTACAATAATGCCTGAGACACAATGGACTCCAGAAATAGGATGCTAGACAACTTCTACGTAACACAATAAGACTGTCACTAAAAATACCAGATGTGCTCCCAAAATGACCAAACTTTCCAGATCACAACTAGACATAAGGAAATTTAAGTAACTAAAATGTCAGATCAAAACTCAAACCATAAAGGTCAGTTTGAATGTGTTCTTTCTACTGGACATTAAATGGGCAGATTTGAGGGGAGTAAATTTCATTGAGAAACTTAGTAGGGGTAACACTTGTACTCTTAAAGAAATGTGATCGTCATTAAAACCCACATCCAAAGACACTAAAACACAAAGCCACAATGCATATGTACAAGATATAGCAACCAAATGCAGTAGCCATTCACAACCAACAAACACATCAAATGCGGCAGCAACATAAACCATAGGTTACTCCATAAAACATGCAATAAACTTGAGTAAATCATTCTGGCAGCCCTCCTCAAGCTTAAGCTTGGTCATACAAGAGTTGTGATAGTAGTTAGAACTAAATTTGGGCTCTAGAAATTCTTCAATTTGCTACCATCATTGTGTGCTTCACACTAGGTCACAAAAACTTGAATAAGGGCACTCCCTTCACTAAGCTTGGTTCATCAAGCTCATGGCTCTTTTCCAAGCTTAGCCCTAGCTCCAAGGATGCTTGAAAATATAATAAAGATTCCATGAGAGCAAAAGACCCCTTACCAAGATGGTTAGGCCAAATTTTAAGCTTGATCCTTAAAGCACCCAAGCAGTACCTCTAGTTTGCTTCCAATTGCTTCCTTTTTGCCTTCAATTTTATGTAGCTTTAAGTTTGAAGGTATGGTGGCTATGGAGGAAGTGTGGGAAAGAGGGGTGGCTTTCTTTTTGTTGGTGGAGGCTGAAATTATGGAGAGATAAGGACCAAGATGGACTTTAAATGGTCTTAAGTGCACAAACACACTTAACCAGTCTTGACCATGCTTTATGTCCTTTTCCATGCCACAAGACCATGGTTTATTAACCTTAATTTCCTAACCCACATTTGACTTCCTTATCCCATGCATTAGCTACCCTCCCTAGTGTAGGATAACTCCACAATTTCACCATTTGACTTAAGTTAAAGACACACATTTTAAGGCTTACATTAGAACACTTATGTCCTTTATGCCTTTTTATGTTTTCTTTGTCCTTAGTTGTCTTCCATAAGCAATTTGGTCCACCAATAGCACTTTCATACCATTCATATCCATCTCATAACTCTCCAAATCATTTTTGGGAAAGTTTTGCACTTGAGTACCCAAATTTCCAAAATCTTAGAAAAAAGTCCTTAAGTTGCTTGACAAAACAAGCAATCCTTAAGGCTTTTCTTGGGGGCCATGTTACCAACTTGGAACACTTTTAAGGAGGTTTTGATCATGCCTTCTACCCCCACACTTTAATCATTATGATGAGAATTACATAGTACAATGGTTTTTAACCATTATGCCACACTTTGTAATTCTCCTATTTTTGTAAGGTGGTAACACTGCCCCTGGCAGACATTGGCCACCTTTCAACACCTCTCATTTCTATTCCTTTTGATTTTGCAAAAATAACTCGATGAAACCCTAATAGTATATAAACATGGTTTATGATGCAACCATGTTTAAGGCCATGTTCTTCCTCTAGAATATGAAAGTCACTAACATTTATTGACATAGTTTGGATCATGGGTATGAGACTGAACACTAGTATGTCTGGCATGAGCTTGGGCATGTTTGGCACTAACGTGGGCAATGTACAAAGTGATGTTTACTCAAAATTTTGCCAAAACTTGCAATTAAATTCCAACATCTATACAAAATCCTTCCTCAATCGAATAGAGCTAAAATATAAACTAAAAATAAAATATAAATTAGTTAAGCACCAATTCCTATAAAACACATGTCAAAAGATAAATAATTACCAAGGAAAAGTATGTAGAAAACATGTATAAATATGATCACATCATATTTTTTCCCCTACACTTGAACTTTTACTTACCCTCAAGAAAGCCTTAAAAATATATTGAAAAGAAAAATAGAACCATACTCTTGAGCAAGAAAAGATAAGAAAGAGGATTGAAACTTTAAGAGTCTTGAGAAATTAACAAGACTATCAAGCATGGTACCTAATCAATCTACCACTTTTTCAAAACAACATAAGTTAATGGAAATGATTCATTCTCAAGCTAGCAACCCACATCTCTTGAAGCTCAAGAAAACATGAAATTTTCATGCAAAGTAAAAAGTACAAACCATACTAAATCAAATATCATTACGCACAACCATTCATACCACCAAACTATGGAAATAGGCAATTGATTGAACTTTTTACTTTGATTTCTTTTTTAACCTTCTTCTTGATGTTTGCAAAATTTTGTAGTAAGTATACAATATAAGAGCACTGTCTATACCCCAAGCTATTTCTCATCAGAATCCAAATTGGTCTTTAATCTTTCTCATGCCACTAGCATCTTTTTGAGCTACGTTTGACTCTTACCTTAAGCAAGGCTACAACCTACTTCAACATTAATAAACAATAGAGTATAAACTTATTCAAATCAATTCTTCTGCATTATGAAACAATTGACCACATTTCCATCAGCCAATCTTACCAGCAGTCCAAACATAGGAAGTCTTAATTTAGCATGTTTTGAATAGTGTACCAAGCATAAAAGCTTGATACAAAAATAGTTTTCAAGACCATCTTCCTCTAGTTTCACAATGAATTACAAAAACATTTCGAAATAATTACACACATAAATGAAAGATTTCAAGAATCACTTACCTGATCTGCAAGTGAAGAGCTTAATGTTGGGTTTCGGGAGCCAAAGAGCGCAGCGGAATTTAACCGAAACCCTCCAGGATCCAAGTGAAACGGGGTAAACCGGGTGTTCAAAAATTCTCATACCTAATTTTCGGTTGAGATCTCTCACTCAACTGTAGAGTCGAATCACAAAACCTGAATAGTTGACGTGTTCAAGCTCTCTATGGTATCCACACGAGCCTCTCGGGATCACCACGCTTCCACCATGTCCCGACAGATGCGTTTCTCTTGCGCTCGCAGTGCTAGCTTGCATCCTCCAAGGAATTGCAAGAGAAGAGTGCGACTGTCCTTTTGGGAGGCTAGGGCAAGGAGATCTACGAATTTATCACTTAAAAGTTGTATTTATAGTGAGACTCAACTTCCAGGCCTAATGGGTTTCAAAGCCCTAATCCAATTAGGATTTAATTTTGGGCTTAATAATGGCTCAACTCTTGGGCCCATTATTAATACGAAATTAAAGTGAAACCATAGCCCAAATAATTAGCCCATGCACTCTAATGATCCAAATTTGCTCTATGTGTGCCGACCCAATAGGCTATTACCACGTTGGCAATGATCATAAATCACAAGATTGTCGATGATTCGACCTATACCTTTATGAATGCATCACCGATATCTGCCATTGTCCCTTTGTCCAAGATATCAGACTAAGCACGAGACATGGAATGTGGTCACTCTCGTACAGCCCAATCTAAGGTTTCTGAATTACCCGGAGTAGACTAACTTAAACTGATGACATTGATATCGTATATCAACACATCCGAGCATGGCCATGCAATTTTTCTAAGTCTCACTCTATCAAGGGGCCCTGAAGATATCGCTCGGCACCGTTACATAGGAGGGACAAATCCCATCTTGATCATACAAAGCCCGTCCACATGATATGTGACATACCCAATTACCTCCTTCAAAGTTCACTCAGTTACGAGCAACAAAGGAAAGTATCAAAGTATGTGACTCACATGTAGGGAACCTTGATGATCTTAGG
The DNA here is from genome assembly GCA_005392925.1 of Aquilaria sinensis. Classification (NCBI taxonomy): domain Eukaryota; kingdom Viridiplantae; phylum Streptophyta; class Magnoliopsida; order Malvales; family Thymelaeaceae; genus Aquilaria; species Aquilaria sinensis. The sequence goes on along the minus strand of SMDT01001121.1, from coordinate 2,415 downwards.
TCGAAGGACTACATATATCCCTGAATCACTATGAGAATCACTTAATGACACTCATATAATGATCCATGTAGTGTTCTCATGGTGGGTCGGTCCAGTACACAAGTCCTCTAACTTGTACCCATATGTAGACTACATATCTTATGTTAGTCTCCACATATGCTAATCGTTATGTATTACTGCAACCCGCTCCACAATAATACTAGACCAGGGAGTTTTAAGAATATCATTATTCTAGGGTTACAATTATGTTTGTTAAGTTATGCAGGAACAAAACAAAAAACATAATTGCTGGATTAATGCCTTAATAAAATATCATGACTCAATGTGCAAAAATACAATCATCTCATGATTGGCTTTTCGGTACAACACTAACACTTGAGACATTAAACTAACAATTACTCTCTATTAATAAGAACATGGTCAATAGTATAATTGAAAAACAAATTCGCCTAAAAAATTTTAAAATTTTGAAAATTTTCAAAAAATTCAAAAAGAAAATAAAACAATACTTAGGCCCTAAAGTAGCAACTCCCCTATATTAAGATGTACATTACCCTCAATTTACAAACATAAGAAACAACAAGTAAAAAACAAAAGGGCATTATAAATTGATATTGCCCTAAAAAATTTAGCTGCTTGATTTTTAACATGGCATTCTAAGAGATACATAAAAATTTGATTTAAGCCTTGGATTCAGCAGGAAGGTTTCCAGGGAAATAGAAAAGATGATCATTAAGAAAAAAAAATAATGAAAAGAACTAAGAAACTATAATAACTAGAACTGGAAGTATAAAGAAAACTAAAAGCATGAGCATCTGATCCTCCAATACAATATCCAAGATAAACTAATGAAAATAAGGCAAATAATAATATCCGTAAATGAAGCAAATGATTTCTTGAATCTAACAATCATTTCTCACTGGGGACGATCCTAAAACATGAAGTTTAGCTGCAACATTTAGAGTGGTCATCATTTGTGTCAGCTTAATTGGACCTTTGGTGGTCCTAACCTCTCTTCTCGAATCCATAACAATAGGATTCGTAGTATGCTCTCCTGTAGCAATCTTTGTTGTCTCTTCCACAGCAACCACCTCTCTCTGCTCCTTAAATCGGTCAATAGCATCAGCCCTCTTAGCCATCTTTCCCTCAAAAGTGGCAACCTTAAAAATGATTCTCTCCTGCTAGTGAATAAAATAACATCCATAGTTGATACTATGGTTGTCGTGGCCTCATCAACCTTACCAACTACTTGTTGGGCCTCATCCATCTGATCCTAGCCTTCCATGCTGCATAGAATCTAGAAACAGTTAGTAGAATCATTGTCTAGCTGGGAAGCTGAATGATATGCTCATACTTAGTTATGTTTTCTATGTGTTTTTCCCTTATATTTTCTTATATTTTGAAAGCATCTTTGCTAGGATATGGTGCTTAATTGATTCATATTTGTTTTCAGGTTATATTTAAACTTCATGATAGATAAGGACTTTGGTGAAGTTTTTGAGCTAAATTTAAAGTTTTGGCAAAGTTTTGGAGCTTACATGCCATTGTACATGCACATTTAGTGTCGTACACATCCATGTTCCAAACTGTGTTAAATTAAGAAAAATTTTAAAGTCTAGAGCAGTAACACTGTCACTTACACGACTACATATATGCTTGTGTTTGTCTAATTTTTAGGGGTGCATTGTATAAATTTAGAAAAAAAATTAGAGATAGAAGGGGAAAGGAAGAAAAAGTCAAAAAAAAAAATCTTCATGGAGGAAGGCTTCCAGAGGCAATTATGATGATCAATATCACTCTATGAGCACCAAATGAAAGATCTCTTGGGAAAAAAAAAAAGAAATTTAGCCATGGATCATTCCTTTCTTAGTTTTTTCTATTCTTTGTTGTTTATTTTATGGCAACATGAGCCAAACCTCTCCTACTCATGCTTACAGTAGATGAACCATAGGATGGTTTTGTGATTGTGATTATTTCCTACATTTATTATTATAGTACTTACCGTATTAATTTATGTAGGATGATGAACATGCGATAGGTAGTATCCGGTATGTTTGTTGTTGATCACCATTGGATAAAAGGGATAGTATCATAACCGGGTGTAATAGGTGCATTGTAAGATCTCTAAGCTAGGGTGAAACCTAGAAGTGGGTTGTAGGACTTGTAATGCACTCTAGGAAGTGTGGTAGGCCTAGACACCTTATTGGTGACTTAAGAATAGGGTTAGTGTAACATGAATAATAAGGAGCTAATCTACATTAGGTGGTACTCCATGGTCTAAGTTAATCATAATCCTGTTAAACCAAAGAAAAAGTAACACAAGGAAGTTCTAGGGAGATTCGATTCTAAGTATGAGGTTTCTTATCATTGATTGTTTTAGTTGCTTTTAATTTCTTGCCAATAGTTAGTAGTATA